>JAZKJV010002550.1:0-592210 GCA_037367405.1 Ottelia alismoides | reverse complement strand
GCATTGCATAGCCCAAAAGGCATGCGCCTGAAAGCATAGGTACCAAAGGGGCATGTAAACGTGGTTTTTTCCTGGTCCTCTGAAGCTATGGCTACTTGATTGTAGTCCGAGAACCCATCTAAGAAGCAGAAGAACTCTTTTCCCGCCAATCTCTCTAGGATCTGATCAATGAATGGTAGGGGGAAATGATCCTTCTTCGTCGCGGTATTCAGGCGTCTGTAATCCACACAGACACGCCACGACGTGGGTACTCTCGTCACGATCTCCTCTCCATCCTCGTTGGTGGTCGTCTGAATTCCCGACTTCTTCGGGACAACGTGGATTGGGGCCACCCACTTAGAGTCGGAGATTGGATAAATGAAACCCGCGTTGCACCATTTTTCTATCTCCTTCTTCACGACTTCTCGTAAATTTGGATTCAACCGATGTTGGAATTCATGAGAGGGTTTGGCTTCATTCTCCAAGTAAATATGGTGCGAACACAGAGCGGGATTTATCCCGTGGAGATCGGAAATGCTCCAGCCTATTGCCTTGCGGTTTTTCTCTAGGATCTCTAGCAAGCGAGATTCCTGCTCCTCGGTCAATTGTGAACTGATGATGACCGGAAATTTCTTGTCTTGTCCCGCAAGGAAGGCATACCTTAAGGTTGTGGGTAAGGGTTTGAGCTCAGGAATGGTGTGATCGTCTAAGAAATCTGGCTCAGTCTGACCTGGTTCAGTGTTGGAAGTGGCTGGATCGTTCTCTGTGATTGCTGCCACCAAGTTCGGCTCTGGAGTCGGATCGTCAAAGGTCTCCATACAATCGGCAAACGCCTCGTCCGACTCGTCATCCTCATCTTCCGATTGTCCTAGAGATGTGAGGACTGACAGGCCCAACTGGGCCTCTATGTCATCGAAGATATAGGGCGATGCAGGCTCAGAGCTGTACTCATTCCTGAGGATCTCGCAGACTGACTTGTGCACTGGATCATCTTCGGAGGAGATGGATACATCGGTGCTGGCTGGGTTCTGTCTCCATGGCCCAACTAAGTCTATATGCTCGCAGTCTGTTCTGGTAGAAGAGTACTCGGTGCTGGATTCTGAATCCGGTCTCTGCCATCTTGTCTGCTTCATTTCAAGTTCCTCATCTCCGCCTGGAGTTTGGAATTGAATCTTCCTGATCTTATAATCAAATAAGGCCCCTGCTGTTCTGAGGAAAGGCCTACCTAAAATGATCTGGGAGTCTCTCCAATTACGAGGGGTTTCCATATCCAAGACAGTGAAGTCCACCATGTATTCTTGTCCCTCGACTTTGATCACAATGTTCCTCAATTCTCCTTGGGACCGCTTGGTTGATTTATCAGCAAACTGTAGGAGGGCTCTAGATTTCCTAAGAGGTCCGAGATTAAGCCGCTCATAGAGGGCTGTAGGCATCAGATTGATCGAGGAACCATTGTCCAGGAGAGTGCGTGCAAACGCAATGTCATCAACATGACTCACTACATAATGTGCACCCATATCTCTTCGTTTCCTTGGAAACGAGTTCTTTATTGCACAAGTCGTGGCTACTGATAAAACATGTTTCTCAACACGCCTTTTGGTCTTCCTGCTAACCCTAGTAGGTGTGCATCTCACCTTAAGGTATTTTTGAAATGCAGGGGTCATCTCCACGTACTTGTCAAAGGGGATTGTGACCTTGATATATTTGTTGCAGAATTCAGCCATCTCAGGGTCATCTTTTTGGATTTTTTTGGTTTTCTTCTTTCCACCCGTAAGAGCTCGGGGGAAAGGGATTATTGACTCTAACTCAGGTTCAGAAACTGAAATTTTCTCATTGACTTTGGGAACTGAGTTCTTAACAGGACTCTGACTCTGATACAAACTAGGACGCTGACTCTGACTGAAAGGAAAATGCTGAGGCGAAACCGGTGATGCTTCTTCTGCAACTGCTGGACGATCCTCCTCAGATGGAGGTGCGGGCTCTTCATCGGTTTCTTCTGACTCTATGCAAATGCGAGAATGCTGCTTCGAGGACTCAGATATCCTCTTCTTCTGCCGGCGATGATGGTGGTGATGCTCCTCCTCTTCTTCCTCCGAGTTCTCCTCAGGTAGAGTGTCGGAGGCTCCTTCCTTCTGCTCCCGTGCCTGATCAGGTATGGTCACGGTCCTTCCGCTCCTGAGAGACATGTGATTTACATTATCGTACGAAAGGATCTCATGTTCAGATAAATAATTATCTGAATAGTATACCTGATCTCGAGGTCGGTTCTGGTCATGGAGTATGTTGTTCGGGTTGGCCTGAACCTGTGCGGGAATTGGGGTCTTTGGCGCCATTTGTTGGTCCTGGGTACGAGAGACCCGATTGATGTCGGTTCTCATGTCCAGGTAATCATTCTGCATATGTTGGACCCTATCA
Source organism: Ottelia alismoides (assembly GCA_037367405.1). Taxonomy (NCBI): domain Eukaryota; kingdom Viridiplantae; phylum Streptophyta; class Magnoliopsida; order Alismatales; family Hydrocharitaceae; genus Ottelia; species Ottelia alismoides. The sequence continues at coordinate 589,816 of JAZKJV010002550.1, read as the reverse complement.
GACAGGGTCTGGATCGCCAAGGTGAGAGACTCTAGTTCAGTGGGCTGGGCTGACTACTGTGCGGATGAGGTTCGGTAGTGTCCCTGCTGGCCATGCCGATACTGCTGCTGCGGGTGTGACGGTGCTGGGCCCTGCTGATATGTGCGCTGCTGCTGTTGATACTGCTGAGGCTGGTACCCTTGTTTTGGCCTGGACTGAAGGCGTGGTGTGGGAACGGGCCTGGTTTCTTGGTAAGCTGGGGATGAACGGTGAGGATGATCCTTCCCCATTTCGGCCTGCCTGACAATCGGGTCACGGCTATACCAAAGCCCGTCGTATCCCGTCTCTACTTGTGGGGGTGCATGTTGGTCCTGCTGGGTGTAAGTCTGATCCCAGCTACCCTGAGACCCAGGTGCCTGTTCCTGTACAAGATGGACTCGATGGACAGGTACAGGTGGTGCAGAAGGGGCAGGTAGCTTGATCTTAGCTACCTTCTCAGAAAGTTCCTCCACTTGCTTCGGTAGACGCGCAAGAGACTCAAGTTCCGCGACTCTCTTGTGGATCTGCTCGACCATGGTAAGCTTGTCGGCAATTATCCCCATGCTGGGGATGAGGTCCTCAGTCAGATCCGCTACAGTCCTTCGGGTTGTCTCATTGGATAGGATTGAGGGAGACAACTGATAGGCCCTGGTGGCCTGCGACCTGCCGGTTTCCGCCATCTGCTCCAGGATCTTCCATACGGCGTGCTCGTTTTTGTTCAGATAGCTTCCTCCACAGGCGGCACTGACTAACCCCTGCATCTCTGGGGTTAGACCACAGATCAAGGTCTGGACTAAGATCGCCTTTGAAATGCCGTGGCAGGGGCATTTCTGTACTAAATCATTGAACCTATACCAAGCGTCATGGAAAGGTTCACTAAGTCCTTGGGTGAAGCTGGCGATTTTCGTTCTCATCTGGTTTGTCCTACTGAGAGGGTAGAACTTTTTCAAGAATAGGTCCTTGAACTGCATCCAAGTATTGCATACCACCCCTAAGTTTTTCAACCAATGAGCAGCCTTATCACCTAAGGCAAAAGGGGTGGCCTTCAGCCGAATATAATCTTGGCCAACATTGGGATGGCTAAGATTGTTGCACACCAACTCGAAGTCACGGAGGAAAGTGTATGGTTCTTCATTAAGGTTTCCGTTGAACTTCGGAAGCAGACTAAGGAAGTGGGGCTTCAGCTCAAATGCCTGGGCGGGAACTGCAGGTGCCAACCAGTTCTGAATCTCGTTCTCCGCCGGGTTATAGGTATGGACCATTGGTCGGTCGATTCCTTCTGCTACTATAATCTGTCCCATCCGCGTCGTGAGATCTGCATTCTTCTGTTCGGCTTCAGCGAGGCGAGCAAGAATCTGTTTTATTTGTTCCTCATCCGGTGGTACTTTTGGCGGCATCTCGTCCTCTAGTCCTGGGGGGAAAGTAAGGTCGATGTCAGAGGATAAATCAAGGAAAGGATTACTGAGGCGATGATCTTCCTCGATAATCTCGGAGGAGATGAAAGGGTTGGTTTGAGAGTTACCACCCTGAGTATGAGGGAACCAAGACTCAAGAGGGTCATGAGTCCTAGGTGGTCCAAGGTGCGCTTGGGCCGATGAAGACGAGTCGCTTGGGGGACTCATAGAGAGATCGGTGAATAACACGTCGAGATCTCCCCAATTACTCATTCTGATGTGGCGAGAAGAAGATAGGATTTTACTCCTACCTGAAGCAAGCAAAATCAATCCAAAACCCTGGGTTCACACTCAACACAGTGAAGGACTCGAAATCGAGTCCGATTAATCTTGTAATTTTTAAGTGTGATTTTTCAAACAAGATAGCAAGGATTACGCAGCCTAGAGGGAAGTCGGCTTAGAGCCGGATGCGTCTTCCCTGTTTATCCTGTCGCCTAAGATACCGCCGATCCTCCCTTTCTGCGCTCCTATCCGGAGTGGGGACTCAATGACGTGCCCCTATCTACCTGCAAGCAGGCGGAGGCTGACAAAGCTAGGCCTTGTCGCAGAGTACCGCTGGTTCGCCCCTATCTACCCGCGAAGGCGGAGGCTACTTGGTACTTGTCAATGAGCTTAAAAGTATCCCACTCGTGATATTTGCTAAGATCAGTTGGCTCGTGATATGGAAGGCGGGGATTTGGGCTCTGCCTTAAGGTGTTCACACATACTCAAGTACCCTCACTCAGCCTGAAAACAGAGTCGGGGATTAATCTCCCGTAAACAATTTTCAAATTTTATTCTCTTTTTTTGGTCATTACTGTTTAGCAGTCCCGATTTTAAGTTAAGTTATCACTGGTTAAGTCCACCACACATCACACCTATCGGACAGTCCCAATTTCCATTTAATTAAATGTGAAAATCAGAGGGAGAAATCGAGAAAAAGCTGATGCAAGATAAAACAATGATGTTATGCTGAGTTCAGGAGACTTACAGTGATCCCTTCGCTTTTATGCAGGATGCAGAACAGAATTGAAATTTTATCTAAATGCAAATGCAGGCGATGAAAGCCGCTCCTAGACAGGCAGTTCTATTAGCGTGAAGAACAGTTTAATTTGGCTAAGTATTGCAGTCTAAGTGCGTCTTTTAAGTGATTTGTGTGGTCCTAATGATTACGAGCACAAGCAATTCCTAGATTGGCTCGGGGAGCCGCTAGTGCAAGCTAAGTTACAATTCAACCACACAGCACACGGGGACACGATTCCACTATTTTTACACACGCTAGAACCCGAACGGGAACTGCTGGAAAAGATGCAAAAAATGTGGAAATAAATGAGTTACAGGTTCTCTCAAATCACTCAAACTAATGTGTGTTCCTCGAAACGTCTTCGACTCCGGTGTCCCTCGCACAAAAACAAGTTGAGGTCAGATAAAGAACGACACAAAAATGCAAAAATTTAAAAGACAAAGAAATATTCACAAGAAAAATCAGGGGTCAGACTACCCGGGGAAAGAAAATCAAGCACTCAAAATTTCACCAAAAATTAACCTAAGTCGTGCCTCCCCGGCAACGGCGCCATTTTGACAACCCGCCCGTACCCTTAATTAATTCGAGCAAATTAATGTTAATCGTTCGTTGCAGTCGGATACGAGAGGCTAGTCAAAAACCACTTTAATTAGATTCGAGTTAATTTCAAGCGGAAAATTTTTTTACTTGGTGAAGTCCAAGGTCGAACTCAGGGAGGCAGCTGTCTCCTTAGGTTAAATTTTAGCAAAATTCAAGTGTGAGATTTTCAGAGAATTATATTTTTTTTCTTTTTTTTAATTTCTATGCAGACTTATGCAAAAATACAGGCCAAATGAACAATTAATTCAAGTAAGATATCAAATGAAGTCCAAAAATTCGAAAAATTGGCCAGATGATTAATTATGATGAAAATGAGGTACCCTAATTTTTTTGGATTTTTCAGACACTAAATGGATTTACTGGGAATTAAATATGCAGACAGGGTGATTTTCAATATTTAATTTTTAATAAATAACAAACTACAATTTTTTTCAAGAACTAAAATTATCCTAGATAGCACAAATGATAAGGAATCCAGGAAAATTGGAAGATCTGAATTCAATGTGAAATGAATTGATTAAAATTTAAATAAGAAAATTACTCAACAATTTATTTAGGCCTCGATATGTGTGCAAATGACATGAAATGTTTATGGTATGTTAAGAATATTGTCCTTAAGCTACTGTGAATTTGTGATGATTTTTGGAAGCACAGAGAATTAACTACAAATCAAAAGGTGTCACTGGGCAAAATATGTCAAAAATGCACCAATTATTTCATTAATAATTCTGCTGAAATTACAAAAATGTGACACGTGGACCAATAGACAGAGGACAAGTTTCTCAACAAAATGCAATTTTTAGAATTGCAAAATGATGTAATATGCAACCTAGGGATGCGTGCAAACACAAGGGTAGAAATGCAATACAGGAAAATAAAAATACAATAAGCAAATATGCGGACAGGGACTAAAATGCAATTACCTATAATGCTGGGGACTCGAGTGCAATTTCTCCAACAGGCATGTGCTCCTCACGTGGGCTCAGCTTCACAGGGACCTTTTTGCAAATATGGAAAGTCCAAGGGCCTCGGTGCAAATTTCCCAGGTCGCACGTGCTCCTCACATGGGCGACCTAGGCTCGGATGGCTGCGGAGGCTCGGAGCTAGGCTCGGACGCTTCTGGAGGTCTGGAGTAAGGCTCGGACGACCCGAACCTAGGCCCGGAGAAGAGGCTCGGGCCGAGGCTACGTGGCAAGCTATGGACCTTCGGATCGAGCTTGATCCGATGGATGGCAGTGAAGACGCGTGGCGTGACCTCAGGCCGTTAGATCTAGGTAGATCCAACGGCTCCTGGATCGATGGAGACGGCGACGTGGCTGAAGACCAGCCGCTGGATCAGAGGAGCGATCGACGGCTGAGAGCTGCTGCGGTGGGAAGACATGTGGCTCACTAGGTGCCGTTGGATTCAATGTAAATCCAACGACTCCTGTGAAGCCCGGTGAAGAGTCGACGTGGCGCGCTGAGGGCCGTTCGATTGATGTGATCGGACGGCAACTGGACGTCTCCTTCGATTGTCCTCCGCCGCTTGCGGAGGAGATGGCGGGCTCCGACGAAATCACCTTCGCTCCGCCCTTCCTTCCTCGTGTCACTGAAGCTCTCTGACTCGTCGGAGATATCCAGGAAGATGCGCGGCGGTGCGGCGGAGGTGCTGGTGCCTTCAGGAGCGGCGGAGGGTGGTCTGAAGTCATTGGCGATGAAGCTTGAAGTAGGCTCCGGTGAAGTTTCGTCCAATGAGCAGAGGAGTACCTGCAGGTGTTAGAGATGGAGCCGAAGCTCGTGCGTGCGCTCGTGAAGGTGGGTGGACGATTGGCGAGGCCTAAGGCAGACGGAGGTGGCCTGACGGAGGAGCTCCGGCCAAGTGGCGGAGCTGGAGATCGGGGTGCTGTGATGTGCATCGTCGGAGGTCGTGAAAGCTATCGCGAAGATGGGAGCTTCGACGCGAAGCTCGGCAGGATGGAATGGAAGTGAGAGGGTGACCGGTGGCGGCGAATAAAAATCGAGAAAAACGAAGAAGAAAAGAATCGAAGATCGGAGATGGATGGAGGGATTCACCTGGGGATTGGAGCTCGGTCTCGAGTTCCAGGGTCGTCGCTCCAGGGATCGGTAGGGTCCCGAGCTCAAGCAGCTACTCGGAGGAGCGGCTGCTACACGGCGGTGGGCCGAGGATCTCGCCGGAGAAGATAACCGGTCTTCACTCAAGGAATAGATCACCTGCTGTCACCAAACGGTTGCTCCAAGCTCGGGGTATCTCTTAGAGGTGGCGGATGGCGGTGAAATCGGCCGGAGGGTGAGTATTTATAGGTTGAAGTAGCCAGCCGGGCTGGTGATGAAGTGGGGTTCATGGAGTTCATGGAGCGTCGCTGGCGGTCGACGTGGTTAGCAAGGTGGCTGGCGGGGATAAGTAATGAGTGGGGAAGGACGTGGAGGTGATGGTGGTCGTCGACGGTGGAGGGAGCGCTGCTGAAAATAGAAAGGGGCAACCCCTCCCGCAAGGCGGAGATCGTGGGAGAGAGATATGCCAGAGGTAGGAGACGAGGTCGTGGCCATTGGATCTTGTGATCCAACGGCCCAGATCTAATCACTAAGGAGCGGGCGAGATCGGATCGAGGCGAGGCGATCTGAGGGTCGTGGAGCGACCACGTGGCGCGATGTGAGCGAAGCGCACGCGGGCGGCTGTGATGAGATTAGGGCTTAGATCGGAGGGTTGGAATGCAAGGCGGGATGAGAGGTTGCGATGGAGAGTGGCGTGCATCATCCAAAGGCGTAGCGTGCGACGCGTGGCGCACTGTGGGCGAGGCGCTAATGAGCGGGTCAGACGAAGTCCTGGCGATGATCAGACGGTGGACATTTGAGGCGTACGTGGAGGCGGCTCCACCATTGGATCTGGATGAAGATCAACGGCTGAGAGCGCAGGCGGATGAGTGACGGGGAGCGGGCCGCGTGGCACAACCAGAGGGCGCCACGTGGCCTGCTGTGAATGGCTGGACGAAAATGAATGTGTAGAGAGAAGAGGGGGCCGAATTTGGAAAAACTCAAAACATGAAAGTTGTAGATCTCGATGAGATCTACAAGTTTCATGTTGACCAAAGACGGAGATGAGGTCAAATATGATACATAAATACAAAGATACAAATATACATATATGTAGTATACAAGGTGGCCCAAAAACCCAACTTTCTCATACGAGCTCCAAATTGGATGAAATTAGTCTCATTTTAAAGGTCTTTTATTGTGTAGTATTCTAAGAGTAAGTAGACCTAGTTCGGAGTTTGTATGAGGGATTTATGTGTATTTTAGTGTACAGGGGTTCTAGGGCTTTATTGACTAATTTACAAGGGGGATATTTGGCATTCTTCCCTATATTATCAACTAAGGAGTATATATTATAAGGAAGAGGTTATTTTAGTGAGTGGATATTTTACAAGGGATTTTGGCTTCTTATTTGAATGCAAATGGACTGCTAAAATGAATGTATTATGTATGTATGAATGAATGCTATTTATGCATTATAAAGGGAAGTATGCCTCTATTTACTCGGGAACAAGGCTCTATTTTTGACTTTTGAAGTGATGAATCACAGATTCATCAGAGTGTTTTTAAGAACCGATGCAACTTCACTGACTTCCAAAAAGTCGCAATTAAATTAAGATCGAGTCGAGTCATGAGAGAGCGTAGAGTTTAGTTTTTAATTTCTGCAATTTTTAATTCCTATAATTAATTGCTCATTTATAGATGTGTTCGTTTGGACTCTCGCGTGTGTAACAAAACCTCTAACTTTCTTCTGTGGTGTGTTGTGGCATGTTTCACTCTCCGGTGAGGGTGGGGCCCAACTTGAGTGTCGAATAGAATAGACCTGCACATACGGCTCTCAAAGCATTTTAATTTCTTGATTGAGCTCGTAGGAATTAAGGCACACTTGACTTTAATTGAGACGCACATAGATCGTGCAATTTAGCCAAAATTTAACTCAATTCTTCCTCACTAATAAAACTTTCTGGTAGGTGCGGTTTTTCATCGGCTTGCATTCATTTAGAATAATCTTTCAATTTCCGTCTACCATCCCACATGGAGATTGCGAGGATTCACTGTAAGTCTTCTAACTGAGCATACATCATTGTTTTCGCGTGCATCGGCTTTTCCCGAATTTCTCCCTCTTGTTTTATCACATAACTCTAAATGAAATTGGGACTGGACGGTAGATGTATATTTCTGCTCACTTAAATTCTTCAGTGATCGCCTAAGTAAAATTAGGACTGCTAAATATAGCCAACATTAAATAACCCATAAAATCAAGAATTTTTGCGGGAGAGCAACCCCGACCTTGGATTGCTTTTATTTTTCTGAGTGAGTGAGAGACGACACTAAAGGTTAGAACCAAGCTCCGACATTTTCATTGAGATTATTGATTTTAAAAACGATTAACTACTTCTTAGTGAGGAATACGGGTAGCCAGTAATCGGTCCAGACTTCCTTAGCAGAGTGGGTGGTTTAAAGGACACTGCGTAAGGCTCCATCCTTAAGTAACACGGGTAGCCGTTTTACGATCCATACTTACACCTATAATGGCTGAAAGTAGATGCAACTAGTCATACGAACTCGGGACAGTCTTTAAGAAAATTTCGGCACCTAACAGCTCGCTAATTTCTTTCCAAGATTGAACTATCACCAACTTAAAATTGAAAAGATAATAGACGAACTCTTACGGCTTCATTGTGTGAGTTGGTGAACCCATGGTTTGATTTGTGTTTGCATTGGTGTACGTGAACCGATATCAAAGATCAAAAGCCACATATTTGATAAAAATTCTTTTGACTATCCCTTGAAATCATCTCTCTACTTCTTGATTTAAACCTCATCATGGAACTCTTGTCCAAAAACTCTTACAGACCCAACTCCTCATTCCTTTCAACTCTTTCTATAATGACCGAACAATTATCCGAGAATCCATCAGTGCTATACTATGAAAACAAATTCGTATCGGTTAGACCCAAAACACCTCCTCCAACTTCAGCAAGAGACTCTCAACTACCAACACTCTCCACAAATCCGATTTGCTTCATGAATGACAACCCTTTGTTTTCAGACCATACAAACCAACAACCGACTGAGGTCTCCACTTCTTCATATATCAATCCTCTCTACACCGATCATACAATTCATCCTTCATATTCGAATGAATGTCAATCCTTCATTCATGGGAGATGATAACCACATGATCAAATTGAACACTTCTTCACCTCTTCCATCAACCCTGCCCTGGAACACTAATGAACAATCATCATCTTGGATTGACCATGACAACCCCCTCTTCAGACATGATACTCATACAGATGACTGGATTGATCACATAGAAACACATCACCCCTGTATGCTGACTCCACAATATCAAGGTCTGACTACTCATGATCAAAGGATAGAATTCTACGCAGACCAACTCCACAGGTCTGGATCACACGAGCACCCTCCTTCCATAATTATTGAGGAAATATTTTCAGAAAATAATATATTAGATATTTCGAGAGAATTTTGTCCTAACACATATAGAAAAATGGAAGAAGAAATTATTAAATCTCAAAAACACACACTGACTGCTCCCATGATTGATCATGAACAATATTTTGAGGATAATATCTCGAGGATAAATAAAAAGTTCGAATTAATAGAGGACAGAATTCAAAAATTTGTCGACCGACTAATTTCAATCTATGGTGGCTCAGATAATAAAATGAGTGAGGAAATGATTGGATCTAAGTTTGAAAATTTTGAGGATATTCAAAAACCTAGGGATGATTCTGACATCGACACTTCTGCATATTATTCCCCTAGAAATGATTATGCTTCTGACTCATACTCTGGACATCAGAACCCCTGCTCATCTGGGGAACACACCACACCCCCACACCACACAAAAAATACCAAAAATCAGAATATTTGAAAACCAAAAAAATCGAGAATCTAGAAAATTTCATAAAATTGAGACCGAAGAAAATATAAGGAATTTGGATCTGACTGTACGGGAAGCACTGGAAAAAGAAACTGATTTTTGAACTTCCCTTTCTTTAGGCCATTGAACAGTTCCTCGACCTTAAAGGATTTGTAATGGACAAATTAATGATGAAAATTTCAGGAAGGATTAGAACTAAGACAGAAAGATATATCTTGTCAATGGCCTCCTTCTTGGTGTTGAGAAGAAAAACCAAGAGCCGCATAGTGAAGCGGTTGCCCAGATTTGATTGTATGATCAAAGAAACAACTTTCACCCATGCTCGAATTGATGACGATTCACCAATCAATATCCTCCCTACCTCTGCATTTCATGAACTCAAGCTCAGACCGATTCGGAAGATACGAGAGATTGTTCAATTGGTTGACCCAACAACCATAACCATGAAGCGGTAGAAGAGCCCTACCCCGTTGCTACACTTGAGATAGCGGTTGTTGATGAGACTAATGGTTTAGAGAATCTCCCCCTGCTCCATTCCCAGTCGCTCTTACCATGGAGAATCAAGTATATGAATCATATGATCCGGAGACTTATGCATGGGCGCACCCTGGGTCAACCTACTCTAACTACGTGGATTACATCAACTCAACACAGGAATGCTCCAATAATAAATCAATTGAGAATGAACATGCAGAGACTCTCCCCAGTATTTAAATTCCCGCGGATCTCAAAATAGACAAAAATGTCTTCTATGATCCTGATACATATGCATGGTCGTACCCTGGAGCAACATTCGCTGAATATCTTGACCAAATAATCCCAAATCAAGAGTGCACCAACATTCAGGAGACTAAGAACAAACATACAGCCCGAAAACCGACCAAGGAGAAGAATTCCAATTGCTATTCCTCTGGATACTCAAGTGAACATACATCTTCACGTAACAAGAAAAAGAAAGTCACCTTTGACCTTTCGGAAGAGGAATCAGCTGATGATCCCTCATCAGGTCCGAAAAAGGTAGTCTACATAAGTGAAGTCTATTCGGCAGCTCTAAAGCCATATCTTCGCAAAAATCCAAAATTCGATTCTTGTTGGACAACTCTCGTTCCTAACTATTATTCATTCAAAGCTGATGCTCCTACCCTCTACAAGTACACCAGAATTATTTCTTACGAGATGACTGAGACTGGTGCTTCTGAGTATTCATACAAGGACAAACCACTTGATCCCAAAAAAGGAATGAATTCTGAGGAAATAATTGAAGAAACAAAAAGGCATGAATATCTGGAGTGTGTCCACTTTCAAATACTATTCCTCTGAGGATAACTCTGATGATGGCTACCTTTCATCTGACTCAAATGTTTCATCTACTATCCATCATAATTTTTTGAGGATGACATCGATAATAGTTGGGAATCATATGCTTCATCTCCATCTCATCATTACGATCTCTCACCACAGGCTCGCAAGAAGATCAGCCAAGAACCGCCTTAATCATTGGCTACCCACCCTCCCTCCCGACCACATCAGTCTCCTTGTACAGCTTCTTACTCTACTTAGGCCAAGACCTAAGTATAGGGGGTGGACCAATGCCATCTGTATAAACCATATCTCTAATCACACTTTTCCTTCTCGATCACTCCATTTCCACCCTTCTCCTATACTTAGGCTGACTAGAGCCTAAGTATAGGGGGAACCGACACCAACCTATATATACTCTCCTCATTCACATATCTCGACCACTTCATTTTTCTGCCCTTCTTCTTTAGTCATACTATTCACAGTCTAAGTATAGGGGAGAGGATCTGTAATCTTGATTTTTTTTTCTTTTCCTTTTTCACTCTCTTATGCTTAGCCCGAGCTATGTCTTCTTTACGCTTCTTGTGCTCTGAGGACACAGTAGTCGCTAAGTATAGGGGGGTTTGTATATATACTTTGTATATATTTTACCCATATCCTGTACTTTCACGTAAGTCTATATGTATTTACAGGGTGGATAACTAATTTCAAAAAAAACTACAAAACAAAAAGGAAAAAAAGAGTTTGCTACTAACACTGACTATGCCCAAAATTTTTGAAAGAAAATGGCTTCTTATTCATTTTTGCATTAAAAATCAATCAAAAAAATCCTTTGCATAAAAAAATGTGTCTGCATTTCACACACCTGCATTTCATCCAGCACTTCATCAGTGAAATGTCTTTGGGTTCTGAACCAAGTTATCAGAAGAAACCGAGAGTGGTCTGGACTTGACCTTAATCCACCTAATTTTCAGAGGAACTTCACCGAGAAATAGGATTTTAGAAACTTCAGGTTTTTGACTTAATTCATTGAGTTCAAAATGACAACGTGCAGTGTTTGACTCTTAGTGTTTAACCTGGTCTCTTCATTCTGGGTACAACTTTGGGAATAGGGAATTAATTTGAACTCTCACACTATGCACATAGCTCAACTCAGACGGGATGTTGGAAGACTGTGTGAGTTTCTTTTCTGGTAGCGTGGAAATCTAAAGATCGGAATACAGATTGAAATAAAACTTCGGAAAAGGGATGGGTGGTTGATGAGCCGAAAAATCCCTCCAAAATCCGGCTGAAGGTAAAATCAATCAAGGGTCGTTGCGACTTGGATCTCAGAGATCGGACTCAACAAGAAAAATAGACCACCAAAGAAAAGTAATCAGAATAAAATCCGAATAGCGGTCTCATTATTTATTTAACCTGGTATAACGACCAAGGTCAAACACAAGGAGCATGGGTTGGCAAAGTGACCTACGAAGTAGTCAGAAATGAATAAAATATAGAAACTATTTTTGGTGGATTTTATGAATTTTTAATTTTTTTTGTGATTTTAAATCATGAGTAAAATAAGGAAAAGTCAACAAGAGCACAATCAATGAATTATTAAACACCACAAAACAACTCCAAAAATTGTAATAAAAATATTTTTGAGTTTTATGAATTTTTAAGTGCTGTTAATCATTTTCTCAGAATTTTTGATTTTTAGTTGATTTTCGGAAAATAGAAAATGGCAAAAACAGTGAACAAATGTGCAGCCATATTTGAAAGGCTATCTAAAAATAGATAAATAACCTAATAAAATCTGGAGATAATTTTATGCAAACTAGAAATGAAAACTAAGCTACATTAACACAAATTGCATTTTTTGAATTTTTTTGAATTTTTATAAGCTTTTTAGGGTTTTTCAATTTTTAGGTGTTTTATATATCCAAATGCAGTAGAAATTGGTCTGAAGCAAGAAAATGCTAAACCAAACAATACCTAATTTTCTTAGAATTTGTAGATGGTTTTTAATATTTCTAGTGGATTTTCCAATTCAAACAGTAGAAAAATAGAGGTTTTTTATTTTTAAAAACAATAAACAGTAATAAAAATGTCCCAAAAAATTAGAAAAATTTTTACACAGTGGCAGAGCCTTGTATCCAAATTTCACTAAATTTGGAGTTGATTTGATATTTTATTCAACAACTAAACAAGCCATAGCACACATCGACGTATTTACAAGAAAAACAAAGTTTAAGGGATAAAATCAAACACGTGCAGAAACTATAAGGGTATCAGTGTAAAATGTGCATCAAATTCCACACATGCTCAAATATATCATGCACAGGGGCATATATGCAATTTTCAAAACATAACATTCATTCCATAACAGTCAATAAAGTCGACCCTAAATATGCAAAAACCCACAAAATCACGTGTCGAAGCACGTGTATCCACAAAGAAGGGACTAAAATGCAAATACAAGAAACTACAGGTCCTGGTATGCAAAATATCCAAGTGTGCGAATTAATTTAATAATCTAAACAGAAACTAGAATAAAATGCAGGGGGTCGGGCGCAAGTTACCCAGCCAAAGCACTTGCGGGGCGCGTGAGGGGTGACGTGTCGAGCGAATAGCGGCTGGCGGGCGTACAACTCTGATGACGCCTCCTGGAAGATCCAACGGTCCTAGTACGAAGTCGAATGTGGGATGCACGTGGCCGTCAGATGATGGATCTAACATCCTGACCGTGGCAGGCAACGAACGGCTCAGATGGTGACTGGAGGCGAGGTGCGATCCGACGTTAGGGAGATGGCCTGGAAGAACTCCTCCTGGGCAAACTTCTCCGGCAGGCTGGAAGTGCTCCGAGCATCTGATAGAAGATCGGATAGGAGGGTTCTCCTCGCAATGACTTCTGCGTCAAATGGTGGTGGCTGATGAAGCCCCCCAAGGGTCAGATCACCAGCAAGGGAGGAGGGAGCTGGGCGACTCTGGCGAGGGGTGCAAGACGCGACTAAGGGGGGTATACTGCACTTATTCACCTATAAGAGAAAGCTTGTGCTCAGAGGACGACTCCGGCATGGGTTATTTGAGAGAAAACAAAGGGAAGCGGGGTGGTTTGGAGAAAGAGGGTCCCGACGGAGGCGGCGGAAGGGACCGAGCTCGATCTTGGCTCGGATAGCCAAGATCTAGGTGATCAGATCGTGAAAGGAGGGTGACGATGAGTCGAGGGATCTATCTGTACGGATAGGATGGGGTGACGGGGATCCGGCCACTGGGGTAGAGCTAGCGGAGCAAGATCAGAAAAATTAGAGCTACCCGATGATCTAGAAGCTGAGGGAAGAACCTGATAGTCGGAATTGTCTGTGGGAGAGATGTTGGATCTCCGACGGTCTTGGCCTCGATGGAGCGATGCCTCCAGAGGCTCGGGCTACGCTCGTTGTGGAGCGCGACGACGATAGTCGTCGGACCTAGGGCAAATGCCTCCAAATCCTCGCTGTAACACGCTCAATCACTCGTTGTCACTCAAAGATGAGGGTGGATGTCCTGGGAGTCGAAGACGGAGGCTGAAAGTGTGTGAAATGGCGGAAGGAGGCAAAGCTTTATACTGTAGGGGTCCGAGAAAGAAGGAGATCGGGCGCGCAATCCAAAGCTTGGGTCCCTAAGAAGATGCCCGGGCGTGAATCTCGAATCGATGAGCGACAAATGGAGCCCGGGGTTTAAGGGAATGGTTGGTGGATCAATGCGGGATAAATAGGTGAAAACGGGTCGGCACGAGGATCCGTGAATAGGTGGTCCTGGGGGGAGAGTTGACCGGGGGTCAACATCCCCCGTGGACCAATCAGATTAATTCTTTTAGTAATTATTTGTAAATTCATTTTAAAAAAGTAAATGATTTTATTTCGAAAAATTATTAAAATAAAAAATGTTTATTTATTTTCAAAGTATTTTTTAGTGATTTTTATTTATTTTTTGAAAATAAATTATGTATATGCATTATATTAGTATAGAGGTATATGTACCTATGTATTTTTTATTTTTATTTTGATTTATTTATTATTGTACAATTATCCCTATTTTATATTTTATTTATTTAAAACATAAAATATGGGATTCAAAATAATTTTTATTTAATTTTTATTAAGTATTTACAAGAGTAAATAAGTCTATATACATATTTACATGGTATATACAAGGAGAAGAGAGAATTTATTTTTGGTTTTATTTTTATTTTTATCATTTTTATTATATTTTTATAAATATATACACAATATGAGGGATACATAAATATTTTTATTTCATGAAAATAAAATATTTACATAAAAGGGGGAATATTTTCACAAAGATGAATGGCCCTATCTCTCTCTACTTATTTCATTTTGCGGTCAGGCCATTGATTGGCACTACCTTCGGTTCAGGTCTCTCAATATTTATTCTAAATATTTCCCTCTTTTTCTTTATTTCTTTATTCCTTTATTTTCACACAACAATTTACACATTGCACGCATTTTTACAAATTATTGTATTTACAACTAATCTCATGGTGTTTTGCAAAGAATTCTAGCTAAAATAAAGGAATAAAGAGTGATGAATTGGGATTCATCACCCCCCTATACTTTAATTTTGCTAGTCCCTTAGCAAACACTTATTTGAAAAAGAAGAGAAAAAAAAGAAAAAGAAAAAGATGGGAAATCAAGGTTGATTATTAAACTCTCCTTCATTAAATTGAAATATGGAGCTCAGTCAGATCTTTGGATTATTAATTTGTCGGAAGCTTATTTGGACTTAAGCTTAAAACTTGACAACCTCTAATTTCCACCAATCTATGGTCAAGACTCCTCAATAAACCAGATCAGAACAAGTCTACATACACAAACTCTAATGACCAAGAATCTTTCCTTGTACTGTGTAAGTAATATGTAGCTCCCCACCTCAGAAGTGACAAAGAAACAACCTCCCTCAACCTGGTAACTCTAATGTCTCGGTCTAGCAACTCTTTCCTCGAGGAGCGTGGTATTTCCTTTTAAGTTTAAGTACAACCGGCTCAAGAAGAGGGGGAAGAAGAGAATGGACCATGACCAGTGTAGCCATGTATCCTTGGGAGCCCTAACCAATGTAGCTGAGCCTCCCGCTGCAAGCTTCATGAGATGGTCATGTGTAACATAAGCTTTGCTTTATTTGACTATATACACTCCTGTGAGATTATTAAATTTTCAATCCGACCCACCAATTTTTTGGAGTTTTTTTCTTTCTTTACACATTTTTTTGATGTGCATATGTACAACATATCTACATGGTGCAGCATATATACATAAGGAGTTTTTCCTCTTGAGCCAGTAGACTATCCCTCTTTTGAAGCTTTATTGCAACCCACAACTTCTGTCTTTAGACTTCATAACCACCAGACCAAGCTGAGACGCACTTCCTTCACTATAAGAAGAAGAGAGGTTCCTCCTAGAAGTACTACCCTCATATGCTACCCCAAGCCATAGGAAACTTCCTCCTCACCACCTCATCCGTGGAGAGCTAACTGTAAAGTGCTGGTGCAAGTAAAGCCATTGTCTCTGAGAGTCATGTGTGTGTTGTTAAGTGCTCTACTTAGGCCCATCAAGATGACATATGCTCATAGCCTAGTGGACTCAAAGAATTAAGTCCCAATGGACCTGAAAAGTCTTAATCCTAAGCCCTATAAAGTTCCTCTTAGAATTAGGTGGATTAAGGTCTTAACCAAGCTCCATTTGTCAAATTATATCCAGGGTAGTTAAAATGTCAACTATGATTTGGAAAAACTGTACAAATATTTACAAAGATGCAATTTTACAAATTTTTACGAATGTATACAATTTTTCAAAAATGTTTGAAATCGTGGATGTATGCATAAATGCGAAGTTTTGCAAAATATTTACAAAACTTTACACACGATTTTTGCAAACTTTTTGTTTTTCAAACATTTTACAAAAATTTTGTACTATATACATAATTTTGGTATGAAAACATTTACAAACTATTTACACAAATCATTTTTACAATTATTTATACAAAAATAATTTTTATAAATAGATAAGTATGTGCAAATAGAATTTTTAATCATAAGGGAAAATTTTTTATTTTTATGGATTTTTAGCCCTCTTTATTTATTAACACACTTACACAAAGTACGCATTATGGCTAAAGTATATATAAAGTATATACAACACCCCCCTATACTTAGCTCGAACGATGTCCTCAGAGTGATCAAGAGCGATGAAGAAGACATAACTTGTGCTTAGTATAGGGAAGTGAAAAGGAATGGTATGTACAAAGATAGATCAATGAATAGAATGACGAGGACTCGGTGTTTCCCCCTATACTTAGGATCAAGTAATCCTAAGTATAGCAAGTTGTACATGAAGGGAAATCCGAGTGGAAGGATGTACAGGTTCTAGCTCCCCTATACTTAGGGTAAAAAATCCCTAAGTATAGGCAACAAAATAGAGGTAGAAAGATACTTTACTTAGGGTAAAGTACACCCTAAGTATAGCATAATCATAAGATGAGAAAGGGTGTGGGACATAATAGAGTGATATGGACAACTGGATCTATACAAGTTGGGAGAACAGTGATAATCAGGCATGAGATGCAATAGATGTAAGTCTAGAGACCACATCTCACACAAAATGAATCGGGGCAACGTCAACGACCCGGGCTCATGATCTAGATATGGCTTGAGTCGTTGACCGTTAACACGAAAGGTAGCATCAGAAGACAACTCAGATATATCAATACTCCCATTGTCATGTACCTTTCGAACCAAATAGGGTCCCTTCCATTTGCTCTGTAGCTTCCCTGGAAATATTCGTAGCCTAGCATCAAACAACCATACTCTTTTTCCTGGCTCAAACTGCTTGTGGATGATATGAGAATCATGCCACTCCTTCACTCTCTCCTTATACTACAGGCTGTTCGAAAAGGTTGTATCACGAAGCTCCTCCAGGGCTGCTAACTCTACCCTCCTCTGATCTCCTACACTCTCTGGATCCAAAAGTATATCAGTAATAGCCCAAAGTGACCTATGTCTCAACTCAACAGGTAAATGGCAGGGCTTGCCATAAACGAGGCGAAAGGGAGATGTACCCAAAGGAGTCTTGAAAGACGTCCTATATGCCCACAAGACCGAGCCCAAAAGCTGTGACCAATCCTTTCGGTCAGGGCGGACGACATTCTGCAATATAGTCTTGATCTCCCTGTTCGACACTTCAGCAAGACCATTCGTCTGAGGGTGGTATGGAGTGGCTACTCGATGGTCTATGCTAAACTCGCTAACAAGGGCCTTTACCTTGTTGTAGACAAAATGAGACCCCCAGTCATATATCAACACTCGAGGTACCCCAAACCGTGAAATGATATTCTTCCTCAAAAATATGAAACCAGTCCTAGCATCTGCGGTTCGGGCAGGGATGGCCTCAACCCAACGACTAACATAACCCACGGCCAACAGAATGTACTCAAATCCCTGACTCTTACGGAATATACCCATGAAATCGATGCCCCATGCGTCAAAAACCTCACAGAAATGTATGGGCTGCATCGGCATCATATCACGCTATCCACAAGTGCCCATCCTCTGACAGTCAGTACACCTCTTCACGAACTCATCAGAGTCCTTGAAGAGAGTAGGCCACCATAGGCTGGATTGGAGCACTTTCTGTGTTGTTCTCCTCCCAGAGTGATGTCCTCCTATCTCAAACTTGTGGCAGTAAGTAAGGACACTGTGGTGCTCCTCCTGAGGAATGCAATGATGCCAGATACTATCCCCTCCTTCATGATAAAGGACGGGATCCTCCCAATGGTAAAACATGACCTTCACGAGGAAGGTCTCAAGTTTCTTCCTGGTCCAATCTTGTGGAACTTTCTTGGCGACAAGATAGTTCACAATATCAGCATACCATGGGAGAGAGGCGATAGCAAGGATCGCCTCATCTGGGAAGGTCTCACATATAGGCTCAGTCTGCTCAGAATCCTCAAGATACTCCAATCGAGAGAGATGATTCGCCACCACATTCTTAACTCCAGGCTTATCCTTA
Source organism: Ottelia alismoides (assembly GCA_037367405.1). Lineage (NCBI taxonomy): Eukaryota > Viridiplantae > Streptophyta > Magnoliopsida > Alismatales > Hydrocharitaceae > Ottelia > Ottelia alismoides. The sequence continues at coordinate 571,456 of JAZKJV010002550.1, read as the reverse complement.
ATCTCTATATCAAACTCCTGGAGTAGAAGGATCCATCTGGTCAATCTAGCTTTAGCATCCTTCTTTTCCATGAGGTACCTGATGGCGGTATGATTAGTATAAATGGTCACTCTATATCCAATGATGTAAGATCTGAACTTATCTAGGGAAAAAACTACGGCTAGCATCTCCTTCTCAGTGATTATGTTGTTCCATTGGTTGACATCCAAAGTGCGGCTAGCGTAGTGAATAGCAAAGGGGACTTCATCCCTCCTCTGTCCCAACACGGACCCCACGGCAAAATTGGAGGCATCCGTCATGATCTCGAATCGGAGAGACCAATCGGGCAGCTGGAGAACAGAAGTCTCTACAACACGACTCTTGAGAGTCTCAAATGATGATAGACACTTATCATCTACAAGGAACTCAGTGTCTTTTATCAGCAGATCAGTCAACGGTCGAGCAATCCTACTGAAATCATGAATAAAGCATCGTTAGAAACCGACGTGCCCCAGAAAAGACCCTAACTGCCGCAAATTGGACGGTGGATTGAGTTTTCCAATGACATCCACCTTGGTCGGATCAACCTCCATGCCCCTGTTGGAGATGATATGGCTGAGTACCATTCCCTGAGTCACCATGAAGTGACTCTTCTCCCAAGACAACACAAGGTGAACCTCATTGCATCGCTGAAGGACTCAGTCTAGGCAGTCAAGACAAGAATCAAATCAGTCGCCGTAGACCGAGAAATCATCCATGAAGACCTCCAAGCACTCCCCCACCATGTCCGAAAAGATGGACAACATGCATCTCTGGAATGTCGCCAGAGCGTTGCATAATCCAAATGGCATGCGTCTGAAAGCATATGTCCCGAAGGGATAAGTGAAGGTGGTCTTGTCCTGATCCTCTGGCGCAATGGCCACCTGATTGTATCCGGAGTACCCATCCAAGAAACAGTAATGGCTCTTCCCTGCCAGCCTCTTTATAATCTGATCAATGAAGGGCAGGGGGAAATGATCCTTCTTGGTGGCCTGGTTCAATCGTTTGTAGTCCACACAGACCCGCCTAGAAGTGGGTACCTGGGTAGCGATCTCCTCTCCGGACTCACTAACAACTGTGGTGATGCCCGTCTTCTTGGGCACCACATGCAACGGACTGACCCATTTGGAGTCGGAGATGGGGTAGATAAAATCAGTGCTCCACCATTTCGAGATCTCCTTCATGATAACATCTCAAAGATTCGGGTTCAGCCGCCGCTGGAACTCACACAATGGCTTTGCGTCCTCCTCGAGATAGATGTGGTGGGAGCACAGGGCCGGACTTATCCCCAGCAAGGATGCCATTCTAATGAGCCGATAAATCCCCCCAAAATCTGGGTGAAGATAAAATCAATCAAGGGTCGTTGCGACCTGGATCTCGAAGATCGGACTCAATTAGAAAAATAGATCACCAAAGAAAAGTAATCAGAATAAAATCTGAATAGCGGTCTCGCTATTTATTAAACCTGGTATAGCGATTAGGGTCGAATACAAGGAGCACGGGTTGGCCAAGTGGCCTACGAAGTAGTCAGAAATGAATAAAATATAGAAATTATTTTTAGTGGATTTTATGAATTTTTAATTTTTTTTGTGATTTTAAATCATGAGGAAAATAAGGAAAAGTCAACAAGAGCACAATCAATGAATTATTAAACACCACAAAACAACTCCAAAAATTACAATAAAAATATTTTTAAGTTTTATAAATTTTTAAGTGTTTCTGATAATTTTCTCAGAATTTTGTGATTTTTAGTTGAATTTCAAAATAGAAAAAGGTAAAAATAGTGAACTAATGTGCAACCAGATTTGAAAGGCTATCTGAAAATAGATAAATAGCCTGATAAAATCTGGGGACAATTTTTATCAAACTAGAAATGAAAACTAAGCTACTGGAACAAAAATGGCATTTTTTTAATTTTTTTTTAATTGTTAATGATTTTTATAAGATTTTTAGAGTTTTTCAATTTTAGGTGTTTTATATATCCAAATGCAGTAGAAATTGGTCTGAAGAAAGAAAATGCTAAAACAAACAACACCAAATTTTTTTAGAATTTTTAGATGGTTTTAATATTTTTAGTGGATTTTCAAATTCAAACAGTAGCAAAATAAAGGTTTTTGATTTTTTTAAAAAAACAAACATTAATAAAAATGTCCCAAAAAATTAGTGAAAGTTTTACACAGTGACAGGAGCCAATGTCCAAATTTTACTAAATTTGGAGTTGATTTGATATTTTATTCAATAACTAAACAAGCCACAGCACACAGGGACCTATTTGCAAGAAAAGCAAGGTTTAAGGGCTAAAACAAAACAAGTGCAGAAACTATAAGGGTATCAGTGTAAAATGCGCATCAAATTCCACACATGCTCAAATATATCACGCACAGGGGCATATATGCAATTTTCAAAACATAACATTCATTGCATAACAGTCAATAAACTCGGCCCTAAACATGCAAAAAGCCCATAAAATCATGTGTCGAAGCACGTGTATTCACAAAGTAGGGACTAAAATGGAAATACAGGAAACTATAGGTCCTGATATGCAAAATATCCAAGTGTGCTAATTTATTTAATAGGCTAAACAGAAACAAGAATAAAATGCAGGGGGTCGGGCGCAAGTTACCCAGCCAAAGCACGTATGGGGCGCGTGAGGGGTGACGTGTCGAGCGATGAGCGGTTGGCGGGCGTACGGCTCTGATGACGCCTCCTTGAAGATCCAACGGTCCTGGTATGAAGGCGAACGTGGGATGCACGTGGCCGTCAGATGGTGGATCTAACGGCCTGACCGTGGCAGGCAACGAACGGCTCAGATGATGATTGAAGGGGAGGTTCGATCCGATGGTGGGGAGATGGCCTGGAAGAACTCCTACAGGATGAACTTCTCTGGCGGGATGGGAGTGCTCCGAGCGTCTGATGGAAGATCGGAGAGGAGGGTTCTCCCCGCAATGACGTTCCGTATCAGATGGTGGTGGCCGATGAAGCCCCCAATGGTCAGATCCTCCAGCAAGGGAGGAGGGAGCTGGGCAACTCCGGTGAGGGGTGCAAGACGCGACTAAGGGGGTATACAACACTTATTCACCTGCAAGAGAAAGCCTGTGCTCGGAGGACGACTCTGGCATGGGTTATTTGAGAGAAAACAAAGGGAAGCGGGGTGGTTTGGCGAAAGGGGGTCCCGGTGGAGGCGGCGGAGGAGACCGAGATCGATCTTGGCTCAAATAGCCAAGATCAAGGTGATCAGATCGTGAACGGAGGATGACGATGAGTCGAAGGATCTATCTGTATGGATAGGATGAGGTGACGGGGCTCCGGCCACTAGGGCGGAGCTAGCGGAGCAAGATCGGAAAAATTAAAACTACAAGATGATATAGAAGCTAAGGGAAGAACCTGATGGTCGGAATCGTCTGTGGGGGAGATGTTAATCTCCGACGGTCTTCACCTCGATCGAGCGACGCCTCCATAGGCTCGGACTATGCCGACAGCGGAGCTCGACGATGATAGTCGCCGGACCTAGGGCAAACGCCTCCAAATCCTCGCAGCAACACGCTCAATCACTCGTTGTCAATCAAGGATGAGGGTGGAGGTCCTGGGAGTCGAAGACGGAGGCCGAAGGTACGTGAAATGGCGGAAGGAGGCGAAGCCTTATACTGCAGGGGTCCGAGAAAGAAGGAGATCGGATGCGCAATCTAAAGCTCAAATCCCTTAGAAGATGCCCTGGCGTGAATCTCAGATCTATGAGCGACAAATGGATCTCGGGGTTTGAGGGAATGGTTGGAGGATCAATGCGGGATAAATCGGTGAAAACGGGTCGGTATGAGGATCCGTTAAGAGGTGGTCCTGTGGGAGAGTTGACCGGGGGTCAACATCCCCCGTGGACCAATCAGATTAATTCTTTTATTAATTATTTGTAAATTCATTTAAAAATAGTAAATGATTTTATTTCAAAAAATGTTTAATATAAAAAATGTTTATTTATTTTCAAAGTATTTTTTAGTGATTTTTATTTATTTTTTTGAAAAATAAATTATGTATATACATTATATTAGTATTATATACAAGTATATGTACCTATGTATTTTTTATTTTATTTTTAATTGTTTATTTTTGTACAATTATCCCTATTTTATATTTTATTTATTAACAACATAAAAAAAAGGATTCAAAATATTTTTTATTTAATTTTTATTATGTATTTACAAGAGTAAATAAGTCTATATACATATTTACATGGTATATACAACGAGAAGAGAGAGAATTCATTTTGGTTTTATTTTTATTTTTATCCTTTTTCATTGTATTTTTATAATATATACACATTATGAGGGACACATAAAAATTTTTATTTGATGAAAATAAAATATATACATAAAAGGGAGAATATTTGCACAAAGATGAATGGCCCTATCTCTCTCTACTTATTTTATTTTGCGATTAGGCCAATGATTGGCACTCCCTTGGGTTCAGGTCACTCAATATTTATTCTAAATATTTCCCTATTTTTCTTTATTTCTTTATTCCTTTATTTTCACACAAAAACCTACTAATTATTACAATTTACACAATGCATGCATTTTGACAAATTATTGTATTTACAACTAATTTCATGGTGTTTTGCAAAGAATTCTAGCTAAAATAAAGGAATAAAGAGTGATGAATGGGGATTCATCACCCCCCTATACTTTACTTTTGCTAGTACCTTAGCAAACACTTATTTGAAAAATAAGTGAAAAAAAGAAAAGGAAAAGGATGGGAAATCAAGGATGATTATTAAACTCTCCTTCATTAAATTGAAATATGGAGCTCAGTCAGACCTTTGGATTATTAATTTGTCGAAACCTTATTTGGACTTAAGCTTAAAACTTGACAGCCTCTAAGTTCCACAAATCTATGGTCAAGACTCCTCAATAAAACATATCAGAACAAGTCTACATACACAAACTCTAATGACCATGAATCTTTCCTTGTACTGTGTAAGTGATATGTAGCTCCCCACCTCAGAAGTGACAAAGAAACAACCTCCCTCAACCTGGTAACTCTAATGCCTCGGTCTAGCAACTCTTTCCTCGTGGAGCGGGGTATTCCCTTCTAAGTTCAAGTACATCCGGCTCAAGAAGAGGGGGAAGAAGAGAATGGACCATGACTAGTGTAGCCATGTATCCTTGGAAGCTCTAACTAGTGTAGTTGAGTCTCCCGCTGCAAGCTTCATGAGATGGTCAAGTGTAACATAGCTTTGCTTTATTTGACTATATACAGTCCGGTGGGACTATTAAATTTTCAATCCGACCCACCACTTTTTTGGAGTTTTTTTTCTTTCTTTACACATTTTGTATGTGCATATGTACAACATATCTACATGGTGCAGCATATATACGTAAGGAGTTTTTCCTCTTGAGCCAGTAGACTATCCCTCTTTTGAAGCTTTATTGCAACCCACAACTCTTATCTTTAGTCTTCATAACCACCAGATCAAGTTGAGACGCACTTCCTTCACTATAAGAAGAAGAGAGGTTCCTCCTAGAAGTACTACCCTCATATGCTACCCCAAACCAAAGGAAACTGCCTCCTCACCACCTCATCCGTGGAGAGCTAACTGTAAAGTGCTGGTGCAAGTAAAGCCATTGTCTCTGAGAGTCATGTGTGTGTTGTTAAGTGCTCTACTTAAGCCCATCAAGATGATATATTCTCATAGCCTAGTGGACTCAAAGAACTAAGTCCCAATGGACCTGAAAAGTCTGAATCCTAAGCTCTATAAGGTTCCTCTTAGAATTAGGTGGATTAAGGTCTTAACCAAGCTCCATTTGTCAATTTAATCATAGGGCACTTTAAATGTCAACTATGATTTGGAAAAACTGTACAAATATTTACAAAGATGCAATTTTACAAATTTTTACGAATATGCAAAATTTTTGAAAAATGTTTGAAAACATGGATGTATGCATGAATGCGAAGTTTTGCAAAATATTTACAAACAATTACACATGATTTTTGCAAAATTTTTGTTTTTCAAACATTTTACAAAAATTCTGTACTATGTACATAATTTTGGTATGAAAATATTTACAAACTATTTACACAAATCATTTTTACAATCATTTGTACAAAAATAATTTTTATAAGTAGATAAGTATGTGCAAAAAGAATTTTATGTACAAGGAAAATTTTTTAATTTTTATGGATTTTTAGCCCTTTATATTTATTAACACACTCACACAAAGTACGAGTTATGGCTAAAGTATATATGAAGTATATGCGACACCCCCCTATATTTAGCTCGAACAATGTCCTCAGAGTGATCAAGACCGATGAAGAAGACATAACTCGTGCTTAGTATAGGGAAGTGAAAAGGAATGGTATGTACAAAGACAGATCAATGAATAGAATGACGAGGACTCGGTGTTTCCCCCTTATTCTTAGGATCAAGTAATCCTAAGTACAACAAGTTGTACATGAAGGGAAATCCGAGTGGAAGGATGTACAGGGTCTACCTCCCCTATACTTCGGGTAAAATATCCCTAAGTATAGGCAGCAAAACAGAGGTAGAAAGATTCTATTACTTAGGGTAAATTACACTCTAAGTATAACATAATCATAAGATCAGAAAGGAGTGTGGGACTAAAGAATAGAGTGATATGGACAACTGGATCTATACAAGTCAGAAGAACAGTGATAATCAGGCATGAGATGCAATAGATGTGAATTAGGAGACCACATCTCACGCAAAGTGAATCGGGGCAACGTCAATGATCCGCGGCTCATGATCTAAATATGGCTTGAGCCGCTGACCGTTAACACGAAAGGTAGCATCAGAAGACAACTCAGATATATCAATACTCCCATTGTCATGTACCTTTCGAACCTAATAGGGTCCCTTCCATTTGCTCTGTAGTTTCCCTGGAAATAGATGTAGCCTAGCATCAAACAACCATACTCTCTGTCCTGGTTCAAACTTCTTGTGGCTGATATGAGAATCATGTCACTCCCTCACTCTCTCCTTATATTGTACGTTGTTCGAAAAGGTTGTGTCACGAAGCTCCTCCAGGGCTGCTAACTCTGCCCTCCTCTGATCTCCTACACTCTCAGGATCCAAAAGTATATCAGTAACAGCCAAAGTGACCTATGTCTCAAGTCAACAGGTAAATGGTAGGGCTTGCCATAAACGAGGCGAAAGGGAGATGTACCCAAAGGAGTCTTGAAAGACATCCTATATTCCCACAAGACCGAGTTCAAAAGCTGTGACCAATCCTTTTGATCAGGGCAGATGACTTTCTGCAATATAGTCTTGATCTCCTTGTTCGACACTTCAGCAAGACCATTCGTCTGAGGGTGGTATGGAGTGGATACTCGATGGTTTATGCTGAACTCGCTAGCAAGGGCCTTTACCTTGTCGTTGATGAAATGAGACCCCCCGTCAGATATCAACACTCGAGGTAACCCGAACCTTGAAATAATATTCTTCTTCAAAAATCTGCAAACAGTCCTAGCATCTGCGGTTCGGGTGGGGATGGCCTCAACCAAACAACTCACATAATCCACGGCCAACAGAATGTACTCGAATCCCTGACTCTTAGGGAATGGACCCATGAAATCGATGCCCCATGCGTCAAAAACCTCACAGAAGTGTATGGGATGCATCGGCATCATATCACGTTGTCCACAAGTGTCCATCATCTGACAGTCAGTACACCTCTTCACAAACTCATCAGAGTCCTTGAAGAGAGTAGGCCACCATATGCCGGATTGGAGTACTTTCTGTGTCGTTCTCCTCCCAGAGTGATGTCCTCCTGTCTCAAGCTTGTAGCAATAAGTAAGGATGTTGTGGTGCTCCTCCTGAGGAATGCACCGACACCAGATACTATCCCCTCCTTCATGATAAAGGACGGTATCCTCCCAATGGTAAAACTTGGCCTTCGCGAGGAAGGTCTCAAGTTTCTGCCTGGGCCAATCTTGTGGAACTTTCTTGTGGACAAGATAGTTTACAATATCGGCATACCATGGGAGAGAGGTGATAGCAAGGATCGCCTCATCTGGGAAGGTCTCATATATAGGCTCGGTTTGCTCAGAATCCTCAAGATACTCCAATCGGGAGAGATGGTCCTCTCCCACATTCTTGACTCCAGGCTTATCCTTAATCTCTATATCAAACTCCTGGAGTAGAAGGATCCATCTAGTCAATCTAGCTTTGGCATACTTCTTTGCCATGAAGTACCTGATGGCGGTATGATCAGTATAGATGGTCACTCTAGATCCAATGATGTAAGATATGAACTTATCTAGGGCGAAAACTACGGCTAGCATCTCTTTCTCGGTGACTGTGTAGTTCCGCTGGGAGGCATCCAAAGTACGGCTAGCGTAGTGAATAGCAAAGGGGAATCCATCCCTCCTCTGTCCCAGCACGACCCCCACGGCAAAATCGGAGACATCCGTCATAATCTCGAATGGGAGAGACCAATTGGGCGGCTGGAGAACAGGAGTCTCTACAACATGACTCTTGAGAGTCTCAAATGAAGATAGACACTTATCATCTACAAGGAACTCGGTGTCTTTCATCAGCAGATCAGTCAACGGTTGGGAAATCATACTGAAATCATGAATGAAGCACCGGTAGAAACCGACGTACCCCAGAAAAGACCATAACTGCCGTAAATTGGACGGTGGATTGAGTTTTCTAATGACATCCATCATGGCCGGATCAACCTCCATGCCCCTATTGGAGATGATATGGACAAGTACCATCCCCTAAGTCACCATGAAGTGACTATTCTCCCAAGACAACATAAGGTGAACCTCAATGCATCGTTGAAGGACTCGATCTAGGCGGTCAAGACAAGAATCAAATCAGTCGCCGTAGACCAAGAAATCATCCATGAAGACCTCCAAGCTCTCCCCCACCATGTCCGAAAAGATGGATGGCATGCATCTCTGGAATGTCGCCGGAGCGTTGCACAATCCAAATGGCATGCGTATGAAAGCATACGTCCCGAAGGGACAAGTGAAGGTGGTCTTGTCCTAGTCCTCTGGCACAATGGCCACATGATTGTATCCACAGTACCCATCCAAGAAACAATATTGGCTCTTCCTTGCCAGCCTTTCTATAATCTGATCAATGAAGGGCAGGGGGGAAATGACCCTTCTTGGTGGCATGGTTCAATCGTCTGTAGTCCATACAGACCCACCAAGAAGTGGTACCCGGGTAGCGATCTCCTCTCCGAACTCACTAACAACTGTGGTGATGCCCATCTTCTTGGGCACCACATGCAACGGACAGACCCATTTGGAGTCGAAGATAGGGTAGATAAAATTAACGCTTCACCATTTCGAGATCTCCTTCATGACAACATCTCGAAGATTCGGGTTCAGCCGCCGCTGGAACTCACGCTACGGCTTCGCATCCTCCTAGAGATAGATATGGTGGGAGCACGGGGCCGGACTTATCCCGTGCAACGGTGCCATTCTGATGAGCCGAAAAATCCCCCCAAAATCCGGGTGAAGGTAAAATCAATCAAGGATCGTTGCGACCCGGATCTCAGAGATCGGACTCAACAAGAAAAATAGACCACCAAAGAAAAGTAATCAGAATAAAATCCGAAAAGCGATCTCACTATTTATTTAACGTGGTATAGCGACAACGGTCGAACACAAGGAGCACGGCCCAGATTTCGTTCATTGTGTTGTGATCCCACTCACTTCTTTTATTTATCTTGAAGCTATTGAATTAATTAAATACTAATTCTTATCTTATTTATATCATTCTTATCTTATATCAAAAAAGTATATATTACTATTTTTATCCATATCCCTATTCTCTCATTTCATCTCTACTGAATTAAATAACCTATATTTCATTTCTTTTTGTTCCAAACGAAAATGATTTTATCACTGATGTATCCACAATTCAATATGAATAGATATATCTCACATTTAATTTATATGATGTACTTCCTTTTTGCATTTTTCCATCATAATTTAGAATACTGGAACGATCGATACTCATTTCTTTTTTTCACGCTATTTCTTTTCATTCCGAAATAAATAAAACCAGAGGAATGCTGCATTATAATCCGTATTCCATTACATCTTTATTCTTATTTTATCCTTTTTCTGAGGTAAATAAAAAATAGAATATCAAATAAAAACCAAAATGATAAATTTCTAATATTGTTATATGTATTTCTAATATTGGTATATGTATATATTAATATATAATGCAAATAAAATCGATTATAAATTTCAATAGAATTCAATATTAATATAAAAATAGAATATGATATAAATAAATGAACATTAAATATTTATTGATATTAATGATATATTTTAGAATTAGAAATATAATGATATATACTAAGATATAAAGTAAAATATTCATAAGATATAAAGTAAATTATTAATAATTCATATTAGATCGAAACAATTTTTTGTGGATTTTATGAATTTTTAATTTTTTTTGTGATTTTAAATCATGAGGAAAATAATAAAAAAAGACAACAAGAGCACAATCAATGAATTATTAAACACCACAAAACAACTCCAAAAACTGCAATAAAAGTATTTTGAGTTATATGAATTTTTCACTGTTTTTGATAATTTTCTCAGTATTTTGTGATTTTTAGTTGATTTTCTAAAAATAGAAAAAGGCAAAAATAGTGAACTAATGTGCAGCCAGATTTAAAAGGCTATCTAAAAATAGATAAATAGCCTAATAAAATCTGGAGACAATTTTTATGTAAACTGAAATGATAAATAAGGTACAGGAATAAAAATTGCATTTCTTTTGAATTTTTTGAAATTTTAACGATTTTTATAAGATTTTTAGGGTTTTTCAATTTTTAGGTGTTTTATATTTTCAAATGCAGTAGAAATTGGTCTGAAGCAAGAAAATGCTAAAACAAACAATATCTAATTTCTTTAGAATTTTTAGATGGTCTTTATTATTTTTAGTGGATTTTCTAATTCATACAGTAGCAAAAATATAGGTTTTTAATTTTTTAAAAATAATAAAAAGTAATAAAAATGTCCCAAAAAATAGTGAAATCTTTACACAGTGGCAGGAGCCACGTATCCAAATTTTACTAAATTTTGAGTTGATTTGATATTATATTCAACAACTAAACAACTCACAGCACACAGGGACCTATTTGCAAGAAAAACAAAGTTTACAGGCTAAAACAAAACACATGCAGAAACTATAAGGGTACCAGTGTAAAATGCGCATCAAATTCCAAACATGCTCAAATATATCACACACAGGGGCATATATGCAATTTTCAAAACATAACATTCATTCCATAATAGTCAATAAACTCAGCACTAAACATGCAAAAAGCCCACAAAATCACGTGTCGAAGCACGTGTATCCACAAAGCAGGGACTAAAATGCAAATACAAGAAACTGCAGGTCCTGATGGTGGTGGCAGATGAAGCCCCCAACGGTCAGATCCTCCGGCAATGGAGGACGGAGCTGGGCGACTCTAGCGAGGGGTGCAAGACGCTACTAAGGGGGGTATCATGTGCTTATTCACCTGCAAGAGAAAGCCTGTGCTCGGAGGACGACTCCGGCATGGGTTATTTGAGATAAAAAAAGGGAAGCGGGGTGGTTTGGCAAAAGGGGGTCCCGACGGAGGCGGTGGAATGGACCGAACTCGATCTTGGCTCGGGTAGACAAGATCGAGGTGTTCCAATCGTGAACGGAGGGTGACAATGAGTCGAGGGATCTATCTGTATGGATAGGATGGGGTGATGGGGCTCTGGCCACTGGGACAGAGCTGGCGGAGCAAGATCAGAAAAATTAAAGCTACACTATGATCTAGAAGATAAGGGAAACACATGATGGTCGGAATTGTCTATGGGTGAGATGCTGGATCTCTGACGGTCTTTGCCTAGATGGAGCGACGCCTCTAGAGGCTCGGGCTACGTCGGCGGCGGAGCTCGACGACAATAGTCGCCGGACCAAGGGCAAGTGCCTCCAAATCCTCGTTGCAACATGCTCAATCACTCGTTGTCACTCAAGGATGAGGGTGGAGGTCCTGGGAGTCGAAGATGGAGGTCAAAGGTGTGTGAAATGGCGGAAGGAGGCGAAGCTTTATACTGTAGGGGTCCGAGAAAGAAGGAGATCGAGCGCGCAATCCAAAGCTCGGATCCCTAAGAAGATTCCCGGGTGTGAATCTCGGATGGATGAGCGACAAATGGAGCCCGGGGTTTGAGGGAATGGTTGGCGAATCAATGCGGGATAAATCGGTGAAAACGGGTCGGCACGAGGATCCATGAAGAGGTGGTCCTGGGGGGAGAGTTGACCGAGGGTCAACATCCCTTGTGGACCAATCAGATTAATCCTTTTATTAATTATTTGTAAATTCATTTTAAAATAGTAAATGACTTTATTTCGAAAAATTTTCAGAATAAAAAATATTTATTTATTTTCAAAGTATTTTTTAGTGATTTTTTTGAAAAATAAATTATGTATATACATTATATTAGTATTATATACAGGTATATGTACCTATGTTTTTTATTTTTATTTTTAATTGTTTATTTTTGTACAATTATCCATATTTTATATTTTATTTATTTGTAACATAAAATATGGCATACAAAACAATTTTTATTTAATTTTTATTATGTATTTACGAGAGTAAATAAGTCTATATACATATTTACATGGTATATACAAGGAGAAGAGAGAGAAATTATTTTTTGTTTTATTATATTTTTATAAATATATACACATTATGAGGGACACATAAATATTTTTATTTGATGAAAATAAAATATATACATAAAAGGGGGAATATTTGCACAAAGATGAATGGCCCTATATCTCTACTTATTTTATTTTGCAGTCAGGCCAATGATTGGCCCTCCCTTAGGTTCAGGTCACTCAATATTTATTCTAAATATTTCCCTCTTTTTCTTTATTTCTTTATTCCTTTATTTTCACACAAAAACCTGCTAATTATTACAATTTACACAATGCATGCATTTTGACAAATTATTGTATTTACAACTAATTTCATGGTGTTTTGCAAAGAATTCTAGCTAAAATAAAGGAATAAAGAGCGATGAATTGGGATTCATCAATGTCTGGGCATAATTTTTTCTAAGACCTCAAAAAATGTACGGAAACAAAAAGATTCTATATCTGTAGGGGCACAACAAGATCCAAGCAGAACCACCAAAATTCCAAATGCAAAGAAGCATTCTACCAAATAAATATCTGACCAAAAAGGTCCAAGCTTCAAGAAACTTGCAGATCTTGGTGGCGACTCGGCAACACTGGCCATCTTCATAAGGAGAGGTGACTACGCTGGCCACCCTCCAGTTCTTTTCCCCTTCTTCTAACTTCTCCCCCCCAATTCGATTGTGAACACAGCGCGACAGACCTTAGAAGGAAATACCTGACTCCCCGAGGACAAGTTACTGAAGAGGAGGTTTGCGCGGTAGTCCGGCATTCTGGGTGGGAAGAGCTAAAACCTTTCACACAAATGAGTCGATTGTTCAATGTTCATAGGGTATGCTTCGGGAAGTGGATTGATCTAAGATGACTTCTGAGCCGAAACTGTAGCAATGATGTATAGAACTTGAAGACTATTGCTTTTAAAATTCTAAGTCTCACAAAAGTTCCGCCACACTATTAATCCAAAGGTTGAGTCTAGTTTCATTTTCACCTGCAGCTCATGATCTTGGTATGGAACCCAAACTCATTTCACCTCATGGCATTTCTTTTTGATGCTCAGGGACGAGCATGGTTTAAGTATAGGGGGATGATGAATCTCGGATTCATCACTCTAAATCTCATTTATTAAGCTCAAATCCCTCAAAATCAACAGCATTTCCGCATTTGTTCTTCATAATTAGCATTCATGCATGTTTTCATAAGAATTGCATGTTAGCACTAATTTCTGCACAAAATAAGAAGCCACAAATCCAAGCCAAAAATGACCTGTAAATAGCCTAACTTCCCAGATTTTTAACTCATTCATGCTAAATCCGAATAACACAAAATGACCTCCATTGTGTACATATAATTAACAAGAATAAATAAAAAATACAAAAAAATAACTAACCCAAATAAGTGGATTAAAAATCCAATCCCTAGTTTCAGGATTTCCGGACTAAAAACCTCATATTTTCCTCATCAAGTGTCCGTTTTAATCCTACTCACTTTTGAACTAGTGTACATTCAATTACCTTCAAAACAAGTCCAAGTTCAAGTGAATCGGAGCCCATATGTGAAAGTTGGGTTTTGGGCCTCTTTTGTACATATTGTATTTTAGCGGTTTTTGACATGATATTTTATGTACACATTTTATGAATTAATAAAAATTCAAAAAAATATATTAATATGTAATTATCATCTTTGATTTTACCATATTTTTTTTCGGATGTTTATCTGGTTTAAAAATGACATGAAAATTATAAAACCCAAAAATCAAGGTATTCTATGTACATGTGATACCCCAGAAATATTACTTTGTGCAATTGATCGATTTTGGTTTTGATATCTTCATGAAAGTTGTAGATCTCATCAAGAAGAGCAATTTTTGTGAAGAAATTTTTTCGATTTGAGGTCATTTACTATTTATTTTATATTTTACAAAGGATTTAAATTCTGATTTTTGTGGGGCTGACAAGTGGCAGCTCCTGGAGCCACCACCTGTCACCCATTTTTGTATTTATTTTTTAATAAGTTTTTATAAAAAAAATAAATAATAATAATAAAATAAATAAAAGCACCCGCACATGCGTCGCACGTGCCTCCCAGGCACGTGCTCCGCACGTGCCCCGCTCTTCCCCCTTCTTGTCGACAAGTGGTGCCCGCTTGGTCTTCCGATCTCAGCCGATCGGACGGCCATGGCGGTCATCTTCTTCTTCCACACATTTTCCTATTTTGCGCCGCCCGTCGCCGTGTATCTATCCGGCCAAGATTCCCTCGATTTCGTCAATCTCGTCGCACCCCCTTCCGTATATCTCGCCCAATCACCACCGCCGACCTTCCAAACCTCCCAGATCGTGAAATCACTCAAATCCCCATCGAATCCCCTGTCGCTGGTACTTCCATCGCCGGCCTCCTCTCGTTCTCCTTTATAAAGAATATCGCCGCCCCTCAAAGTTCTTCACTCGCCGATTGCACCAAGAGTCAGATTCGCAGCGATGACAGCACCGCGTGGTCCTCTTCGACGAGGTCCGAGCCATCGTGGCTCATTGCAGCACTGCCCCCGTGTCTGCTGCTTAGCTCCGGTGTCCACCTCCATCGAGCCTATGTTCTCCACTTCACCTTTGACAACCGCCATCAACAACAACCGTCTACGTCAACGACTCCATTGGCGTCATTGTCAGCAACTTCAACACCTCCAGACGCTTAGAGCTTCATCAACGACGACCATCGCCAGACTCTCATCGACTCCAACATCTCTTTCACCTGGCTCCTCCGCAATCCATCGGGGCGCCATCGTCCTTCGTCTCCAGTAGCCACTCGACCACCGGAGTGCTCCGCCACCGACAAAGCACTCGACGGCGCCCTTGGCCAAACCTCCTCTGTCGCTCCAGCCACCGGGCGTGAAGCCCGAGACCCCCCACGTGTGAGGCACGTGCGTGTGGAGGAATGTTTACCTGCTTCAGCCCCGGGTCACGTGCTTTGCACATGACCACGGGTAAATTGCAAGTATCCCCCTGGAGGTCCCCCTATTTACAAATCAGCCCCCATTGACCAGGTCGCGTGCTTGGCACGGGACCTGGTGGCAATTTTGCAAGCCAACCCCCCTGGCTACTGGTAATCAAACTTAGGTCCCCCTCTGTTCTTTTATTTATTTTATTTAAATTGCAGAAATACCCATGTATTCCCCATTGAGTTTAGACCTCTACATTGCATATTTTATTTATCAAAAAATAGCATAGTGTTCATCATTTAATTATCTACGTTTTGACATATTGTAAACATTTTTGTGATTGATGGTTAATTAGTAATTAATTGTTTTGTGGAAATTTGTATATTTTGCCCAGCTATGCTCTTAAATTTGTCGTTGATTAACCGTTGTTCTAAAAATTCCCGAAAACTCATCTCTTGTAAAATTAATTGTGATGAACATTATGCCCAAAAAGATTTGCATTTTCATGTGTAGATTACCCTATAAAAATCATTTTGCATATTTCAGTGTTTAATTTTTAATAGGTATTAAATTCACATTTTTGAGGTTTAGGATTTTTCTAAGATCCACCACCTAGTAATAGATCTTAGATAATTTTATCCCTTGAAAATAATTAGGTTTAATATTTATTATAATTAAATATTGAAATTCATTTTGCTTTCATTTAAAAATTCATAAAAAAAATTTATTGCATCCAAAATTCCAAAAAAATTATAATGCATTCATTTCACCATATTTTGCATCGTGGCCAAGTTTCATATTTTTCGGACATTGAATTTTATATTTTAGTCCCTAAAATAGGCCAAAATTGCATATTGCATCCTTTATTACATTAAAAACTACAAAAAAGGCCGCCTCGAAAACCGTGCACAAATTTTGATAGACATAATTCTAGGTTTTCCTTTGTCTCCTTGTGTTCGACCTTGGGACTTGCCTAAGTAAAATAAACATAAAACCATGAGATTAAAAATTAAATATTGTTTGTGGTTATTTTTGACCGATTCCGATTGCCACTTACAACAAACGACTCATTATTTTTAGAACGAACAGAAAATAAAACATCTCTTTTAACAAGCGCAATTTCGGATTCGTCAGTGATGCAAGCACAATGATGGGTTTATCCCATGGAGACCCAAATTTTTCTAGCCTATCACCTTGTTGTTTCTTTCTAGAGACTCAATCAAGCGAGATTTTTTATTTTTAGTCAGTTGTGCATTGATATTGATCTGGAACATGTTGAATCACCCGTAAGGAATGCATACTTTAAATTTGATTTTAATGGTTTGATCTTCGATGGGGTCTGAATCAACTCTATAGTGACCTCTGAAACTGTAGTGATGGTAGGTGCATGACCTATTAATTGTGTATTATCCACCATTGTTACTTTCGGCTTTGCATACAAGGTATCAAAAAGATCAACAATGAACTCTTCATGCTCTGAATGGATTAGACAATTATCAAGTAATTAAATTAGCCCATCAGGAAATAATTCATCATAAATAACATGGGAAAACTTGATTGTGCTTTCCATATCTTCCTCCTTGGAAATGAATTCATGTTTTTCAAAATCAACCAAGAATAAAACACTATCTTTGAATTCTACAAGAAAATCACAATCTTCTATTTCATGTGGTGTAAGCTCACTCTCATCTGATAATGACTTTGTTGGTTTGATTCTGAAACCATTTCATTTATCATTGTATGAGTGAAAGGTAATATGTCTAGTGCCATAATCAACTACTACTTTGTATGTTCGAATGAATGGTCATCCTAGTATGATCGGTATATGGAGCAATGGTACTGAGGTATCCATATCTAGGGCAATGAAGTCCACTAGAAATTGCATTCCTTATACTATTACAATGACATCCTCCTAGGCTGCTTAATTGAACGATCTGTAAACTGCATAATCATTCTGCTTGATTTGAAAGGTCCTAATCCAAATTTGAGTAGTGATGAAGGAAACAAATTGATAAAGGATCCACTATCAAGAAGTATACATTCAAATTCTTGGTTAAATATCACACATCTGATGAGAGGTGCTCCCTTATCGTTCTTTTTTCTTGGGAGATTGGTTATGGCATTCACGGTGAGCAAGTTCAAAATATGCTTTCCAGCTCTTTTGTGTCTGCTCTTGTGTGGTTGACTCTTCGACGTACATTCATCCTTCAATCCTTTCTTCACAATAGACATGTACCTCATGACTTTCAACAAAGGCATTTCAAGTATAGTATTTTACAATATTTCAATGATGATGGGATGAGACAAAGGTGTTTTCAATTTTCTATTTTTTTGGCATTTATCATAGCATCAGGAAAAGGAATATTTACATCATGAAAATCAAAGTTCTTATCTATAATAGAATAATCTTTCAAAATTAGATGACAAGAATTGTATATCCATCCAACATAGGTGGGGTAGTAAAAACAGGAAATTCAACTTTATCTACATGCACGGGATCTGCTGCTGTTGATGGCTTCATCTTTACATGCACAGCTCTGCCTTGACTATTATTCTATTTTTGTGATTTTTACTTTTTATTTTTTTCTATTTTATGGTGGTTTGGTGCAGTTCCTTCTTCTGCACTTGATGAGGGATCAATTGCTTCGTGCAATGACGATCGGCCTTTATTCTCCTTCACGGTTATAGGAGGCTGTAGGGATCTGCCACTTTTGAGAGTCACATCATTAGACAATATAAAAGGGTTATTCGTTGATGACTCGGAGGATGATGAATCATGATAGGGTACCTTCTCCTTACGATTAAAGTTATTCGGATCGGCCTCGACTTATGCAGGAATGATTATCTTAGCGACAGTCATGTCATTCGATTTCTGGCTTATTTCTTCCAGGCTCATCACAAGATAAGACAAACAATCAAGTGTTGGATTCATGAAAGTAGCCTTTGTGGATTCAACATGTTAACCATGTTGGCTCTGATAATGACGAGGAGGTTACGATTAATAATTCGAAGGATATGGATGATGAGAAAACTATCGGTAATGTTGACAAAGAGGGAACTGATTGTTGTAGTGAGCATCCAACTGATAATGATACAACTGCTGCTGAAGATTACATTATTGCTGATAATTTGTCTCCATGTATGTTCTTGTGATGGAGATGGGTTCTGAAGCTGGTTTTACTAGAAATTCCTTCCACCTTGATAATTGGTGGAATGGGCGCGTGGCCTATGGTTGACCCTATGGGTGTCCGTCGGGATGGGTCAAAGGTTGTTCATTACCCCATATGCCATTCACCTTCTGAATAACTAGTGTAGCTGCAAAGAATGTCTCAACAACTGTCAGGGGCTCGAGATGGTAGATGACTATTTGTATCTGGTGTTGGGGTGACGATGATGCTTGGTCAAGTGCTTGCACATAGTATATGCGTTGAATAAAACATGGTTATCATGGACTCGATTGTTGAGATTGTTCTTTGGATTCTACATATGTCTCGAATGATGCACTCGCATACTAACAAGAATTGATGATGTTGATCAGGAGCGCCAACTACTTGGTGATCTGGTCGAGTTTATCCTGGTTCTTGGCCCTTTATTCGATCACAACAAGCTTCTCTAAGTCATGTGATCTCTTGTCAAATATATTGACCTTGTACTAGTAGTTCCCTGTGATGTTGAGATTAGAACTCTCGCACTTGCGTGTTGAGATGTTGCCATATTCACAGACTTGTGAAGGATTTGCGACTGCTTTTGAAATGCATGGGACAAAATAATGTGGTTGATCCCTTAGCCACCTCCTCGAAGATTTGCCAAACAACATCTCCATCCTTTTTGAAATGGGATCCACTACATGTGGCATCCACCAGCTTATGGCTACCCTTTCAGCCGACCAAAAAATTTTGGACCAAGCTGGTCTTTGGGATATCATGGTGTGAGCACTTCTCCTCTATATCCTTGAATCGTTTCCACACCTCGTGAATAGACTCATGGGACAACTGTACGAAGTTCAAAATTAGGGCTCTCATATGATTGAGATGACCTAAAGGATAATACATGTGCAGGAAGGCAGACTTTAGTGCCTCCTAGATCGTCACTACCTTTCCAAGATGGTTGATCAAATATAGAAAGCCTGAAGGCTAAATGGAAAGGATGCCACCTTGACTACCTCTAACGGGATGATGAGGTAGTGCATGGTATCACAGATGCGGTTGAACTATTGCAAGTGAATATATTCTTCTTCATTAGAGTTTCCATGAATGATAGGCAACACTGATAGCAATTGTGGCTTGAGCTCAAAATGTTTGTGGATCTGCGAAATGTGGATCCATCCGGTTACTTGACTGATAATGAAATTATATGTTTCCTTAAATATGGGTTTCAGTACCTCTCTCCTCTACTCCACTTCTCCTTGGTATTCACATGTCGGGAATTCATCTCCTTCATGTTGTGCTTCTCCTCCTCGACTCTCTAGGTCCGCTATGATATCAGCTAACATATCCCGAAAATTATTTGGACAAGGGCTTGTTTAATCCATTATTTTTGTATGGCATGACTTGGTGTCCCTTCCCTTTAGGAGCAATTTTTTAGTTTGAATCTGATAGTAATTCCAGATCATGTCTTTCATATTCAAAAGAAAATAAACCGTGATCAGACAGGAAATAGGCACAGTTGAGTGAAATTGTTCAAGATTAAGATCAATCATGAACTTCATTAGGCCAAGGGAAATGTATTGAGATAGGCCGATGTCCATCCAAAAAGAAGAGATTTTGGCACACGAGTGATCCTTGTTTATTCAAGATAGAAGAGGCAGGGAGTCTCGAGAGCGATTTGTAAAGTCCGATCCAGTCTCTCTAGAATCACCTCAAATTATTGATGTCAAAATCATGGAAGCGATGTGGGTGTCTGCGGAGTCTGGACTAAGCCATCCCTGAGTCGACATCTTGAGAAACAAAAGGGAGTGAGATAAAGAATAATGAACACGACGATTAACAAGGAATAAAGTGAAGAGGAATAATAATGAAGAAGACTAAAAAATGAACAGGACAAAAAGAAGTGATGAGGAGAAGAGTAGAAATAAGGCGCAAGTGCGTGTTATCTTGACCAATTAAACTAACCAATCAAACGATAGTACAAGGGTGGATTCACCAACTCAACACAATGAGTTGTAAGAGTTCAGTAATTTTCTTGGAGGTTTTATTGGTTCTCAAAAAATATTTTTGATATTAGTCCTTATGGCTTACCCTATAGAAAAGTGAGTACTCATTCGACAAGTGTCATGTACTTTCCACTTCCTTTGTAACAAGTAGTATGTTCTTTTTAAAGGCCTTGTTATTGTATTTGGTCTCACTACTCAGCCAAAGAAGTGGAGGAAAGTAAACTGATATGGTAAATCAAGTACTCCCCCTTGTGGGGTACTCATATGTGGAAAGATGAGACAAGGATTTGTTGTCGTAGTTCCCCTATGCTCAAGTAATTCAGACTAAGCCCACATGTGAACTTAACCCAACACACATGCATCGTATAAGCGCCAATACTTTACGGACCCAGAAGATACACAATGCAGAATCCAGGCTGGGTTTTTGCTCTAATCTTTAAGGGTCGTGCCTCACTCTATGTGGAATGTAGGTGGGAACAATAAGGGTTTTAAACACCCAATACAATGAATCCAACTAATCAATTTTATATGGTCAAGTTTTCTTAGTAGTCCCTTTTTTAATTTTTTTTTGAGTTTTCACTTGTTTTGAGTATTTTTGTGCAATGTCTAACAATATCTCGATTTCCTTTATTTTTTATGTGGTCAAAATCAGAGGGAGAGGGGTAGAAATGCAATGCAAAATACGAAACATAATGATTCATGCTATGTAAGACTAGCTCACCTTGCTTCCCAGCTCAATCTATGCAAGATGTTAGACAAGAGATAAAACTATATTATATGCAATTCAATGATGAAATCTCCCCTAAGACAGGAATTGCATAAATTTGATCGAAGTCCAAGCGTAGAGAGTCTAGAGACTATATGCACATGATATAATTAGATCTTTGGACCTATCTTACTCGATCAACCAAATCCTACGTCTTTGGGCTTAATCACAAAGATGTAAACAGAAAACAAGAGGAAAAACAGAAATCATGAGCAACAAAATAAACAATATACAAAAATAGGGAGGAATAAAAATGGGAAGCGGATAAATTAATATAAATGTCTCTCTCACACACAAAATAAAATAAAAGTTATTTGTGCTAAGCTACCGGTCTCTCACTCTCTCGCTCTTCTTCAATGCTCTAACCTATCGACTTGTGAAGAAAAGCTGATTTCCATCTCGCTTGGTTGTGTTAATCTCCTAGAAAAGCACCCTCTATCTACGATCCCTCGCAACAAACAAAGACAACAAGAGAAGAGGATTAGAATAGATAAATGATTATTAAAAAATAAAAAGAATATAAATAAGGTAGATAATATATGCACATGCTATCTACCCTAAATACAAAACTGTATGCTCCCCATCAACGACGCCATTTGTTGAACAAAGATTGATTTGGCATACTTAACATAGTTAGAGCACCAACGACTATGGAGATCAACCTGTAATTCACCGTGTGATAATGTTGGCTAGTTTGTTAGCCAGTTACTTAAGGATTGGGTATCCATCATAATCATCCACGAGGAATTCAAGGGCTATGATGTGGTCATCCACCTTGAGCAGTTGGACTCCTGATGGGCGTCCACCCCTTGTATTTAAGGAGGGATTTGTCCTCTCTTTTCAATCAATTTAGATTTATAATGCAATTCCAAAAGAACAAACCACCAGTTGTTTTGAAAGTTGTATGTCATTGTTCTTTCTACTTCTCCCTTCTGCCTTAGGTTTCATCCTCTGTTCGGTGATTTATGCACACAGTGCCTTTCGCTTGCGGGGCCAAAAGCGTATACCCTCCTTCATTTCACATTTATTAAGTGCCTCTCGGGTAAGAACAATCCACTATTTCTTTCGCAGGCTGAAGGCTAACTAGCGTTGGTTAAATTGTGCAGCATGAGAACAAGACAGGAAAGAGAGCATATGAACCACGAATCTGACGTACCGACTAAGGTTCTGATTAATCTCATCAGTTAGATAGATGAGAGAGCTGAAGACTCTTCTATTGACCATGCACCTTTCTACTTGCCTCTTCATCCTCTACATTAGGTTGGTCAATCATTAGAGGACTCACCTTCTTCCTCGAGATCCATGTACGTGAAGGACTCGACTATTTGCAAAGAAATAAGAGGTAGAGATCATAGAGATCTCTATTTGCATGGACTACTTGATGGAGAAGATCGTGCAAGTTTGTGGGAAGCAACACAAGTCATCGTCGTGCCTACGAGAGAAACCTAGTCATATTGGACTTGATTCAGAGGATCTCTTCCTTAGCGACTCGTGTTTCAAAAGGTATTCCTAAACACTTGTAATTATACGAAATGGGTTGGAAAATATTTATTATACTATATGATTTTGTATTTACAGTTAATTTATTTTTTTGTTATACTATTGCATTGGTATTAATATGATGAACATTTTTTTTGCAAATTGATTCATTTATTCCACATTTCCATGATGTGAAAGGTTAAACCTCCCTTCAATATCAACACTCACCATGGACAATGTTATCTCCCTCCTATGTGATACCATCTGCCCTAACATGATGTCCCTTGTAGGATCATCGTTAAAAGAAAATAGAGTACATATGTGATTCGATCAAAGCATTGCCAAGGGAATCCTTCTTTATTCTAGCATCTCCTGTATCGTTCTCTCAAGAGAGAATGCAATATACCACTTTCATATGGTACTATAGCCGTGACTATCTCAATTGTTGAGACTTCCCCTGTAGCACCCAAGAGTGCACATGAATCCGATGGGATTAGAATTTGGTTTAATCCATATTGAATCCAATCCAAACATATTTTAGTTGTTTTCAATCTAATCCAATCCATCAAATATGAAATCCATTCCAATGAATATTACGGATTGAATTAGACTTTATAATTACATATTCGCTCTAAGTAATCTACTTTCTCTCGTTTGTTTTTAACAACATACTAACCCTATACATTTGAATTATTGTTCAAAAATTGATAACATGGATATATGCAAAGAAAAGAATATTTGAACGTCACTCAATCACAAGTTGAACTCTATTGATCCATTATAAAATGACAACGACCACACAATTCAACCAAAGGGTAATAGAATTTGGAGTTTAACTTAATCAGTGCATATCATATTTTTTTTACCAATGATTTCCCTCAAATGAATCAAATACAAACAATACAAGTTACCAGAAAAGAATACAGATACAAGTTAAATTAAAAAATGCCGTGTACGTGATCAGATATTAATGATGTTTATGTAACTGCACCACTCCTCATAACACCATTTAAAGCATTGTAATATATCACTAACAAATAAGATTAGTAAAACATTTATACTCAATTGAGTATGCACGACAAACCCAACTTAAATAAGGCCTATTAGTTGGGCCGTCTGCCTTACATTTGAAATGGACTTTCAATTGAAATTTAGTCACTAGATATAAATGCAGTCAAATTTTGCAAAATTATTAAGAAAATGAATAAAATCATATTTAATTTAAAAAAAACAAAAATTCAAGTAATGCATGTTTATTCTTGGATGGATATGGTACACTTGAAACTGCATCCAGTTTCATCCCAATAAGATTACAAGATAGAAAAAGCAAAATGTAAGAAGCAAAACGGTTAACAATAACAAATGAACGTGATTGCAACTCATTTATTCATATTGATTAACCTATAAGAGAAACTCTCTGGTACAGCATCTAGGTAATATTCTATCACTGGTTGGTTCATAAATAACAAATATGCAATGTACGCACAAATCGCAGGTGACTCCAGAAATAGTGCCGATACATAAAAATCGAAAAACAATAGCACAGGCGTACAACACTCCACATCTTCAGGCTCTTTTGCATGAAAATATATAAAGAATTGTAAGCCATATCACGAGAAGGGCAATGCAAGACTAATAGTAAGGAAAACACGAAAGTTAGTGCACTAAAGCAGAATACCCAAACAACAGTACAACATCTGCATCATAGAGCTCTTACAGGAAAGTAATTACCAATAATAAACGTTCCAATGACCTTTGCTCCATATCATCAATATGTCCATAAAAACCAGGTTCCCTTTTTGAGGATGGAACTTCTACAACACTAACTCGATTGAACAGAAAGTATATAATCCTGGAATAAACCCCGTCTCCCAAAGAGTTCCAAAATAATGTTAGACATGGGAGAGATGGGATGGCCATTATATCAATGTTAAAAAAACTTTCATAGAGCTAAGGCAATCTCAGTGGCAGTTGCTATATATATATAATATGTAAAGTATGTATATATGTACAAAAGTAATATGATCCTAGGTATGTCCATCTGACATCCCTTGACTACCGTTTTGTGAAGCGCCATCTATTAAGAAGGTCATCTATGTTTTTACCTGTAATTCCCTTCTGTTCCATCCACCACAAACCTCATGTTGCATGAGAGCCTAAAGCTGGCAAAGCCTGATCACCGCAATGTGCTGCAGAACCTACGACGATTTGCAGTCACCGATGGCGGTGGCAGACCTGGCAGACTGTGGAGGATTTGGAATTTGCAAAAGTGCAATGCTCACAGGACCAATGGCTCCCAGCATCTATACTGCGACTGGGACCAACGGATTTTGAAGTTGCTCCAGTCCCTCTAGTTTTTCCACTCTTGTTTTTGCCGTTGAGACTTTTGGAATTTGATGTCTTGCTGCACATAGGTTGATCAATGCCAGGTCCAACATCATTAAGCCCGGTTTCCAGAGCACGGACAAGATTCTCAAAATAATTCCTTGTCACACTGAAAATAAATATACAAGGAAATTAAACTATATATAAATAGAGCACTAACCCGATCACAAATATATCCAAAGCTACAAAACTTGGGATATGATTTTCTACCACTACATAAAAGCCAAAATCAAAAGGATTGAGAGGTAAACAGACCAATCTCCATCAAAAGAAATAATATTCATATAAATAAGATTTTCTGCAGGGAAAATAATTTCTTTGAAATGATACCTTGTTAAACCAGCTAGTTTAGTTCTAAAATCATTAAATTCTTTTGAAGGGCCATCGGCTCCAAGAAATGTTTGAAGTTCTTTCTCTGCGCATTGATGAAGACGTTCAAGTCCAGATTCCGCCTCTCCTAAAGAATAAAATGATGTTTATAATAAAGCTAGCCAACCTAATAACAAAGAGAGAGAGAGAGAGACAGGAACCTTGCAGGTACTCAAAAAAAATCCTCTTGGCATGTTCATTTTCGGGTAAGTAATATCCATAGGCATATGTCCATTTTAACACTCGTCTGCACTCTACAATCTGCAGCAAGAGAAGCGATGTAAGCCAAGCAAACGATATCAGAACAAAATAATAATAAAATACCTGCAACCAAGCTTCTGTTATGAACTTGAGTTGAGACTCCGGTTGGCTTTGTTTATTGCTTAGCTTTTCAAGCTGCAAAATGAGGACTGTCAGGTTGCAAAGATACAAGTATGATTTTCGAACTACAAATCATGTAAAGAACTATAATCCAGATTTATGTATACTATATCTTCAGAGATGTACTTGGGTAAAACAAAACTTGGGTATAGAACTGTTACACCCCTGATCTTATAAATAGTAGCCACATTCCAATGCTAATATGTAAAAGTGTGTGTGCTTCCCTCCCGTGATTTTTCTTTTAAGGATTTTCCATGTAAGCGTTTATTTAATTCTAAAAGAACTTTATTTTTTGTCCTTAACTGTTATCACTCAATGTCATTTTTTGATCTCTCCTAGGGGTTTCTATTGAGTTGAACAAATCGAGTCAGCCTCAAGTCAGCCTCAAACTCGAAAACAAAGCTCAGACTCGATAAGCTTCAAGTCAGTGAATGCTGACTCAATCTCAAACTCATTGAGTTCGAGTTGTCTCACAAGCCTATTATCGAGCCCTTTATAGGTTGATTTCTATTTTTCTTATTTATAAACTTTCTTTAACGAACTATATTGAATTCATTAGGAATCTCAATTAAGTTTTATAACAGTATATATAGACGAATTTATCCTTGACCACTCTTGTGTGTATCCGTTATTTAAATATTGTGTTATCCGATTTATATTCCTTTATTCATAATGTTTCTATTTTTGATGACATGTCACTTTAATTAGACATAATACAGTATGTTAAAATTCATATCAAGTAATCCATGTTGTAACCCATTACCTTAATGAATGCATCATTTTGATCTACATACTTCGAGGACTAATGCAACTAACTTCTGAACTCTTTGAAACAAAGTGATGACAAATTAATCTCAATCTGAAGTTTAATCATAGAATCAAAAACATATTTGATTTAACAAAAATGCTTAAATATGGCTGATTTTAAGTCCATATTAAAATAGCATATGGATTATTTTTTTGATTTGTACGTATTAAGATATATACGATGAACACTGCCCAATCTTAGCCTCTAAAATAGAGGGAAAAACTGTTAAAAATAACGAGAAGTCAAGAAGCACCCTAAACATTTGAAAAGAGCAATAAAGGAGACGAAGTTGGGGGCGTTAAACACAAAGACGACATTGAAGAAGGGGCGACGTGAAAAAGCTTTCCAAAGGGGGGACAATGTTGCTGGTGTCACGAGGAAAGGTAAAGGAATGAGGTGGTGTTGTAACATCACAGCATTAACAGAGCAGGGAAGTGTTGGACATGTGAGCCCACGGCGAGCCATTATGCAATAAATGTTATTGCGAATATCATTCCCTGATCTGAAATGAAGAATAAATAATTTGCATAATAGGTCCCTCTGTACAATTAGGGTTATGTACCATGGCTGTCTTAATGATCATACAGCTGTTGATTCAATTATTGAATCATAGAGGCTGGTGTTTGGATGAATATCTAAAGGGTTACATTGAGGACTCATCAAGCACCGTCAAATGATTATTAAGATGTGATCTCCAGCCTGAGTAGGAGATGGCAATCCTTTCTCACATAGGCTGATATCTGACCGACCTCTTGATGCAGGTCCTCTGCATAGGAATAGAGATTCGGAGGTGTCAGATTAGTTAGGTCAAAGAGTTGACTTAACGAGATCGAGATAACCTAAGTCCTATGTTGAATGCTGTCACAGCATAGGCACGCATCCTCTGACCGGAGACAGATGTATTGCTATATGTCTGAGTATGTACATTTGACAGACCAATAGGTTGATGACCTAACCAAGGTCTATACACCGGCGCGTTGGTGTGCATATAAGGGCATATGAGTAATACGATCTCTCAAAGGGATCATACAGGTTCACTACTGAACCGGAAGACATGAGCTCACTCATGAGATATTGGGAAGAATCAAATTCCGTGCACGATCGTCTTGCTTTGGAAGCTTGACTGAATTTGTAGGTTTCATATATACTTTTGGAAAGTATATGATCAAGACCTAGGTATGATATATGCTTTTGGAAAGTATATGATCGATACCAAACCCCAATGATCAAATGAGAAACTTAGTGATCAAACCCTAAAAAAGACAGTGTAAAATTGATCTTGATCTTCAGGTTGACCATGGGTCTTCCAGTATGCAGGATGTACAGGTATTGGGAATACCTGAGGGTGATGTGATCATAAACGATTGTATATCCATGACGCTTCCATTCCGAGGGAGTGATGAAACAGGTCTGGATTTTAGTGACTCCTCTCAGTAGAGAAGCAATCTGATCTTAGTCCAAATATTGGACATTGGTCTGAATGAGATTCAGATTCAATGAGAAGATTAGATTTGCGGTCTTGATTTAATCAAGCATCTGTGGGAGGTTCGTAAGATCTGGATTTGAGATAAGATCTCAATATCCAAGTCACTATACGTGGAATAATACAATCGCCCTGTCCTTATCTCCAAGTATCTGCGGAGAAAGCACATTATTCTTAAAAGGGTTCGAGAATAATTCATTTGATGAAATTCATATCCAAGCAAGAAGAACTTGATGATTAAATGAGATTTAATGATCAAGCATAATGTGAATGAGATTCATATTATGAGAATTATTATCCAAGATAATTAAATGGGATTTAATTATCAAGGATTAGAGAATGTGGATAATACTATCCACGATATATGTGTATTGTAAATATGATTTATAATACATATATTGAAGAGAGAGAACCCATGTAAATAGCATTTGTTAATTAATAGTGTGGATTGGATTCACATTTATTAATTAATTGGAAATGCAATTTACAAATTAGTTTGGGTTGTGAACATGATTCACATAATGATCAATGGCATGATTGAAATATTCACAAATTAACTTGGAATTAATTAGGTGGATATTATTGCAATAATAGTTATTGCAATTTATTAAGAAATAATAAGATAAAATAAAAGGAGACAAAATAACCCCTATAATTTAGGGTAGTTGGTTGACTCCCTTTTTGTTGTCACATTATCTCTTAATTAGTTAAATTAAATTATGTTGATAATGTTGCAACATATTTTAATTTAAATTAATGTTGTTGGTTTTAACCAACAACAATCATAGCCATTGATTTTACATGGACCAAGCCTGGCCGTTGGATCCATGTGTCCCATGGATTGAGATCCATTGGATCCTAAACTAATATAAAAGGAGGGCTAGGGTAGCCTTCCAAGGCAAAAACATAATCAAGAGTTGTAAATGGTTGCAACTCTCTCTCCCTCTCTCTCATATTCTCGCCCTCTCTCTTTCTTTCCTCCAAAAGATGGACGTCCATCTTGTGTTGAGAAAGGAGAGACTCTCGGTTTCTTCTTCGACGACTCAAGGATCTCCTTCTTCTCTGGAGTTTCTTACTCTAAAGGAAGACGATGGATTTCGTTTGACGAAATCGGGGGAGCCATGCTTGGATCTTCATCGAGGATTGCGGGGAGGAACGCGACTCATCATCGTGCCCGCAAGTGCGTTCTTCGTGGATCGGACTTGAGACAGGAGGATCTCTACTTTGGGATCTCACGATCACAACCACGCTTCAAGAGGTATTCCTTATACTTGTGGTTAGATGAAACGATCCGAGAAGTGTTCTCGTGATCATGTGGTTTCATCTTTAGTTTTAAAAATTTTAATTTCCGCTGCATCTAGCGACTAGTGCGACTAGTTGCTCCGATTGCATACGATGCGATCGACACGCTTCCATGATGCGATTAAGGATTCACAATATCCTTCAGGAAGAGCCAACTAGCCAAGGAACTGTGGCACACAACCACATGGGTAAAGGGCGAAAGGAAAGCTGAGGATGCAGAAGTATTTAAGGCTGCAAGGAGGATTTAGGAAAGCCAAAATGAGTTTGTCACGTTGCGGATGGTTTAGTTATGCGTCAACATATCCATCCATTGATGGGAAATGAATAATGATGGACATATATGTGGCCCGAATGTAGAGCAAGTACCTAATAAAAAATTAATGAATCAAATCAAGTTATTGAATCAAGATAGTGAGCCGAGCACCACTGAACTCGAACTCGACTCGATAAGGATGACGAGTCCATTATCCAACTCAAACTCGAATTTACTCAATCAAAAGATTCGTCGCCACCTCCAAGCCTCCTTTCTCGTCACGAGCCTGCACGGGCCCTTCTCCCTCACCCAGGGCTCCACGCAAGGCTCTTTCTCCCACGTTGGGGCTGCTATAGGCGACACCAGACAACCGGCAGCTGTTGCTTGGCATCTACAGCACCGCCAGCAGCCTCTAGGGTGCCGCAAGCACCCCGATTGTGCGATGCCAGGTCACTTTGCGGCTACTGGACAGCACCACCACTCCTTCTAGGGCTTAGCATCGTCGCCACTAACTTTTTCTAGGATATCCTACCCGTCTAGGGCTGATCTTGGGTGCTGCCAGCACCTTATTCACACCCTTCTGGGTGACGTCAGGCCTCCTGCACCCCACATGGGTGCCGCCAGCCAGACCTATTGTGCATAAATGTGTGAGTTCTAGGGCACTTTTCCGCCCTCCTATACATACTTGATCAACAACAGAACTTTGATATCAATATCTGATCACCAATGACAGATGCTTCTATCAAGACAACGTCCATGTCCACTCCATCTTCTATGATGGCATAAGGCTCTATTATCGCTTATTTAAGGTGTTCATTGGTGGTCAGCGGAAGGTCTACACACAGACTAAAGATCCTCCAGATGAGAAAGATAAACAATATGATAACAGCTTGCAGACAGCTACCAAGTTATCAAGTGGATGACCGACAACAATGAGACATGTATCGCCTCCAATTTGCTTTTCAAAGACACGACCAAGGAGATGTGAGATGACCTTGAGCAGACATACTCTCAAAAGACGATGAAATCCCACCTTGCTATCATCTACAGATGGATCTGGTCTGCATCACAAGGTGACTCTACCCTTTTTAAGTACTACATGCATCTCACTAGCTCTATGAGGAGCTACAATCCTCCCAACCCTCATGGTGTACCAAACAAGAACAAGAGCATTCACACTAGAAGGTGTATCGCTTTCTTGATGGCATGCATCCCAGATATCAAGCAGTGAAGGAGCAATTTCTGATATCCGATCCACTGACAATGATGAAGGTCAACTTTGAATGTCTAGAGGAATTAGAGACATCTGTTGCACGGCTTCCTTCCTTACCTCATGTAGAGAGTTATGCATATGTCGCATCATCTAAGAGAGGATGACATAGCTTTCGAGGAGGTCATCAACGTGACTCTGATCGGGGCTAGGGACAAGATTTTGGATGTGGGTGTGACTTTGACCGTGGTTGTAGACGAGATTCTACTGCTTAATATCCACGGTGCACTCACTATGGTTATCAGAACCATCCATCCGAATGATGTTGCAGAAGTTTGGCATACCTCCTTATCAAGC
This sequence comes from Ottelia alismoides, assembly GCA_037367405.1. Taxonomy (NCBI): domain Eukaryota; kingdom Viridiplantae; phylum Streptophyta; class Magnoliopsida; order Alismatales; family Hydrocharitaceae; genus Ottelia; species Ottelia alismoides. The sequence continues at coordinate 539,897 of JAZKJV010002550.1, read as the reverse complement.
CAATAGTGTCTATGAGGACTCGTATGATGTAGCAGAGGCATCTACAACTACAAACCCTAGTGAAAAGACGGTACATCTCAATGATATAGATTACTCCCATCGAATGCATATTTCCTAGACTCATGGGTCCACTTCCTCTAGTGAGAGGACCACTGTTACTATGGCTATCCCTTCAGGTACAGTAGTCAATGTTGCCATCACTCATGCTCCCGCTTGGATCATTGACTCTGAAGCCTCTACTCATGTGACCAGAGAAGGTAGTCTACTAATCTATTTCTCAACGAAGTTGGTTTGAGTCGCCAACGGGACTCAATCACATAATACTACCGTCGGAAAAATGGAGTTCTCCAAGCTACAACTATCTGAGGTTCATTGTGCTCCTGATTTCCCCTAAGCTTATTGTTTGTTCATAATCTTTGTATTGTGCTTAATTGTTGAGTGATATTTGATGAATTCTGTTGCTATTTTCAGGACATCCAGATGAGGCAGGTTTTTGGTGGGGGACACGAGAAGAATGGTCTCTATTATCTTGACATATCGTCAGATTCATTCCATGTTCACCAATGATGTATCCATCTCCAAAGACCCGCTCATATGGCATTTGTGCCTTGGGCATCCTTTTTCCAAGGCTCTATCCATGATGTTCATTGAACTCTTTACTCTGAATCCCTTTCAATGTGAGGCGTGTAAGTTCAGAAAACATCACTGAGCTTCTATTCCAACTCGTGATGAGTCACGTTGTACTACTCTTTTTTATCTTGTTCATTGTCATATTTTGAGACCTTATCTGGTTCGAACTTTGAGTGATCATCGTTATTTTATTGTCTTTGTGGATGATTATAGTAGTTCTTAGGTGTACCTAATAAAGGAGCGTTCAGATATTAATAAAATGATCATAAATTCCTTTCAATATGTGAAAACCTCTTTTTCTACATGTGTTCAAACTATTCGAACTGACAATGCCCTTGAATTCACCCAACAGGACTCGACATCTTTCTTTTCCTCCCAAAGGATTGTTCATCAAACATCATGTTCATATACCTCACAACAGAATGGGGTAGCTGATGGATCCATGACTCATCTCCTTTATTCGTTCATTTTGTCTAAAATATTTAATAAAACACATGTAAAGATCGACTAATTTTCATTAACTAACATGCTAACTTCATTTGTTAATATTACATATTTAACAAATATTTAATCCAAAATAAAAGAATAAAAAGAAAAATAAAAGAAAGAAGTATGTAAATATGTACATATTGATCCTAACCCAGAGACCAGGTCAATATTGACTTGGTCGATAAGAGAATAAGTAGGTGGAGATAAGGATCTTAACATATAAAAATATCATAAAATATATAACACGAATGTACATATACACATTATTCGCTTTGTATATATAATCATTTACTTTATTAACCATTCATATCATTCCAAATCAAATAATTTCTTAAAACTAGTTTATAATAATATATATTAATTTATAAAAATATAAGAAAAAGAATCAAATGTACAGATATCACAGTACACTCAAAACAAAAAGGCGCAAACCAGTATGAATTCAAAATTCACTAGACTCACTTTCATTGTATTTAGAATTAAAGTATCTTCAAAATGAAAGTGGTTTCATTAAAAATGGAGTTACTACGCAAAAGTCAATTTTTTTGGTACTATGGTATCGGTATAACTGTATATTGTTCCCTTATTATTTTATTCTTTATAATTTTCCATCATTTATATTTTATTAGTTTCCTTGTATTTTATATTAATTATATAGAATTTAAACAAAATTTATTAACGATTAAAAGAATCAAAAATAAATAAATATACTTATTATATAAGTATATTGTACCTATATTGTACATATTTTTATTTATTTAACTATTTAAATAATATTACAAAAATAAATTAAAAATACATTTATAATTCTTAATTTATATGTTAAATTAATAAAATATAAAATAAATCCGTATTCATCAAAATATGTAATTAAAAATATAAACTACTGTGTATAGGTAATATATCTATAAATTAACTTTATTTATAGTATTCACTAATTAAAATTAATTTATTTTGTTGATTAAAATTCATAGATAAATTCTTTAATAATGTATGAACATTTTTATTTATATTATTTATTTATTTAAGTTAATTTTATATTTATTATTGAATTTAGAAGGTAATTATATTGTTTATATTTAAGCGTTTTGTTCTCTAGGTGTTTCTGTCCTGTAGTGGACATGGCCAGTTGGCCATGTGTCATGCTCTTATTCATCAATCCATGAGAGGTTGACTTTCAACCCCTCCTCTTCCCCCTTCTCTTCTCCTCTTTTCCTCCCATCTTCTCCCTTTTCTCTTTTCTTCTTCACTTCTTCTTCCAACGCCCTAACGGCCTCGGTCGTTATGACGTTCGTCCGTCACCCTTGCCAACCCTTCTCATCCATCTATAAAACATCTTCGCCTCCGAGCTTCAAGCCCTAACTGTCATTTTTCCACCTCTAGTCAGAGAGAGAGAGAGAGTGACAGAAGCTCTCGTTATTGTTCGTCGTGCGAGGAAGTCTGACGCAATTCATCTCCATCATGTTGCCCCGCATCCTTGTGAGATCAGCCTCCCTCCGTCGCAGTTGAGGCCATGCCATGATCAACTAAAAAAGAAAGATAAGAAGTAACCTAGTGTTCTTGGTGATAGACTTCTCCAGTCTTGGTAGCTTCTCCATGGCGGTGGCGTCCAACCATGGTTCAGAAAGAAGTTCAGTCTTGGCAGGGTCTACCTTTGTTGTTGACGTGCCCTTCTTCAATTTAATTGGCATTAGATACCTAAAAAACTTTCTGCAGTACCCTTTCCTTTTCGGATCCTTCAGAGTTTGGTTGTACAGTTTACTTATTTCTCCAAACAAATTTTCTATTATAGAAAGAATTAGAACTAGAAACATGATTTTCTACTTTTTATTTTCCTTTTATAGAGGAAGGTATAAAAGTAAATTTATTTTTAAGCTCAGTAATTTCTTCTTCTAAACTAGTATTTTCTAGTATAAAAATACTTAAATCTTGTTTAAGCAACTCATTTTCCTTTTTGAAAATATTTAAGTCATTTAGCAAAATAGATTTGTCCACTACAAGTTTCTTGTTTATCATTTCTAGTTTCATGACTAATTTAAAAAGATCGTGCGAGGTATTATAAAGCTCAATAAGAAAGTTCATTTACCTCGGTGCTTGAGTATGAATCTGAGTCGGATGAGTCAAACTCCACTATCCCAATGAATGCTTACTCATTCTCATCCACTTCTTCATCGTTGTTTGATGACTATGTGCTTGCATCACATGCTTCTTCTTTTAGAATCTCTTCACGGATAGAAGCGAGGAAACTCCAAATTTCATTAGTTGTATTCATATAAGAGATACGGTCAAACTCCTCATTGGACAAATGTCATTCATCGTTCTTGCATTTAGTGTGATCTTTTCCATTTCGACTTTGCTGTAGCCGAATTCCTTCTCTTCGATTAACTAGAACTTTTTCTGTACCATATTCCATATTGCAAAGTCACTTACTTGTAGGAAGATGGACATCTTCTTCCAGCTTGCATAGCTTGTCCCATCAAAGAAAGGTCGACAAGTCACATAGCTTCTTTCTAGACGCGATCATGAGATGTTGTCCATGTGTGTATTGGAGGGTAACTTCTTTCGCACGGACAAGGCTCTGATACCAAATGATGGTTTTTATGTAACGCGCTCGGACGCCTATCGAAGGGAGCAGGTGAATCGAACAGTAAGATCCGAATCGCTGTAAATAATAAACTTAAACAAGTACAACGTTACGTAGTACTTTCAATCACAATATAGACAAGCAAACGACAACTGCACACGTATTGTGGAATAGAGTACTTTGTTATTATTTCATAGATCCCAAGGGTTCTCTTATATAGAAGAGAGAAATTGTAATGCGTAAATTACATATTACGATAAAATAAATAAATTGTGAAATAGTAACGTCACATAAAAACTCTTCAACAACTCCCTCAAGTTGGAGCATAAATGTCTATCAGGTTCATCTTAGAACAACATCTCCGAAAGGATCCTTAGGCTAGAGCCTTGGTAATCACGCATGTTGTCTGCTCAACTAAGATGACATGAGATGTAGAAATAAGGCCCTTCTGAATCATGTGTCGTGTGCAGTGACAGTCTACCTCGATATGCTCGGTTCTCTCATGGAAGTTGGGTTGTTGGCAATGAACAATACAACCTGGTTGTTGCATTAGAGGTGCATAGGAAGAGGCATCTTAATAGCCAGGTTGGTCAGAATGGATCTAACTCGCATCATCTATGTGCTTCCTTGTATCGTAGCCGTAGCTCTGTATTCTGATTCAACACTTGATCTGGTGATAACTATCTACTTCTTTCTCTTAGAGGATACCAATGAATTCCCTACAAACAGAGCAAAATTGGAAGTAGACTTCCTGTCCTTGGAACATCCTGCACAGTCTGCATCTGCACAAGTTGTACTAGCAAGGAATGTGCCTCTGCTAAATAAGAATTGGTGCCAGCTAAGGTCTTCATATACCTCAAAATTATATGAACTGCATCCAAATGGGCTTGTCTTGGTTGCTCCATGAACTGACTCACTTTGCTCACTACAAAGGATATGTTTGGCCTGATGATGGTTACATATGCAGCTTCCCAACCAGCTCGTTGTATCTCTTCTTGTCGACTTCATCAATGTCGTCATCATATAACTTCATGCTCGGGACCTTAGGAGTAGTGGTTGGCTTGCAGTCTACCATCCTCGTCTCTGAGAGAAGGTCAATCACATACTTCCTCTAGGTCTTCACAAGACCTCGCTGGGCAATTTCAGTCCATGAAAATAGCATAATCTATCAAGGTATTTAATAATGAACTGTTGTGCAAGAAAGGCCTTGGCTGCTTGAATGCCATGTGTATTATCTCCTGGAATAACGATATCATCAACCTACACCAATATAGCAACAATTCCCTTCTGGAACCTCTGAACAAATAATGAGTAATCTGCAGTTGATCTCATGAACCCCTTCTTTTTTATCATATCTAAAAGCTTTATAAACCATGCTCTCGGACTCTCTTCGGGCCATAGATTGCCTTGTGAAGTCTACACACTTTCTGACACTCCCCTCAGCAGTGAACCCTGGTGGTTGCTGCATGTAGACTTCCTCTTGGAATCACCATAGAGGAACGCATTCATCAAATTAAGCTAATACGGCGAGTCGACGACCAACCCCTGTGACTGTAACATCTAGAAGAACCTTGAGTATGGAGTGTCAGCTATAGGAGAGGTGTTATGATAGTCCACCCCATAAATCTGGGTGAACCCACGAGCCACAAGTCGTACCTTGTAATGATCAATGTTGCCAAATGCTCGATGCTTGACAGTGAACATCCACTTGCATCCTACAACAGATACATCTGCAAAAGCTGCAAAACGCTCCACGTGCCATGAGACTGTAAAGTCGCCACCCTCCTGATATGTACGTGTGATTTAGATGGAATAACTCAAACAGACCCTGACTACTACGACCTTGTCGACTTGGGAAGCTAGACCGATGATGCTTTCCAAGTTGACATGATTCACATTAAAAACTGGACTTCGTAGAAATGACAGGAATGAGGCAACCAATCTTCTGCAGTGGTAGATGATCAAATATGAGATGCCACGTATAGGGAGAAACTAACTCAACAGAAAGCGGCATGACACCAGCAAAAGGAGACCAGGTCAACATGTATATCCAATCACCCTGTCTATGGGTATATCCTGAAAAACAAAGGAACTTAGGTCAAATATAGCATGACAATATAAATCCTTTGCAATTTGACTGATAAATAGAAAACTCATGGAGAAGACAGGTGCATGAAGAACATTCTGCAAACGTATAAGCGTCAAATGAACCTCCCCTGTCCAGTAATAAGGGAATGTGTCCAATCTGCAATCACCACTAATCTTTCATTCTGAGTTGGACTATATGTACCAAACTGCAAGCGATCTCCACACAAATAATGCGAAGATCCAGAGTCCATTATACATTCTGAAGTATCTGATCTAGAGCGACCGGTAAATGCATAAGTAATGCCTGAAGTACTAGTAAAGGCAAAAGCCACAATATCTAGAGTGTTAGAAAATAAACATGCAGAAGCGATTGATAAACAGAGCATGAATCTTAAGAAAGATAAACATCAAAGAACAAAAGATTTTAACGTAGAACCCTACTCCGTGAGAGCGGGATGAAACCACGGGAGAAGCCCTCAAGGGGGGGATATTCTATTCCCTTTTTCTCAATGGATACAGGAGGTCTGGGGCTCCTTATATAGCCTCCTCAGAGCCTCCAAGTCCCACCACTGGTAGATGTGGGACTAAACATGTGGATGTGGTAAATGGATCTTCTCCAGGATCCATTTACCCTGCTACAACTCATATGGCGCACAACCAGATACTCCAACACTCCCCCTCAAGCTGGAGCATGCAATGCTCAACTGGGACAAACATAAAAAAACTCAACTCAACACTACAGGACACTACGGAAAATATCAACCCAACGCGCACAACTTTTGCTGTCGAGGACATTGCTTCTCATACAGTGCAGGTGAGGAGGACGAAGGGGCTGGAGTGTGAGTTTGCTGAATCTCCTCGTTGGAGAGCATGTGCTCTGAAACTGCACCTGTCAGAGTCACTGCAACTGGAATGAGTCTCCTCGTCGGAGTACTCTGGCCCGCCGCAACATGTGAACAACTGTTGCATCTCTGAAAAGGGCCGAACTGAAAAAGGCCGTGGAAATGCAATCCTCGTCGAAGTCCACGGTCATTGGAGAATGGAGTCTGAAAGAAGTCTCCTCGTCAGAGAACTGAATCTCTCCCATCTGGCACAGAGAATGGTACACTGCTCTGGAGTACCTATGATGCCACATGAAAACCCTTGCCAACATGGTATAGGGAATGGTCCTCTACTCTGGAGTCCCTATGGCTCACATAAAAACTCTGGCCAAACAACAACAAAAAGAATGATGGGGACCACTGAACAATGATGGCAAACATGTGCATATCTGCAAGAAGATCGCATACTCGTGCGTGTCTGAAACTGACGATTCGGAACCATAATCGTCGAGTCTGAAACCTAACTATAGAGTCTGATCATCTGGCTGGTCTGGAGACGGACATCTTTAATCCGGAATCTTGATCAAGACTTGTGACTCTACATATATACTCCCCATTTCTCCCATACTTTGTCGGAAAATGATGGCATCGACAAAGTTGGGAGAAGACATGAATATGAGAAAACATGAAATCAATAAGCCGATCACAAATTTTTCGACTTCTCAAAACATGGATAACGTTTGGTCGTTTCATTTTTTACGGCTCGTCTTTTTTCTGCAAATTTTTTTAATAAGTTGTTCAACCAAATTTTTTTATACGGCTTTCCTCTGTATTTTTTTTGCAAAACTTTTGCGAACGGCTTTTTATCGTACGCGCCTTTTTGTTTGTTTGTTCGTTTTAACAAACTTTTTTTTGATACAAGGCAAGCTTAGTTGGGCCTGAATACTCCTCTCCTCCCCTTTTTTTAAAGATAAACGGTCTACCTGGACCCTTCATACAAAATAACCAATTTTTTTAGGGATTTTATCACTTGTGCCCCTCCGAGATTTCGCAATTTCAGTTATGCCCCTATCTTTTTGGTAATATCAGTTGTGCCCCTCAATTCTTGCTAATTTATCACTTGTGCCCCTCGGGTTAGTGACCGTCCATCCACAGTGCAAACGGCCGTTAACTTTGAGGGCAAAAACGGAATTAGTTTTAATTTTTTAGGTTATATCGTCATTTTACGTCCTCTTCTTCCTCCTCTTTCCCCATCTTCTTCCTCCTCCTCCCCAGCCCGCACCTCCTCCCAGCTCCGCCCCAAGCTCCCCGCAACTCCTCCCCAGCTCCGCAACTCCTCCCCAGCCCGGCACCTCCTCCCACCGTGCACCTCCTGCCAGCTCCGCACCGCCCCCTCCCGCACGGTGCCGCCCCTGCTCCCCTCCCCCTTCCCCGCCTGCTCCCCCTCCTCCTGCCCCGCACGGTGCCGCCCCTTGCCCCGCACCGCCCCCTCCCGCACGGCGCCGCCCCCTGCGCCTCCTTCCCCTTCCCTGCCTGCTCCCCCTCCTCCTACCCTGCACGGCTCCATCCCCTCCCCCGCACCGTCCCCTCCTGCACGGCACCGCCCCCTACGTCCCCTCCCCCTACCGCTTCCCTCCCCCGCGCCGCCCAGCCAACCCCTCCCCCACGCCGCCCAGCCCCGTACCGCGCCGCCCCCGCGCCGCCCAGCCCTTCCCTCCCCCATGCCGCCCAGCCAACCCCTCCCCCGCGCCGCCCAGCCCTCCCCTCCCCCGCGCTCACAGCCCTTACCTCCCCCGCACCGCCTCCTCCGCCCCGGCTACTGTAGGTGCACAGCAAGGGAGGGCACGCGAGGAAGAACGCGACGGCTGTAATCAATGGTTAGGGCAGCAGGAGGGCATGGTGTGGTCGTGCGTGGTGCAGGTGCAGGCGAACTCCGGGCGGAGAGGGAGGAGGAGGAGGTTGGAGGAGGAAGAAGAGGAGTCTGGACAATAATACCCCTCTTAAATGCACCAAGGATTGAAAAAACCATTGTTAAGTCAATTCATTGACGGTCAACCTGACGGAAGGGCACAACTGATGACGGAGAAAGAATTGAGGGGCACAACTGATATTACCAAAAAGATAGGGGCATAACTGAAATTGCGAAATCTCGGAGGGGCACAAGTGATAAAATCCCTTTTTTTTAACGTAGCAGGCCCTTTTGGGTCTAAACCCCATGCACCCCTATTTAAGGTTTGCCTGTTGGGATACCCCTCGTAAGCTTGCTGCTAGGGTTCCCCCGATGGGAAACCCCATATAACGCCGTAGCCACTTCTGTTTGGGCGCGGTTGAAAGAGCCGCTTCTGTTGGAGGAAGGCAGGGGAGGAGCTGGGCTTCGTGTGCAAGGGAAGGGCTCCGCCTGGTGGGGGGAACACACGAGGTGCCGCTTGGTTGGAGGTGCGGGAAGATAACGACGCCGCCTGAAGCCCTTTGTCGATGCTACGATGCGGCCCGGAGCGTTGCCCTGGGACTGAAGCACACGCAGGGTCGCCGCAGGAAGGGGTGAACCATTGCGCCACTTGCGCGAGGTTGTCTTGGGCACGCAGCTGGAGATCGGAGGTAGGGCTCCCTGGATTGTGCCATTTGTGTTTGGGGGCCTGCATGCCTGAATACGGAGGAGCGCAAAGAAGGCGGAGGGTCTCGGGGATCTGCCTGATGCGCCTGGAGTTCGCCAGGATGGCGCCGCTTGATTTCAAAGGAGATGGATCGGAGGGCTCGCCTGTGCACTAGAGTATGCTTTGAAGGGATCGATGCCGTCGCTTGTGTCCTTAAGTGAGAAGGGCCTCTTCGCCTGGGGGCTGGATCGCCTTCGTCGTCTGGCATGTAGTTGCGCACGGCACATCTAGCGATGCGAGAGAGGTCACTCCTTAGGGCTTCGACGCATGTTGATGGATGCGGCCTGATGCGTCTGGAAGATGCGCCACCCGAAGATCGCAACATGAATGTGTTGTAGTGCCAAATGGAATTTGCACAGCCGTGATAAAGACAGAATAACTTCTAGGGTTTCTCAAAACTTTGGCAGATCTCACTCATGAACAAAAAAATGATCTTTAAATCAAATCTCGAAAGATGATAAAAAAATAACTCCTCGAGAATCGAAGCCGCTCTGATACCATGTTAGAAAATAAACATGTGGAAGCGATTGATAAACAGAGCATGAACATCAAATAACAAAAGATTTTAACGTGGAACCCTACTCCGTGAGGAGCGAGATGAAACCACGAGAGACGCCCTCAAAGGGGCGGATATTCTATTCCTTTTTTCTCAATGGATACAAGAGGTCTGGGGCTCCTTATATAGCCTCCTCAAAGCCTCCAAATCCCACCATTGGTAGATGTGGGACTAAACATATGGATGGGATAAACTGATCTTCTCCAGGACCCATTTACCCCGCTACAACTCATATGGCGCACAACAAAATACTCCAAAATGGAGAACTGAAACCAGAGAGTCCAACGACTAAAGGCATGATCTCTCTCAAACAAGCAACGAAGTCATTGTAACAATGGTAGACAAGATCAGGAGCAGCATGATTCTACTCCGCAGCACGAGCTAATGGTGGGAAAGCGGTGCTTGGAGTAGCATGTGTCCTCCAAGTGATATGATCGATGACAGTGTGAACATGGCTGACGTGGGCGTGGACCACCTCTACCACGTGTGCCTCATCCTCTGAACGGAGATGAACCACCTCTTCCACGGGAAGTTGCCATAGTCGAAGATGTCTGAGAGGATGTGGTTGAGGGGATACTCAATCAGCTCAGTTTGCGATACTCTTCCTCCATAGGAGGTATAGTAGCATCGATAAGAAGTTGAGAGCAAGCTGAATCATATTATGTGTTAAGATCGTCCAGAAACACCCTGATCATGACAGAATCTCTATAGGCATTGTGTTGCTCTGATGAGGTCGTCAGGAGTATGTAGCTATGGACTCGTCCAAACATAGCCCACAAAGATATATGCAGTGCGTGAAGAGCATGGGTTCAAATTTCGCCGAAATTCGGCCGAATTTCGGTCGAATTTCGGTTTCGGTGGGTGACCGAAATTCGACCGAAATGGCCTATATCGGCCGATATTTGGGTGCCCTAGTTCAAAAACCGACCGAAATGACCGATATTCACTGAAGAGGATGATTGCCATGTTTGGTCGTGAAGATATCATGCTTGAGTTGCAATATCTTCGACTCATTCCTCGCTTGGGAGTATATTCCTGCGAGGATATCCCACATCGTCTTTGTTGTGGGTTGACTCAGGATATCGTTGGCTATCTCAATAGAGACAATACCATATAGCAATACCTTGGCATATGCATCATCTGCCTCCCATGAAGTGTTGGTCACAGTCTTGTCCTTCAGTTCATCCTGCATCAGAATGTGTTTCATGTGTGGCTCTACAGTAGATTCATGAATGGCATCGCCCACAACTTGTAGTTCGTACCGTCCATCTAGACAATAGGTGTTGGACCCTTAAAGGCAGTCGTAGATGGCGTATCAACTTTGCTTTCTAACATCGTGAACAATCATTGGGACCCTAGACAGATTGTAAGATGTCTAAGCGCACATGAGAACGAATGGTTGCAGGCTTAGACTCAGACCGCAATCAATTTTTAGGTTAAACGTGGTCTGATTTTGATCTCAAATTGGGTCAATCAAACCTAAACCTCTGAAATTAGACTTAAAACAACGATCCCAAGTAGGAGCACCCAGACCGTGTTTATGGGGTCACGGTGCGATTGGATAGGCGTTCAGGAAGCCGAACACTTGCCTAGGTGGCATCGTCAGGCTGCTGTTGTCGAGCTTGAGAGCGAAGATGTAATGAGGGGGTAGCGCAATCGCTTGGTTGTTGCTGAGATTCGCAGCAACAGTGTTGCAGGAGAGCGGCAGAGACTTGAGGATTGCTAAGCGACAATTGCTACCGCATGCGAAGGAGGCAGTTGATGGAGGCAGTTACTGAGGGCCCTGATGCGAGCGACCACGCGAAAGAGCATCTACGGAGGGAGGCAAGAAGGTAGGGTTGGTATTTTAGGGCTCAGGGCTTTGGTCTAGGACCGCCACTTTGATACCAAGTGGACTAGAATCTTCATTGTTATTTCATAGAGCTCAAGGGTTCTATTATATAGAAGAGAGAAACATTAATGAGTAAAGTATATACTACGGATAAATAAATAAATAGATTGTAAAACAATAACATAACGTAAAAACGCTTCAACAAGTATTAAACATGAAAACCCTCATGGGCAAAAACCATGACATGAGTCTCCCAACTCGGGCTTTCAACCTGACCAAATAGGCCTTACCACTAAACTGAGTTACTTACACGGCTACCCAACCATGTACAACCTGAGTTGATTATGCGGTCAACTTCATCGTTTACAACCTAAGTTGTTTACATGGAGAACTCAAAACCATATACAGAAAATAATCCTAACTACCACAATATCAAACTAAATATGTGATGATTCATATGAGGCAAAATAGAGGGTAGGTCACAAGAAAATCAGGGTAAATTAACAAAGGAGGCTAGTGACTTACCCAGTACAATTATCTGGGATACTTATAAAATAAAGCTAGTGCAGTACAATTATATGATATACTTATAAAAGGGCCCTGCCTATCAAGGATTACCTTAGTGGGAAAACTTTCTATTATAATTTGATTTTATGAGCAAAAGGGAATTTATCTTCATAAACAGATGCAGTTTTATTGTAAGTATGTAATTAATTCTGTAGTTCATTCGAAATTTGTCTGCGATAATAATTTCTACGAACAAAACAATGTTTAATTAATCATTACCTACATTTTAGAATAAAAAATGCTCGTCTATTTTTATAAACAAAAGACATCTTCTAAGTGTTGTCAACTTAGTTATTTTGATTTCCATTTTCAGTATCTTTCGGTCAATCTTTCAGTCAGCTCAACAATATGTATGATATGACCTATATGGTGTGATATAAGGCGTACGGATGAGAGATGTATGTGACATAAGTGTGCACTTGTAAGCTATTGTTGTTTTAAGATCTTGGATTGGATGATATTAATTTCCAGTATGTATCAGTCAAGAATCAACATTAACATCTATTTGACCGATATGACTGATATGACCGATATGTGTGATGCAAAGGGCATACAAGCAATATGTGTGATATAAGTGTGTATGTAAGCTATTTATTGTTGTAATAACTCGGAAGATCTTAATTTGCAAAAAAATGATCGAAAAATAGCATTTTTGAGTCATTTTCGACATTTCCACCGAAACGGTCAAAATTTCACCGAAGGAGAGGACCGAAACAAAATCGAGATCGAGATTTTGAACCTTGATCATGAGTACTTAGGTGATCAATCAGAATCAAGAGACGATCGATAATAAAAAAATGATCGATCAGAGATATAGTAGTAATTCAAATAATGGTTGATCATAAAAGAAGAGTGATCGATCATAAAAGGATAGTGGTCAACAGAAGTGATCGTCAGGTGTAAATGATTGATCAATCAGCTTAACTCTTCGACCTAAATGTCAATGTCCAAGTCAAAGGACTGAAATGCAATATGCATGATTTGGGGACTTTCACATTCTAAGACAATTATAAGAAGCATGACTCAATAAAAGAAAAGACTTTATCTTCTTCTTGATCCTGAGGTCCTTCCTCGAACTTCAGCTGAGGTTTCATAGCCATGAACTCCTTTGAGCTTCTTCTTCACTTATATTCGAGCTCCTCCGCTTGAGTTTCTTCATGATTCAGTAGCTTTCCAACTCTTGGTCTGGATACAACCTTTGCACACAAGTTTTTTTATCATCAAAATATGTATTCTTATATACTAACAATTTCCACACTAATGCATGCATCACAATCTCCCCTTCTTTTATCATAACAAAATATTTTGTGTAAAAATAATGTGTGAGCAAACAATTTTTGGAAACAATCTTTTCTCCCCATTTTGACAAAATCAAAAAGGTCTAAATGGATACCAAAAGTAAAGTACTAATTATTGCATAAAGATATAACTAAAATATCTCTTCTACTTTTTCTTTGAAGTATTTTTTTAATCTAAGTTCCCCTTAAACTAGACCTCCTCCTTAATTTTTGCTTAAAGACTCCCCATTAAAGATAAGAGTTGAGGGCTCATCGGCAATGCATGGTATGCATGATGAAATAAACAAGAAAGATAAGAAGTCACTAAGGATTCTTGGAGGAGGACTTGTCCAATCTTGGTAACTTCTTCATGAGGGTGGCGTCCAACCATGATTTTGAAAGTTGTTCGATCTTGGCGCGGTCCACCTTTGTTGACGTGACCTCCTCCAATTTCTTTGGCAATCAATACCTGAAAAGTTTGCTTCGATACCCTCTCTTTTTCGAGTCCTTCAGGACTAGACTGGACATTTTCCTTCTTTCTCCAAATCCATTTTCTTTTCTGGAAAGAATTAGAGCTATAAGCATTATTTTCTACTTTTTTTCTTCCTTTTATAAAAGGTATAAAAGTAAATGTATTTTTAAGCGTAGCAATTTCTTCTACTAAACAAGTAATTTTTACTTTAAAACTACTTAGATTCTGTTTAAGCAACTAATTTTCCTTCTTGAAAGCATCTAAGTCATTTGGCAAACTGGATCAAGGTTTTAAAAATTGAACCGAACCGACCGGTTGAACCGGTTAAACCAAGAACCGGAGGAAAACGGTCCAACCACCCGGTTTTTATTCAGAAAACAAAAACCGGTCAAAACCTGGTTGGACCGCTCAAACCCGGTTGAACCAATTGAACCAAACTATCGGTTAAACCATCCATTTTTTGACAAAAAAAATAATTTCCAATAAAATATACAAACTTTTTCAGAAATATTCAAAATCTAGTCTCATTCTAACCCATATTATAGTACCCATTTATCTCTTCTCCTTCAAATGTGCCAATGACTCATCATCGCTTGTCCATTCATTCCATATAAACATTGCATATCTCTTCCCACATTGTGTATGAGGTTGTCCACTTATAACAATAACGAACGAAGAAGACATTGTCATAGCCATACTATGAGAAGCAACAAATTAACAACACTTGTGTCATTAGTTTTAAAATTACATCACATATATGTATGTATATAAATTTTATGATATATTATTATTATGCACTTTCAAGTTTTTTTAAGAACATCTATACCCCTAACTTCTAAGTAATTTCACTTGTGCTCCTATATTTTCTTAAAAAAATCACATTATCATCCTTATAGTGGTATAAAATGGGAGCATAAGTGTACTAATAAAAGATCAATATTATTGATTTTGTAAAAATATAAGGGACACATGCAATTGCATTGAAAATAGGGGTATAAGTATTATTGGAAAAACTTGGAAGGATAAGAGTAACGAATTCTCGAAAGATATGATGTAACATTTTTCGTATTTTTTGTATAATATACCGATCTAACTTGGTTCAACCTGGTTGAACCGCACGAACCAAACCAACAATACAACGGTTCAGTCTTTTCCGGTTTCTTTGAATTGATGACATCATCACCGGTTCGACCGGTCAGTTCCATTGATCCGACCATAAAAACCAAAAACCGATACATACCTGGTTTGATGTTCGGTTCGGTTTTTAAAACCTTGAACTGGATTTGTCCTCTACAAGTTTCTTGCTTATTTTTTCTAGTTTCATAATTTTTCTAAAAACATCTTGTGAGGTATTATAAAGCCCAATATAAGAAAGTTCATTTACCTCAGTGTCTGAGTCAGAATCTGAGTCGAATGACTCATACTCCACTATCCCAACAAATGCTTGCTCATTCTCATCCTTTTCTTCATTGTTGCTTGATGACTCTGAGCTTGCATCGTAGTCTTCTTCTTTTGGAGTTTCTTCATGGATAGAAGCGAGACAACTCCAAATTTTATTGGTTGTACTAAAATGAGAGATACGGTTAAACTCGTCATTGGACAGGGCGTAGTATATGGCATTCATCGCTCTTGCATGTAGCGTCATCTTTTCCATTTCGACCTTGGTGTAGCCGAACTCCTTCTCTTTTCGATTAACTAAAACTTTTTCTAGATCAAATTCCAGATAGCAAAATCACTTGCTTATAGGAAGATGGAAATCTTCTTCTTCCAGCTTGCATAGCTTGTCCCATCAAAGAAAGGTGAACGACTCATAGAGCTTCCTTCTAGACGTGATACTGAGATGTTGGCCATGTAGCTTCTTTCGCACGGACGAGGCTTTGATACCAAATGTTGATTTTTATGTAACCCGCTCAGACACATATCGAATGGTGCGGGGGTCGGACAGTACGACCCAAATCGCTGCAAATAATAAACTTAAATAAGCACAGCGTTACGTAGCACTTTCAATCATAATATAGACAAGTAAACCACAAGTGCACAAGTATTTAACGTGGAAACCTCCTTGGTAAAAGTCACGACCTGATTCTCCTGACTCGGCCTATCAAACTGACCAAATAGGTATTACCACTAAACCAAGTTGCCTATACAGCAACCCAACAATTTACAACCTGAGCTGATTATGTAGTCAACAACAGCATTACAACCTGAACTGTTTATACTGACAACTCAAAACCATATGCAGAAAACATTCCTAACAACCTCAATATCAAAGTAAATACGCAAAGAATAAAATGAGTTAAAACTAAAACAATCTTACAGAGCGAGGAATGTGCTCGTAAGAATCAATCGCAAAGAATCAGAGATGTCGGAATGAAGAATGCAACAGAAAATAACTCTTCGACCTTTCTCTCAGAGTATAGAGTGAAAAGCATATAGTAGAGAGCTTGTTGATCTTGGTGTATGTCGTAAAATGAGGTATGGAGTCCTATTTATAGGTCTTAGAGTCCCATAGACGTTGGCTCGCATAAACCATTGTTGTGAATAAATCGAGAATGAAATCGGCTTCAAAAATCTTCCTCAACTGGAATATGATCAATCAAGATACAAAGATGATCGATCAAAATCAAATGATCGATCATGATGGTTTAGGTGATCGATCAGAATCAGGAGATGATTGATAAAAGATTAAAAAATGATCGATCAGAAATATAGTTGTTGTAATTCAAATAATTATCGATCATAAAAGGAGAGTGGTCGATCATAAGTGATCAAGCAGGGAATGATGATTGATCGATCAGCTTGACTCATTGACCTAAAAGTCAAAGTCAAGGACTGAAATGCAATATGCATGATTTGAGGTTTTTTACATTCTAAGACAATTACAAGAAGCAAGACTCAATAAAAGAAATGACTGTCTTCTTCTTGAGCTCGAGGTTCTTCCTTGAACTTAAGCTGAAGTTCCATAACTTTGAACTAATTTGATCTTCTTCTTCACTTAAGCTCGAGCTCCTCAGCTTGAGCTTCTTCTTGGTCCAGTAGCTTTCCTACTCTTGACGAGCCACAAGATTTGCACACAAGTTTTGTTATCATCAAAATATGCATGCTTATGGTGAAGCTTCTCCCACTTTAAGTAGAATTTGCTACATGGATTATTGCTGAAATCCATGTTGAAATATTCGAATCCCTTTTTACATTAATTGTCAGATACCTAACACAACCCCCATAATGAGGGATTTGAATCCTAGTCTTTTGGGTGGTAGGCACACTACACTACCACCAGACCAGATCTTATAAAATATGCATGCTTATATACTAACAATTTCCCCACCTATGCATGCACTCACAAAGACCCCTATCTAGACAGCAGGCTTCGCCCACCAACATTGGAGGAGGTTGCACAACAACCTATACAATGTGTCTGATTAGATAGACGTGTTATTATTTAAGACATCTCAAGATTCTCGACAACAAGATCATAAAATATACAATTAATATAGTATGGTGTGTACGTGTTCAGTTTAGGTTTTATTTTTTGATAATATAGTTATGTTTAATCAATCTTAATTTTGATTTCTTAAAAATCTTCTTCAGTTTATTTACATGATATTATATTGATATATTATAAAGTTTAAGTTTAAAAGATTGTGTTATTTGTTTTTTTGACTTATTTATTTCTTCTACATGACTCAACTTCTAATTGCTAGCCTTACTTAGTATTATATATCGGATTGTGTCACGATTATGATAACATTATTACAAAGCATGTATATAGACCCCCTAAAGATATGTTTGTGTGCGAGGGGGAGAGCGGGGAGGAGAGCGGAGGGGAGTGTGGGGAGGAGAATGGTGATGGCGGCTGGAAAACGATCGTCAGGAGAAGGAGGCGCCATCGCGGGAGTGGTGAAGGTGGGGAGCGAGTCTCTGCCTTTCGCAATCCCTTCGGCAGAGGCTGCTACATATGTGGTTCCCTATCTCACTGGGCGCGCCAATGCCGTGACGCCATCCGCTGCTACATCCGATGCACGCGAACCACCGGAGACCCCAAACGCGCTGAAGAAGGAAGAGCAATCATGCTGGTTGGTGATGGAGGAGGGCCTGGAGAGGCTCCATTCAGGGGGGCCTTGGACGTTGGACTGGTGTTTGCAGTGATGTTCAGGGGAGACGTGGTGCCTCTTTCCCCGTGGTGGGTACTGGCAAGGGGATTCACAGAAATAGAGTCCAATGAACTCTGGAGGTGGTCCAACGATGGGTGGATGGGGCTTCGTTGGAGAAGACTGCAACTATCGGATGGTGAGCGCCGACCGACAAACCCTCATCTGGTGTGCATCAATGGCATTCCTATCTCCAGGCGCAACTTGCGTAGTCTGCGCACGCTGTTAGGAACCAAAGTCGCGATTGAGGCTATCGTGCCGTCCGACACGCGACCGGGAGAACCTCCCGACCTTATCCTGAAGGTATCGAGGCTCCCGCTGGAGATGGTTGGCTGGCGGAAGGTGCGCATTAGGGGAAGGATCATCCCTATTGAGATCACCGTGGAGGGGGAGGAAGATCGCGGCGGGTCATGATCGAAAGGGACCCCGTGGCACGGTGTGGAGCGGCGACTCGGTGGGCTACGGTCAGAGGAGCATGACCGACGATCGAGGGGGCGGGATCGGTGCTCGGGTGACGAGGTGTCGCGACTCTAAGGGGCGGCTACTCCTCTTCCGTGTTTTGGCAACGCAAGCGATTTCGAGAAGGGGGACCCTTCCGCTTCCCAGTTTTTTGAAATTCCCTCGGACCCTCTCCACCCCGACGGTCTCATTTAATCGAGGGGTACCCATCTGCCTACATGGCAGGCGCAACACCTAAAGTCATTGGAGGGCAAATCGGGTCGGTGGTTCCTGAGCTGGAACTTCATGACCTCTCGCGGACTGCATATAATCCCGACAAGGGCATCTCAACCGGAGCACAGAAGCGGATTCTTTTTGACGGCTTTGAATGTACATTCGGGTCTCCGGAAAAGATGAGGCCTCGGACGCTAAAGGTTAATCACGTCAGGTTTGCGGAAAGGAGAACACGCTCAACCAGAACCATCAGGGGTGCGATGCGACTCTTTCCGAGGAAGCTGGGCACCCATCTGGGGGAAGGTACCCTGTGAGAGACCGGAGCAGACGAGAAACACCATCACGATGGAGAAGGCTGCCTCGAGGGGAGGGACACTGGAGGAAGCCACTGCACTATGCACGGCTCTAGACGGAAAGGGCATCGCGGAACGAGAACTGGAGTCTGAGGTGCATGGAAAGGGGTCGGAGGGGCCTCCTGAGCCGAACAATAGCACTCTTCGTTTTGGAATGTGCTACGAAAGAAAATCTATTGTCTCAATGAAGCAAAGAAGGGCGACGTTGCTTGCCACAGCGAAACAGAAGTACGGAGAAAGTTCATCACACTACGCCTCCTCGACCTCATGGAGTTCTCAAAATCGATTTACGGTTTTGAACGGGGGGGTGGCAGAGCGTTTGGGAATGGTCCCACCGAAGAGGAAGCAGCGTTCTTTATGCCAATGAAGATCCTTTCGTGGAACGTCAGGGGGTTGGGACGGTCGGAGAAGAGAATTGGAGTTGTGAATCTTATCACGGATGCTAGGGAAGATATCTTCCTCCTACAGGAGACCAAGTTGTAGTTCGGTGCTGAGGTCGAGCTGAGAGGCTTGGATGGCGGTGGACGATTCATGATGGCGTAACAGTGCGCGTAGGGTGCCTCGGGCAGGATGCTCTCCGCTTGGAAGGGTGACTCTTTTGACCTCGTCGACGTGACGAAATTTATTCATTGTTTGTCGGTTCGTCTGCAGAGGAGAGCAAATGGTTTGGAGTTCCTCCTCACGAATGTCTATGGCCCGTGCAGCAGACAGCAGTGATAGGAGCTTGTTGGCCGCCGAGCTGGAGCAGTTGGGAGCGTCGGCAAAGGATGGCGCCTTGATTATCGAGGGCGACCTTAACGTCACCTCGTTCCCCGACGACAGGCCGCAAGGAGTCGGTGGCAGGGACCCTGGCTCGGACGACTTCCGCGGAATGGCCGACAATCTGGGATTGTTTATCATCGATGTTGCGGGATGCGCTTTTATTTAGCGTAACACTAGATCTCGGTCTAGGCTGGACAGATTCCTTCTTCCTACGGCGGAGGTGGAGAGGTTCCCTCTTTTGCATATGTGGGCTCTTCCCCGATCTAACTCGGACCATACGCCCATCTTATGGTCATCAGGGGAGGATGGTAGGCACAGATTCTTCTTCTGGTTCGAGAAAAGCTGGCTACATGAGGCTGGATTCCGTGAGAAGGTGGGGGATTTTTGGAGAGGTTATTCAGAGGAGGGCTCAGCGGTCTTGAGGTTTGCAGCGAAGCTCTCGAAGCTGAGGTCCTTCGTCTCGGCGTTCGAGAAGGAAACTAGGTCGAGGCGGAGGGTGAGAAGAGGGGAGGTCCAAGGCGAGGTTACTAGACTGGATCGTTTGGAAGACAAACGAGAGCTATCTGAGCTCGAGTTCAAGGAGAGGCAGGGTTTCCTTGAGGAGCTGCTATTGGAGGATAGAAAGCAAGAGGTGGAATGGCGCCAAAGATCCACGCAGAAGTGGCTTCGGGAAGGGGACGCCAATACAACATTCTTCCACTCGGTGGCGTCTGGGAGGAGGCGAAGAAATCGCATCCACGAGGTCCAGGTTGGGGGAGAACGGGTTACGGGGGAGGCTACTATTGGCTGGGCTCTGAAGAAACACTTTGTGGATGCTTCAAGAAGGAGAGAAGGGAGCGGTTGCGGTGGTTGGGGGCGGGTGAGGAGGTCCTGTCTGTAGAGAAAGCTGAGGGCCTTCCGGCCCCTTATTGGATGGAGGCGAAGAGGGTGGTATGGGGACTCAATGCGAATGGAGCTCTTGGTATGGACAGATTCTTGCTATTCTTCTACAGGGAATTCAGGGATCTTTTGAAGGAGGAGGTCTTGGACGTTCTCAATGAATTCAGGGAAGGAAACAGAGGCATAGAGAAGATCAATCGGGCGTTGCTTTTTCTGCTACCCAAGAGGGACACCCCCGTGCTGGTTGAAGACTTCCGGCCATTTGCTCTCTTCAATGGAGTATACCTCATCATTGCGAAGGTTCTGGCGAATAGATTAAAGGGACTACTTGATTTGGTGCTTCTCCAAGGTCAATCGGCCTTCATTCCGGGGAGACAAATGATGGATGGTCTAGTGATGGCCACGGAGATTTGTTTGGACTGGCAGCACTCAAGAACGAGAGGGGCTTTATGGAAAATCGACTATGCGAAGGCGTATGACTATGTTGATTGGAGGTTCCTATGGATATCTCTTCGGCAGAGAGGCTTCCCAGAACAGTGGGTGGCTTGGATGAAGAGATGTGTCACCATCTCCTCTTTTTCTATACTGGTGAATGACAGACCTGAAGGTGGCTTCTTCCAGCCGCAGCAGGGGGTGAGGCAGGGATGTCCGTTGGCCCCTATGTTGTTTGTTATCATGGCAGATACGCTAGGATTCCTTCTCAAGCATGCGAATGCGACTGGTTGGTGTGTGGGTTTCCGCAGAGATGGCATCTCTATCCCATTACTACAGTATGTGGATGATACAATACTATTCCTAGGGGGCACCGACGAGCAAAATGCTAATGCAGTACAGCTTACAAACATTTTTGGCATGCTATCTGGCTTGGAAATTAATAGGACTAAGTCAACGGTCATTGCGTTCGGGATGAACGAGGCGAACAGAACTAGCTTGGCGGAGTTAACTGATTGCGTGGTGAGCAGCCTGCCGATTAGATACTTGGGTTTACCACTGGTCTCTAGGAAGCTAAGGAGGGCGGTTTGGGATGAGTTGGTGTTGAGGATGGAACGGAGGCTAGCAGGCTAGAAGGTCGTTACTCCATCTCGTGGAGGGAATCTAATCCTTCTTAAGCATGTCCTATCAGCTATACCTATATTTTTCTTTTCCACTAGGCTGATGCCAACGGGAGTTAGAAGGAAAATTGAATCTTTGATGAAAAGGTTTTTCTGGTCCAAAGGGAAGCAACAGGAGCTTGGTTTGCACTTGGTGAAATGGGAGGATGTCACGAAGGGCCGTGAGGAGGGGGGCCTTGGAGTTAAAGATGTAGAATGCATGAATAACGCTCTGATAGGAAAATGGGAAATCCGGATTTGGGGATCGTCCTTCGCGTTGGTCATTAGATTAATGAGGAAGATTTACGGTGTCATTGGCGAGTTGGTTCCGAAGAGAATATGATACGAGTCCCCGCTTTGGGCCGGTATACGTGCTGTTATGCCTGGAATAGCGCAGAGGTTCAGACCGAGCGTAGGGGACGGGCATACCTTCAGATTCTGGGGTGATGATTAGACTGGGGGATTCCCTCACCTTTTCTCTTTGGCGGCAACGAAGGAAGCGACAGCGGATGGGGCGGGGTGGGCCCTGATGTTCCTGGCAGATCTCTCTGATCAACGTTTGGAAGAATACCTGGCCCTGCTACGTGCACTTCCACCTCACGACGATGTCTCGCAGGACCATGACCATTTTTTCTGAGGGGGCAGCGCTTTCTCGGTTAAGAAGGTGTACATCGATTTGAGAAGGACGGACGAGGGGATGGATAGTGAGTTGTGCCACGACATGCGTGCGGTTTGGGCGACGAAAATTCCAGTCAGGGCGAAGATCTTTCTCTGGTGCTTGAGGAGACGACTGTGTGATAATGCCCGGAGGGGACATCTCCTACGGCTTCCCGACACCCAGTGCGACAGATGCGACGAGGCAGCCGAAGATTCGGATTATCTGTTTTTCAAGTGCTTCTCTTCCGTGCAGAATCTGGTCGGAGCTTGCGATACCTATGGCCTCAAATTTCAGCGAAATTCGGTCGAATTTCTGTCGAATATCGATATCCAGTCGAAATCGAAATTCGACCGAAATGACCGAAATGATTGAAATATGGAGATCCTAGTACAAAAAATGACCGAAATTTCGGTCGAAATTCCACCGAAATTCCATCGAAATTCTGTTTTGGTCGATACCGAAATGGTGACCGAAACCGACATTTAGGGCCCGATACCAGAGGTAAATAGCGACGGGGAGGGGGTCTTCTGGAACTCCATCTGAAGGCTAGGTGACAATTCTAGCGATGACTGCTCGAGACCTTTTGCCGCTCCTTGGGCCATCTGGCTTGGACGTAATGACCTGATCTTCAAGAATCAGAGATTCTACAGTGAAAATATTGTGTCCCTGTGTAACATGCTTTATAATTTCTGGCTTTAATGGTAATGTACCCTAAAAACTTTTCTTAATGGAAATTTTCAGGCAGTGATCCCCGTCGCGGGGAGTCACCCGTTTTTACCATAAAAAAAAAGCATGTATATGTATATAGACCTTCAATTCGCCAAATAAGTGTGTATTTCTAACTTATTTAGTGATTTAATAATATTTGAAACCTTAACTTTAAAAAAATAAATTTTATACGCATTTCCATGCTTTTTGACCACTCCAATGAGAAAATCATGGTAACAAACCACATAGGTCATGAGAACGTCTTTATGATTGCGACAAGAGTATTTATTAAAACACATCATTAGAGCATCTCTAGCACTGCCAAATCATCGAGACCGTGTCATCTATCCTCCCACACCACTGACTAGCCTTCCAATGATCACGGCTCCATTGAACTAAAAGAATGCGTAAACATCAAGCACTTTAAAGGATGCTAAAAATAAAATACAAACCTTAAGAAAAATATACTCAAATCAATTCACTCGGATACTATGTAGAAGTATAAATTAGAAGCTTGTTATAACAACAACAAAGCCTTTTCCCACAAATAAGTAGGGACACTACATAGATTTTTTGCCTCTATTCAAATCTATTTTGGGTCATTCCCGGCTTAAATCCAAATAATTAAGATCTCTTCGGATAGTCTCATTCCAACACTTCTTGGGCCTTCCTCGCCCTCTCTTAATCGGTTCCACATCCCAAATACCGCATCTTCTAACTAGTGTATCAATCGACCTCTTTTGGAAATAGTCAAACTATCTTAAGTGGTTTCTCTTATTTTATCCTCTATCGGAGCTACACCAACTTTCAATCTGATCGTATTATTCCGAATCCAATCTTTTCGTGTATGACCATACATCCACCTTAACATTTTCATTTATGCTATTGTCATTCTATATACAAATCTATGGTTCGCATGCCAGCATTCTGATCAATAGAGAATAGCAGGTCTCATACCTGTTTTGTAATACTTTCCATTGACTTTCAAATGGATTATCTTATCACAAAGAATAGTAGAGGATCCTCTCCACTTTAACCAACCTGCATTTATTATATGAGTAGCATCTCCATCAATTTCCCTATCCTATTGCAAGGTAGATCACATGTATTTAAAAGAATCTTTCTTCTGAATGTTATCGTATTCAATCTTCACCTCGAGTCCTTCATTGTTGTTTGTATCAAATGTGCACTCCATACATTAGTCTTAGCCCTACTTATACAAAATCCTTTAGTAACAAATTAGAAGCTTGTCATCAAGAATAACAAACAAAAACATGATTTATATGGTTCGTAATGGTCCACAGGTTTTTTACACAGTCTTACCAATACATCGGATTCCATACAATGCAATGAGTGGATTTCTAATTACCCAATTACTAATCACTTCACAAATCTCAACAATGGCATTTTGATGGGGATTTCATACAATGCAATGAGTAAATTTCTAATTACCCAATTACTAATCACTTCACATTTCTCAACAGTGGCATTTTGATAGTGATAGTCATTGGTAAGGTCGACTTGTCTGTCCATTAACAATTGCATGCAGTTCATTCCTTGCGGACTTGGTCTAAACCCCTCTCTAAGAGAAGTTACAGGAATCATTAAAAAAAGAAGGCCTCAGAAAGATTTTCTGATAATCGACGAAAGACACTGATTCCGATTCATCCTTAGTTTTGTCCGATAGCCTACTCCGGCATGCAATAGGTTAGGTTCCCGCGGCTCTCTTCCTTTTTTCCAACTCCTCATTTTTTATAGAAGTATAAAGGATCGATCTGATTACTTGCACGAAGGATGGGAAGGAGTAAGCACCAAACGACAAATTACTACGTTAGATTCAAGGCCCGGGCTGCCATATATATATACACACACACACACACACACACACAGAGAGGAGTGAACATGGTGTGACACAACACCATGCCATTCAAGCCATTAAAGGTTCCTCGCATCACATCCTTATCATCTAATTGCTACTCGAAACCTATGATAGGAGTGGTGTGGAGATTCAACTACTTCATTTCTATTGTATCTACAAAAAAACTCATATGAAAGAGAAGCCTATTATGCGATGGAATCTTGTAGAGAATTTCTTTCCACCCGTCAGTGAAAGACACTTTCGATGTTGAACAAAATCTTCGATGTTATTAGTTCAAACCTACTTGAATTTGATCAAAAATATAGTACAAATTTGATGAATGTGGTATGACTCCAGTCCATAGTCAATCTTATTTTTCCTGAAGTTGACAATTGAATCCCACTTTAAGCCTATTCTTTCTAAGGCGTGGACTTTGCTTGCCCTTTTCTTTCTTTTCTATTTCTTCGAATGCAAGCACATCCCTTCAAAGCGTGTGAGGCTTCAGACCTATTCTTTGGGATTGCTATAGGTCGGATAATTAATAAGGGGTGGGGAGGAGGGTCGATGCATTCGCCTAATCTTCTGTATTGGACCTTCGTGATTTTCAGCTAGATAACTTCCCTCGTAATTAGTTCTTTTCAGCTAGACTAACCTCCTTGGCAGTTTAAGATTCACACTACTACCACATATTGATGACACTTGAAACCGGATAATACAAACTTGACATGAGTGAAGAAGTAAACATGCAATAAAAGAGTTAAGCCTAGGGATGCAACAGATTTTGACATCTGTATCCGTATCTATTTTAAAATGGATACGGATATGGATATCAATTTGATATCTGCAAACATCTATATCCGTTATAGGTATATCGGTTTTCGTATATAAATATAGTAATAGATTTATTTTTAACCATATATAGCATGATTCTATACCTCCTTTTACCATATTTGTATAGTTTGTATGCTACAATCACATTTAGTAAATTTATATCATGTGTTTTCCATCCAATGCATATATATTTAAGTCGATTCTATAGAGTACTTCTAACATTACTCATACGTGATCAGTTCTACATCCATATCCGTTTTTTAAGGATATGGTAAGATAGTTTTAATATCCGTCAATATCAATATCCACAACCGTATTCGTATTCAAAATGCATAAGGATACGGTAAAACTTATATCCGTATCTGTATCCGTCCGTTTGCATCCCTAGTTGAGCCACCACCAACTGAAGCAGGAAAAAAGTGTGCAAGATGTTTTCCTTAGTTTCGATCTAAATTCACAATTGTGCGACAATTATCAACTGTTTCATCTACATGTATCCCACATCTAACTCGCTTACGGTTAGCATTTCATGATTAAAATATTTTTTAGATATAAGCAAACTTCTTCTATGTGAGCCGCCCATTAGATGGTAATAGGCAAGTAAATAGATTTAAATAAATAGTCAAATTTATATCATGTTCTGGCATCTATATGGTTCCTACTCCAATGCGCACTTCCCTTGATGCAGCAGCTAGGCTGTGCTGCGATTTTTTTTCATTTTCTTTTTGCGGGACAAAAGGGTTTCTTTTACAGCAAAATAAGCACAGGCCTCTGCAAAAGAGAGTCGTTTATTCCAACCAGTGACAATGTGAAACAAACCATACCATATTTAACTGCTACTTTAAAATACATCAAGTTGATCAGAGTTTATATGTCACCACTCGTCACGTCTCATGGGAAGAGATGGAAGACTAGTCTCTGCTAATTACATCATTCTTGCAATAACGAAAATTTAGGAAAGCGGGAGAAGGAAGGTAGGAGTAAGGTTTGATTGATAGAGGTTGATGTAGGAGCATTAATTGATTTGAATTCATTCAAATCCGATTGAAGGTTTCCTTTGATACACATTCAAAAAAATCAGAATCAATTATAATTTTGACTTGTGGATTCAATTCCCAAAAACAAATTGAATATCTGAATTTGTTCAAAAATAACTCATTTCACTTTGAAATGTATGCATGTATGTAAATGCATGAATTTACATATAATTTTATTGCCGAAAGACTAAATTTCCAATAAAAACATAAAATGGTAACCTTGAAATCTTGTAAGAAATAACATGATTATTTCATGGCCATGTTTTTAATATTTTAATTTATTTTTTCTTAGTTTAAGGTCATGTTTTCCATATTTCTAATAAATTTTTAAAGTTTAATTCCATATTGTCTATACTACATATGTAAGGCCATGTGCATTTCCCTTTAAGTAAATTTATGAAAGCGACTTCCAGGGTCATTTATTAGTAAAAAAAGTTAATTATTAAGATTTTTCCAATTCTTCATCTCACATTAGTTCCGTGTTCATGTGTTTCATGCCTCGCATTTTCATTTCCACTTTCATTCTTTACCAAAGATCCATCAACCATAATGTAGACAGTGGATTCTTGCACTTGAAGCAACTGAAGCACTAATTCAAGTTCCTCCTTGGCAGCTAATTTGGTAGGGGCAAATCTACGTATCCCTTTTCTGGCTTCTCATTATGTTGGTTATCCTTGCATAACAAAAGGTAGTGTATAATTGACGAGGCAACGATCATCACGTGAGAAATCTACAAACTCTTCTCATCATCTTGTAGGTTCTTCCTTTGTATATTTAAATTTTGCATATGATTCACGGCTTTGGTTTTTAGATGTCTATGATCATCAGAATGCATTCAGTGGTTTTATCAAGCAGAAATATTGGTTACTGTTTTTGTTCCAAATAATACGATTATGTTATATTATTTTCTATATAACCTTGGTCATGCATTGCTTCAACAAGCAATCATAATTATAATATGTTCAATTTTTTTCAATAATATTCCATCTCTGTAATATAACTCTGTTTTTCTTTTAAATATTTTTTCAACGCAAAAGAAAAACATTTTTGGATAGCAATTGACATACAATATCCACATGAACTAGGAACATTGATCATATATATTATGATCTGAAAATCCTTGATCTGAGAACTTTTTAACTTGGTTATCAATATCCAAAATAGAATTATAAATAAATTCATTAAAATTAGAATGTTCTTCATGTAAGTTAATATATAAGCTTTAAATCATTAATTGACATTGCACATTCAAAATAAATGAATCGAGTTTGAATATTTGAAATCCAAAATATATCAAATTTGAATTCAAATTAGCAAATCTGTTTAAAATTTGATTCACGTTAGCATTGAAAAAATTAAGAATGATCCAAATCCAAATCCCAAGTAGATCGGCAGATAGTTAAATCAATTAGCGCATCTAGGTAGATATGAAGAACAAAAAATAGTAGAAAGGAAGGAGACAAAGATCAATGTGATATCAACAAACAACAAAGTGTCCTGAACCCATGTGTAAGTTTACATAAAACTCAGTAATTAAATCATCAGCTAAGCCATCAATAGATCTATATAATTTGGTACGCGTAGCAATCTGATGTTACAGGCAAATCGGCCTCTAGGTTAACTAAGTAAAGCAAGCATTTCATTTACCGAACATAAATATCAGAATGGATAAAAGAAAGAATATCGCATAGAAGCAAAAACCTGTACAGATTGCATATTGTGTAGATCAGCAAGTGCTTTCTGCCTTGACTGCAAAGGTATAAAATGAGGCTTAATACTATAAGTAAAAAGAATGGAATGTAAACAAGACAAAGAGTACAATTTTGCTTGAAAATAGTGAGGATTAATGGAACAAAATATGTCTAGTGTCTAGTTCTAAATAAATTACTCCACACATTGAAATATTCAGGACGGAGGGTGCTGCTGCACAGACGACAAAATTATAAGAAACAGTTGTGTATAATACGGAGCATGCATTCAAAATAAGGGGAAAAGGTTTTGAGGTATAACAAATTCCAACTTCCAATGTCGAGATGAAATAAGAAAATAATGAATATGGAAGATTCGCGCTTATAATAAATCCACAAATAATGTGCATGACAATCTTATAGAATTTTAAGATTTAAAAGTGTACAAGAATACTGACCAAGAAGTTAAAAGACTAAAAACGAGGGGGAAAGATCACTTTTCCTCTATCAACCCCAACCACTAAAAAGTTGAGGAATAAAACATGTCACCAAGAAATAAAAGATTGTCTTAATGCAGAATATCATAGCATACTTATTTCAAGTCTATATAGAGCAACATCCATATGGATCACTATACTAAGGATGACAAAAACTGTCGACTCAACTGGCACAAAAATAATACTCTAAGAGATAAGAGGAGAAGTCCCAAACATTGGCAATAATACATCCCAACAAAGGAAAATATGAGCCTTCAGACCTAGAGGTGCAACCCAGCCCAAACTCCAAAGTAAAAGAAAAGTTCAAAGGGAACCTACAATTTTTATCTACTTTATTTATAAAGGAGTGCTTCTTCGCAAGTATAATATTTTAGGGATTTTTACAAATGTGCCAATTTTATATTTACAGGAAGACCACTACAAAATATTTATTTTTATGCTTGTCCACTGTCATTAACATCCACGAGTCAACATCATTGAAAATTGCAATCAAATGACTAACATACCAAAAAATATTTGTTGTTTATCATCCTTTTCTTCATCCATCAACTGTTATTTTCTTTCTTACTCATTATATCCCTCTATCTCAGCAGACCCCATCACTCTTCTCTTTCTCGTCGGTCCTTTTCTTTCTCCCACCAACAACCCCCACCCCCTCCTTCGGCACCTCTCTGACACTACAACCTCCCCAAGATTCCTAATGTCTCCAACCCCCACGATGCCTCCTCTCCAATAGCTCTTCCAGCTAGAACCCACTGCAAGCCTCTCTCAGGTCCAGCACTAGGACCGCCATTTTCAAACCCGAAGGCAGGGCTAAGCAATTCTCTTAACTGAGACAAGCCATGTCTACCCAATTCTCTCTCAGCCACCATGAGAGAGAATCCCAATTCCCTAATTTTGTCACATTTAGACAAGCCATGTCTACCCTCCACTCAACAAGCAAGGTTCCCACCACCCTTCTCTTAACTAACTACACCAGGTCCTGATGTTCAATGAAAAAAACTTGATCTAGCAACCAAGGGTGACCGTTCCTGCCACCACAACATACACACATCTCGCCACCCTATCTAGTAAAGGGGCATATGGAACAGGTGAAGATCTCGGCGGATTTTGCTTCGAAGATCTCGGTCGATGTTGCTACCTGCACCGCAACCCCCCCCCCCCCCCCCCCCGGCGATGCTGCTTCTCCCATCGATGGATCCCCCCCTCTCCCGCAGATGGACCCCCCCCCCCCCGCCCCCGCAGATGGAGGCCCCCCTGCTTCTCCCGTCGATGGATCCCGTTGCAGATTTTTTTTCCTATTCTTTTTTTTATTATTTTGGCTAATCCTAACCGTTCGATGGTAAATTGGTTGGGTTAACTCAAGACTAACCCAAGTAACTGACTCAAATATAGTTAAAATTGACGGCAGGGTTTGTTGGGTAAGACGGAGCAAGTTTACAAGGTCAGGGGAGGAATTAGGATGTTTCAAAGGTCGTAGAGGTAATTGGAAAAGATTATAGGGTCTGTCGGGTAAAAATCCCTTATATTTAACTTGAAAATCTAAAAGTGGATACGGCACGTAAAAAGTTAGAAAAACACCATTTTGCCTCGTGCGCTCAAGATGAGTATATGGCTATGGCCCCTAAGGCCAGGTGCTCTCTTAGGAGACTCATGAGGCGAAATGCTTCACTTGCATTGTGACAAGGAGTCATGGCCACACCTCACCTTAGCACATGAGCGAGCACCTTCGACGCTCTTAACATTGCTATGAACTATTGCACAAGGTAAAGGCACAAATAAGGCCTAGGCTTTCACTACAATAAGTCAATAACGTGTGCTTAGAAGAGTGTGTGAAGCTGATTTCCAAAATAAGAGTATTATAGGCACACACTCCTATGTTGGATTTGGATTCACTATCTATTTACTCATGTGAAGTCTTTTTTGAGAATATAAGAGAACTATACACGCACTCCTCGGTGGGATTTGGGTCCAAGATTGATTTACTCATAAATTAGTTACTAAGAGTATGAATTGGCAACCACACTCCTACCTTCAATGTTCTTTTAATTATAATCATTACCTGCAACTCAATCAAATCAATCTGTTATGTGTCCCTGATACACAGTTCTATGTCATAAAAAATAAAATTTTTTATGAAGAAAAAGAAAGTCAATTTCAGATATACATGACGTTTTAGATTAATTACATGCTACTACATGGTGTTCTTTTCTGGGTAAGCTAATAGATGATAAGCCTAAATGTACAAAACAATTCACAATCAACACAAGTCAACAAAAAGATTTCACTCACAAAAGACCAAACTTCTTTGTGTACATACCGATTGGTTGGTAGCCCATCTCTCATAATAGTGGGTGTATCTTTCAAGAGAATTTTTTGCCATCTCTCTCCGCCTCTCTGACTCATCATACTAATAAAACAAAAAATGGTCAAAAATCTGCTAAGGTAACACACCAGTGCAGAAGCAAGTATGCCTACCGCGCCTTCTTGCTTCGCAGTTTCATACCGATTACAAGCATAGAAACCGCCAGTCCTCTCACCATGATCTGACCATGCACCAAGACATAGCCTGCACTAGAAAATAAAATCTGAAAAACAATAATTAAATAGAAAGCATAATTATGATGTATATAACTTATACCAGCAGAATTCATATTTACACGGAGGGGTGCACGTTATATGCATGCAACCCTGGTTTTTCTCAATAGGCCTCTTGCACTTAGGACAAGGTTTAGAATTAGCTAATATCCTGCATTTAGTAACACAAATTGACCAATGAGCAAGAAATTGATAATTTGATATCACTTGTAGATCAATATGCAACTATGACAAAGGGTAATTATCCAATGACAGAGCTACACATACTTAGAGACTGAAACACAAAACAAATGAAGTCAAATTCCATTTTAGTAACTAGAGAAAATAACACATGCAACCAAAGGGTGACACAGCTGGCACTAGGAATGCCTTCAACGAATGAACATTTCCTGATCTCAAGCTCCAAAGCTAGATTATTGTCATTAGTAAAAGTAAAGCACCGAAATAATTCGTAAATTCAACATGGTAGTTATTATTAGTATTAGCTTCAACAGATCAAAATTCTTGGAATCTCAATTAAACGAATAAGTTCGGTAAAAGCTACCTGGAGTAATAAAAAATGTTGCATCTTATGTTCGATACCACCTACATCGAGACATATCTGAAGGAAGAGCACATGGCCCATCACATTCAACATAAGCGGCTCAAAGAAATTTACAATCTGATTCCCACAGTCTAATCAGATACACAAAGAAGAAAATAGAATCTCCAATGTAAATTTGTACATGGATTCATCGCCTCCAAAGTCCAAACAGATTGGCAGGAGTCGTACCATGACTTTTTTTGAGCCAACATACCATGACATAGTGAAATAAGAATGATCACCAATAAAAATTTCCTTCCAAGTCTGTCATGATCAACATCCTTAATTACTTTTATAAGGCCATTCTTCAAAATTTTTACTAAATTTGAAATGGATGAAGTTGAGCCATTTGCATGCCTTTGGATCCACTTCCAAATTGAGCCACTTCCAAGTTGATGCACTTTCATGCTAAGTATATAACTATAGAAAAAAAAGCATTCATGTACAAGTGTAAACAGTCTCCATAAACAAAAAGTTCAATGAAGTTGAGCCACTTGCATGCCTTTTGGATCCTCTTATGTTGTACCAAACTTCTGCACCAGCTGCCTCAGCTTTTAAGTTCTATGTGAACCCCAATCCTTCAACACACCTTCTCCTTCCCTTCATCTCCACCAACTCATACGCTTATATGAGTTGGATAATTTGGAATAAACGGATGTTTCATATACTTATTTAAAGAGGGTGATCCCTTGGGATTGAATTCCACATATACCAAGTTATTTGATCGTATTCATTCAAGCTTATTCCTTTTGTTTGTGTGATCAGCAGAATAAGCATTACTATATCATTAAGCCCATCATTAGTATGAAATTATGTTCAAGATGTATATTGCCCCCAATTATTAATGCTTACCCTTCAAATGCACTCCAATTCAATTTGAATCGTGAGGATGTGGATGTCAACATCAAAATCTTTATAGCTATGTAATCTCACTTCCATACAATCTCTGACAACTAGCTAAATACAATATGCTAACACTATAAATTATAACATATAACTTTTTAACATAATAATGAGAATAACTACTTGGATAGAACTCATCATCAATGGTAGATCTTTATCTCACAGCCAAAGCTTTGCCAAATGATCCATCAACCTTCAGTATAGGATTGATTCTTTCTTAGTAGTAACATTTTAGATCTCTAAATTATGATAAAATAATTCCATGCTAAAACAATGGGACGAAAGCTACTTAGGATATAAGGTTTCTTATGTAAAGGAGAACCCCTAACACCAAAAGGAAAAATTACAATAGTGATCTCAAGAGAAAATAGGAAATACCAAAAAAATAGCATATACTGCAACAATAAGCATCAACGCCCCCTTACGGTGGGACATATCCATCAATCAAGCCCAACTTGGAGGTGAACAAGGAAATGCGCTTCTTTGGAAGCACCTTGGTGAAGATGTTTGCAAGATGGTGCTAAGTAGAGATATGAGGGGTTGTGATCTTCCCTTGCATTATAGCATCTCTAATAAAATGATAATCAACTTCAATATTTTTATGTATTATAAAATATTATAATAAGCAAATGAGGGGTCGACTTGTCACAATATAGAAGAACTGGAGTTTTGAAATAATCCAAGGGCTTTAGAAAACAGACAAAACAATTAATCTCATGCGTAACTCGAGTCATAGCCCTTTGTCTTGTGTATGCACTTCATCTTGAGACAAGACATTGCTTCTTGTTGCTTCAAGTAATCAAATTACAACCAACAAACAAAGCAATATCAATGGCGAAATGACTATCCTCAGGACAGCTAACAAAAATTGCATCTGCACAAAAAGTGAAATCTGTGTCCATTAGAGGGTAGAAGATACCTCTACCTGGGAAACGCTTCAACTACTTGAGAATAAGAACATCAAGTCAGTGATAATACCTCGGACTCTCCATGTATTGATTGGCTCTGCTCAAATCATAATAAATATATGGTATTGTAACCGTGAGATAAATAAGTTTGTCTATTAAGCTCCGATACCTCATATCAACAACATAGACAACAAGAATGGTAGTAACTTTACCCTATCGTCTAACAAAAACTGGGTGGTTAGATGATGCCTTGTGAAAATAAAGAGAGCTAATTTCAGTAATAAGTCAGTCAAACCAAGATCTAGGGTTTTCTTTTAGACCATAGATTGCCTTGCAAAGGCATCATACAAACCCACCCTTAATGATGCAACCTAATGGTTAAGATACATACTTCCTCTTAAAGATCGCGATAAAGAGAAGCATTTTTGACATCTAGCGAAAAGATATGCCAACTTTTATTTGTAGCAGTAGAGAAGATGCTCCAAAAGGACCCATCCTGTCTATATGGGAAAAAAAGTCTCAAATAATCAATATTGTAGGTCTTAGTAAAGCACTTGGCCACTAATGTGGCCTTCAGCATGCACAGAGACACAGAGACCTACCAAGAGCATGTTTGTTCATATAGACTAATATGCAAGCAACAATGGTGATGCAGCGTGGGCCCCAAATATAGGGCCAAATATTTATTTATTTTTAATTATCAATTTTATTTACGTTTTTAAGTTGTCGTAATTGTCTGATTAAATAATTGAGATCGCATGTGATCTCAACGTTTATTCGTAGATTTAATTTGGTTAATTAATTAATTAGAGTCCAATTAGGGTAATTAGAGGTCAATTTGAATTTTAAATTTGTCAAAGTCAAATTAGGATAAGTTTGTTGTCCAATTTAAATTAATTTCTATTTTTGTAACCCCATCTCTCCTATATAAAGAGATGGTAGTCCATTGTTTTATTCAGTCAAGTATTAAGAAAATTTGAGTTTATCTCATTATCTCCCTTTTTCTCTTCTCCCTCCACGCGATCTCCGCGGTTCTTCTCTTTCGACCTCTCGTATTCCCGACGAGTTTCTCCTCTCAATCCCTCTTTTTCTTCTACCAAATATTTTCTACCGTTCACAATTAATTTATCGGCGCGCCAAATAGCCGTTTGCATCATTTGGTATCAGAGCATGGCTTACAGATCGTCCCCACGATCTGACGATCCGTCCAGATACTCGCGCCGACATGCATCAAGGGACCATCGCTCGTCCGACAGAAAACGACGAGCCAACGACGACTACGACAAGGAGACGGAGCGCATGTTACGTGATTTGCATCTCTTGCAAACCACAATCCACTCCGAGTTTCGAGCCCTTGTGGCCAACTTCGAGGCCCTATGCGACGCCCAATCAAATCCGCCAACCACCGAAGCCGTTGTCGCGAGTTTTGACGAAGAAACCCGCCCCATGGAGGAAGAAACGCTCGCTGTCCAACACCTCCCAGATCTGATTCCGCCACCGGAATCGATTCCAACGCCCCCTCCGGCCATCCGGGCACCGCCCAAACCATCCCAGGTAACCCCCCTACCCTCCTCGCCCAGCCGTTCCCCCCAAACACCACCTCCGACTCTCCCTGTATCCTCTGCAACGTCCACCACAGCCCCAGACCCCACAGCGGCTCCCCTAACCACGTCAACTCCGTCCGCAAAACCCCCCTCCCTCTCTGCGACGTCAGCCCCGCTACCAAACCCGACTCCGAAACCCACCCCGGTTGACCAAACCCTCGCCATCCCCTTTCTTCTTCCCCCACCAGCACCTCCACTTCCCAGGTCCACCGCGCCACTCCACCTTCTTTCACTCCCGCACCTTCTCCCCTCCCACTGCCTTGACCCATCCCCACGCCACCTCCTCCCATCCCTGCTCATTCCCCCCATGCCGCATCACCCCTCCCTGCCACCCCCTGCGCCTCCCCTTCCCCGGAATCCACTCGCCCCCGCCGCCTCCCATCTCCTAATCCCCACGCCTGCCCAAACCCGACCCTTCCCCCGCGTGCAGACCCGTGCGTTGTGGCCGCCCCTCGCCGCCACCCCGCGGCAGCAAACCCCAGCGCCCCAATCGGTTGCAAACACCCTCCGCCGCCCCCGCGTACCCCTGCGACAACTCTCCACAGCAAGTCGCCGCCGCCAATGTCTATTGGAAGAAGAAACCCTTACGGGTGTTGTGTCATTCACAGGAATTGAATCCCTCAATTTTAGGGATTTGGAATTGAATTGGGAAAATTGCAAAAATAAATTCCCTAAAACCTCTATTTGCAGAAAGAACAAAGGCAATAGGAATGTGAGGAAAAGTGAAGGGGTACGAAAATTGCAGAGATGTCCCTCAATTGGGAAAAACTACAAACGTAACGTTGAAAATGATCGAATTGAAGGAATTTGAAGCCACAATTCAAGCATGAATTCTCCACCGACGCACCTACATCAAGCAATTCGTCGGGAGACGAATTTTTTAAAAGCGAAGAAGAGTTGATGCAGCGTGGGCCCCAAATATAGGGCCAAATATTTATTTATTTTTAATTATCAATTTTATTTACGTTTTTAAGTTGTCGTAATTGTCTGATTAAATAATTGAGATCGCATGTGATCTCAACGTTTATTCGTAGATTTAATTTGGTCAATTAATTAATTAGAGTCCAATTAGGGTAATTAGAGGTCAATTTGAATTTTAACTTTGTCAGAGTCAAATTAGGATAAGTTTGTTGTCCAATTTAAATTAATTTCTATTTTTGTAACCCCATCTCTCCTATATAAAGAGATGGTAGTCCATTGTTTTATTCAGTCAAGTATTAAGAAAATTTGAGTTTATCTCATTATCTCCCTTTTTCTCTTCTCCCTCCACGCGATCTCCGCGGTTCTTCTATTTCGACCTCTCGTATTCCCGACGAGTTTCTCCTCTCAATCCCTCTTTTTCTTCTACCAAATATTTTCTACCATTCACAATTAATTTATCGGCGCGCCAAATAGCCATTTGCATCAAATGGTGACACCTACGAGACATAATACTATAGTTCAAGGTGTTACGGCATGTTATCGTATGTGTGGTGTCAACATCGATATAACTTGTGTGAATACGCCAATGTCTTGCTCAGACTTTGGTCAAAAGGCATGCCAACGATGTGATCAAAATGGAGGGGTTTCTTTGTAACTTTCTAAAACGGCACGAGAGGGGCATGCCAACATATCCTTACTTTTAATCTTTCCTCATTTCTCAACATTTTGCCCCATTTCTTATTAATACTTGATTTACTTTTCTTTAAATCAGTATTCTTGATTCTTTTTTGTTCTTTAATTAATCAAATGTGTTTGGCATTGATAGCTTCACCATTGCACTAGCTCATTGATGCATCATCGTCTTTATCGAAAGTAAGCATTTCTAAAACAAGTTTATTAGGTTTTTGATATGCGTATATGGTTAGAGAATATTTTGTTTAATTGTTAAAGTTAAGAATAAAAAAATGTACTGAGCCTTCTCCCACTATAAGTAGGGTCGGCTACATGGATTCTTGCTCAAATCCATGTTAAAAGATTCGACTATTTTTTACGCTGACTGTCGACTACCTAACGCAACCCCTGCAAGAGTGTTAAAGTTAAGAAATTAACTATTTTATTTAGAAAATTCAAAATGAAGGTTGTAAAAAACAAGAGGTAGATCAAGTCAATTTCTTACATGAGAGGTGAGGCAAAAGCCTCCAGGCGGTTAAGGCATAATCCTTGGTGTCTACAAAAAGAAAATATAGTAATAATGTTATATGTTTGTATAGGTATATAATTATTAACAAACGCCTTTTCAATATTATGAAGTCGGAAGTCATTAAAGGGATGGAAGTCATACGAGATTATAAATTTAAATAACAAACTATTGTTGTTGCTCTATTCATTCTTAATCTATAAGAAACTATGGATTGGAAGCTTATGAATTCATAATTAAACCGTCTATTTCTAGTACGATAATAGTGATTTAGGTTGCATGAATAACGAAAAATCTGCATTAAACTTAAAGGATTGAGTACTTCATAATGCAAAGAGATGATTTAATAAGTAGATTTTGGACAAAATTCATTGATATATACCAATAAAAATGGTCCTTGAAATTTAAATCCTAACTAATAATCAAAGAAGAATTCAGTATACAATAAAAATGGAGTAATATTCCAAAAATGAGTTTGATAGTCGAATAATCAGAAATAAGTCATTCTTTCTAAGTTTCGTAAATATATGGAGAAAAGGTAAGAGCATAATTTCTTCTTTCAAAATCTTATTGTGTTCACAAAAAACCGACATGATGCCTCAGTGTTGCCTAACCACTGCAGTACCACCTCGATAATTGAGCCCTCACCTTACTGAAGCGATCTAAGGCTATACTCCAACAAAACAACCTCAAGACAGGTTTTTTAAACCATGTTCAGAACATTAAAATTTTGTTTGTAATTGATTTAATTTGTATAAATAAATACTTGGATAAAAGGTTCTGACTTCATTTATTATTTTGATGAATGTAGCATATATCATGCAGATTACATTCATGTGACATAGTTTCGTCGGAAAGTGATAGCTTATCAACTTGGATCGGTTTCATACATAAATATGAAACAAGTGCGGCAAAATAAAAACAAGGGAAAATAAAATATGATTTGTGTGGTTCATGGTAGCTCTGAAGGATCACATGACTCTATGGAAGAAGGGACCTCCCGGTCAAATATGCACATTATACTTTTCATGAAATACAAACGATGTGGTTCCTTCATATGGACTCAAAAGACACTACCATTTCGAATATGAGGTAGGACGAAGAGCCAAAGAAGAAAGAAAATTTGAAGACATAGCACTCATAACTCAAATGCAAGTGAGACTATATAAACAAGAATGGGTAGAGAAAAGGCACCTAAAGAGTGATAACGAAGATAAGGAGTCCAATTTCTTTAACTATAAGAAGCATGGGCATCTGAGAATACTACTAACTCATCAAAAACACATGAGAAAACTCAGAAAAAAAAGCCCGAGAGGAAAGCTTTACAAGCAACTTGGGATGATTCGAGCAATGATTAATACAAAGAAAGGGCATGCTTTGGTCTCAAAGCATTAGGCAGCAAAGATGATACTAGAGACAAAAAGGTAAATGATAAACCCTCTTTCAATGAATTAAGGGTGCATTTGGTGAACCTCTAACGAAAACTAATATACACACGTGCACACATATAAGGCCTTATTACATTCGAAAAGATAAATAACAATCTGGTTTGTGGAAGAACATATTTGTTAAATGATAGAACTTATTAAATTTTCCGAACTTGATTAAAAAAGACATTTTTGCTCTTACAAATAATATTTTTCTACTTGAAAAAGAAAATAATGATTTTAAAAAATATGGTATCTTGCTTGAAACTTATGACATAAGAAAAAAAACAAATGGCTCTAGTAAGAATCATACTAAAAAGAGTAAAAAGGACTTATGTGGTATAATATGAGAAAAAACTCATAATTGATGTATCTAAAACCAAAAGGGTACCAGAAAAGGTAAATGCGAGAATGAAGATCCAACGGAGATGGATCAAACCACGGGAAAGAGTCCATTCATATTACTACCAAGGACGGACACAACAGAGCTAGCCTAACTTCAGAAGTCCACCATCAAGAACCTAAGGTCACCTCTTATCATTTTATTTGTTTTATTAAGCATGCATAGCATTGCATCAGTGATGATATATGCACTCTAATTAAAATGGGGAGTCACAAGTAATCTAAATGGGGAGTTTTTATGCAGATTTTCATTTAGTGCATTTCTTTTGAACTCTCTTTCCGCTTTAAACATTTTTATAATGTCAAAAGATGGAGAAGAAAAGATGTATTTTCAAAAATTATCTTCAATAGATGGAGAAAAGAAAAGTGTTGTTTTAATAAAAACACTTTTGCACTATCTTTTTACACCACAGTGTGAGTTTTGACATCATTAAAAAGGAGAGGTTGTTTACAAAGGCATTCGCATAGCATATTTTAATAATGACAAAGCAGATTTTCTTTCATAGCTTGTGCAATTGCAGCTAATGTGCGAGAAGGAAGAAAGCAATCAACTTGGTACATTGAACCCGGTGCAAAAAAAAGGAAAGTGGACACAAATACAACACATAAGAAGAATAAATTCTTTATTATGATTCACTTCTACCATTAAGAAACAAATCTAGAGTTCAATGATCTTGCGTTACTAAGCTCTATGATTTTCAAACAACTTGATTTGAAACCATCTTGTTAAACGTTTAAATACCTACACATATTTCATGTTTGAGAATTATAATATTGGTACTTTTTCTGTTACACTCTGTAATGGGTGCCTAATTTGTCAGGACATTCTTCTTACAAGAGATAAAGTTGATGTGGTAGATTTTAAAGCGTTATGCTGAAATCTATGTGTGCACTTACGATTGCTTTAAATTTCAAATTATTTTGTGATTGGTTAATTTGCACCGAT
Source organism: Ottelia alismoides (assembly GCA_037367405.1). Classification (NCBI taxonomy): domain Eukaryota; kingdom Viridiplantae; phylum Streptophyta; class Magnoliopsida; order Alismatales; family Hydrocharitaceae; genus Ottelia; species Ottelia alismoides. The sequence goes on along the minus strand of JAZKJV010002550.1, from coordinate 499,253 downwards.
GTATCTAGTTGAGTGCTTCTAGCAATCACTCCCTAGCAAGATCTTTATATTCTACTTTTCCTTGAAGGAGGAGGAGACCGCTCATTAAAATCTAAAGGCAATAATGGGACCCTACTAGATACTAGTTTCCATTTTTTGCATTTCAAAGCAAGAGGATGATCACAAGTGTTCTTCCTCTGCTCTATCTCAAGGGAGGATTGGAGGAAGCTTGGTATTTCGTGATTGAACCTAGCCTCTCTCTAAAAGGGCAAGTAACCCTAAACTTTATCAAATGGATGTAAAAAGTACTTTTCTTAATGGTTATCTGAAAGAGGAAGTTTTTGTCAAACAACCACCTAGTTTCATTGATAAAGATAAACCTGAGTTTGTTTGTAAACTAAACAAAACATTATATGGACTTAAAGCATCAAGTGCATGCTAATAGATTAAACTTTTCTGTTATCTGCTAACTTCGAAATTGGAAAAGTAGATTCAACCTTGTTTATTAGAAATTCAAATGGTCTCTTAATAGTTCAGATATATGTTGATGATATTATTTTCGAAGCTACTAATGAAGATTTGTGCAGAGATTTTGCTAAGTTGATGCAGGAAGAGTTTGAAATGAGTCTCATCGAAGAACTCAGTTTCTTTCTAGGCATGTTGTTTCAACAGCTGAAGGAATCTTCTTAAGTCAAACAAAGTACACTCAGGATCTTCTCAAAAGCTTCTAGATGGAGAGTATTAAAGGAAAGACTACACATATGGGAGGTCAAGCTTGGCTTGATGCAGATGGGTAAGGATATTGATACGACTCAATACAGAGGTATGATTGGTTCATTGCTGTATCTTATTGCGAGTAGACCATACATACTTTTTAGTATTTGTCTATGTGCTAGGTTAAAATCGACCCCTAAAGAAAGCCACGTAAAATATGTAAAAATGATCTTAAAATACTTGAAAGATACTTATAATTATACCTTATTTTACCCTATATCATTACACATTGATTTAAAATCTTATAGTGATGCTTATTATGTTGGAAGTAGAACTGATAGGAAGAGTACTATCGGGACATGTCATTTACTTGGAAATGCATTGGTGTCTTGATTCTCTAAGAAGCAAACTATGTAATCATATCAACAAGAGAAGCCGAATACATATCTACCTCTCTTGCATGTTCACAAGTGTTGAAGATAAAGCAAACTTAAATGACTTTGGTTTAATTTGAAAATATTAAAATCCTTTGAATAATACAAGTGCTATAAATCTTTCTAAGAATCCAGTATCACACTCTATCACTAAATACATTGACAGTAGACGTCATTTCCAAAGAGATTGTTCTTTAAAAGAAGAAATTGCCTTAGATTTCGTAAATATAGAAAATCAACTTGCTGATATGTTTACCAAACCCTTAAACCTTGATAGATTTTCCTATCTCAGAAGACACTTAGGTTTATGCCAACCGTGTGACATCTCCTAAAATGACTCTTTAAATCAAACTTTTTAAAAAGGGGAGCTAAATAATCCTTTGGTTTCAAACAAAAGGGAGAGGAAAAAAGGAGCAATGACTCTTTAAATAGGGGAGAAAATATTTCTAATAATGTCTTTTTGATAATGACAAAAAGGAGGAGAAGAAGGGTTATGTTTTAGTGTTATTTCTTCATTGAGGTATCAAAAGAAAGGGAGAGAGATTAAAAGCAAAAAGAAAGGAGTTAATATTTTGAATAATATAAAAAAATTAGTTGAAAGCATTAAAAACAAATAAAAAGTTTTGTCACAAAAAAAATGGAAGATTGTTAGTGGCTTAGATTTTGCTAATGAAATTATTACATATTTGTTATGTAGCTTGGTTAACTTTTCAGGCAAAAGCTTGTATAAGCTCTTTGTTGAAAAGTCTAGAAAAGCTAGAAGCTAACTCAAAGCCGAAAAGTGATTATAAAATACTCAGCTGGAAGGTTCAAGATTCAGAATTAGGTTGATGAAAGAATCATAGAAAGACTCACTCCCAAAACCTCAAGTTTTAAAGAATTTGGATGTTGATGTGACATATTACGTAGCTTTTATTTTATACAAAAAATAGTCTTATAATTTTTGCATACTGTTGATCAGAAAGCAAAATTAAGCCAGAATCATCAAATTCACATTTTTCATTTTGGGCATATGATAAATCACATTGACACCTATGATCGATCACCTCGACCAACTCATTTCTCATGATCGATTAAACCTGATCGACCAATCTTTTGACCATGATCGATCCCTTTTTAGCTCTATACCAACGATCAAATATGATCAATCACTTTTGTGATATGATCGATCACCTTATTTCTATGATCGATCTTTTCATGGATTTGGAAAACATAATGTTAGACTTTCCATTTTGGGATACCAAAGCTTTTTTGAGGTCAACCTTATATAAGGGACTTCTGACTCATTGTTTCAGACACACAACCAAGAAAAACATCTTCTACTCTCAAAAGAAAAGAACGAGTGATTGTTTGTACGATATTCGAGTTCTTGTTGTATTTTTGTGCTTTCAAGCTCTCTTCAATCCAAAGTTCTGTGTTAGTGAGGTTATTTGTGCTCTATGTGATCATCTTCATCATTCTCGAGCATAATCTGCACTTAAATCTGTAAGCTTGTGAACTCAAGTTTCATTACTTAAGTATATTCTGTTTAGCACTTTATATAGGTATCTGAGTTGTGGATTCCTTTCTCTGAGAGAGAGTTAAAATCTTCCTTTCGGAGTTGTCCAAAGAAGGGTACATGTTGTATAAGAGGTCGTGCTACCTTCTGGTTAAAGTAGCAATGGAATAGTAGAAACCGAAGGGAAATCCTAGAACATGGTCCTAGGTCATGATTTTCACTTGCTTGGGTTTTCATGTAAAAATCATTGTCTTTGTGGTTTGTTGTCTCTCTATCTCTATCATTTGTCAATTATTTTTTATTTGGATGTTGTTATTGCGATAGTTGTATATTGCACAATTTACCCTCTCCCCCCTCTTGTGTCGGACTCACACCTATGAGAAAGCATCATTTGAGGCATCATATGATACATCAGAGAACACGCCCGATTTGCACTCTAATGGAGCATAGGCACCCTTTACAACTTATGAATACACCCGTCGGAGGCAGCTACAACAGAACTCCAGCACCTCCATCAGTGGCAGCACTACTTCTACTCTCACTGCTATTCTGGCTACAACATCAGGTGCAGCAGCCAAATATGTCTTTACTTCCAACCTTGCTTGGATTACTGACTAAGGGGTATCTACACACCTGACGGGAGAAGGTAGTTCGCTTACCTTTTCTCAGACATCTACCTATGTAAAGACCATTCAGGTAGCCAATGGGGTTCATTTCCATGTTACTATTGTTGGCACTATAGAGTTTTCCTCCAAGCTCCGACCGACTGAAGTTCATTTTGCTCCTGCTTTTCTATTCAGTGTATTATATGTTCAGAAGCTATATATTGAGCTTAACTGTATGGTTTTTTATGAGTTCTGTTATTATTTTCAGGACATCTGAAAGAGGCATATTTTTGGTGGGGGACGTGAGAAGGACGACCTCTATTATCTTGACATTTTGTTTGACTCCAGGGTGTTGCATCTATCTCTGATGATCCTCTTCTCTGGCATCTTTGCCTTGGACACTCTTCTGCCAAGGTCATCTCCATGATGTTCCCTGAACTATCTACGTGCAAGTCCTTTAAGTGCGAGGCATGCCAATTCGGGAAACATCATTGAGTGTCATTTCATGCACGTACTGAGCCTCGTTGTGGAGTTCTTTTTTCTCTTATCCATTGAGATATATCGGGACCTTGTCCAGTTTGTACTATGAGTGGACACAAGTATTTTGATGTCTTTGTTGATGATTATAGCCGATCCTCTTGGGTCCATTTGTTAATGGAACGTTCAGAGATCAATAATATTGTCAAAAATTTCTTTCAGTATATCAAAAATATTTTCCCCACTAGTGTTCATATATTTTGTTATGTTTTAGAATTCACTCAACATGACTTGATAACTTTCTTTACTTCCTAGGGTACTATCCAACAAACATCATGACCTTATACCTCTCAAAATAATGGGGAAAGCATCTTCTTAACATTATTGGGACTCTTCTCACTAAGATGAAAGTTCCCAAAACCTATTGAGGAGATACAATTTTTACTGTTGTCCATCTTATCAGCCGGTCCCTTCTATGTATCTGAAAGCGATAACCCATTTTGTGTTACTATATCCCAATGAGTCACCCCTTCCTCTACATTTGAGAAATTTAGGTGTATAGATTGCGTCCATAATTTACACACTGTTGACAAACTGTCTCCTCGTGCGATCAAATGTGTCTTTCTTGGTTATTCTCACATGTAAAGGGGTTACATATGTTATGACCCTATTGGTCATTGATATTATGTTTCTGCATATGTGACCTTTGAACGGACAAGCTTTTTTACACAGTTTGTCACGGATATACCTTTGGATCTTCCCGCATGTGCATTTACTTGTTCCTTTGTTGTAGGATGACATGTCATCTTCGAGTTCCTCCACCACGACTGTCCCAGATGATCCTTAGGAGCTTCCCACTACTCTTCGCAGAACAAAAAGGCAATGTACTTTTCAGCATTATCTCATTTTACTTCTACTACTAACTTTTCATGCTCTAACAAGAGATATGCAAATGCTCTCATGGCTATCTCTGTTCCCAAAGACCATCACAGAGCCTTGGAGGATTATGGCTCGTGATAGGCAATGAATGAATAGATGGATGCTCTCACATCTAGAGGGACATGGGATCTTGTACAGTGTTCAAGGGAGATTAGACAGGTGGCTTGCAAATGGGTCTCCATGACCAAACAACCACCAAACGAGTACATCAACATAACGAAAGCAAGGCTTATGGTTAAAGATGTTACACAGACATGCGGGGTTGATTACTTCGAGACATTCTCTCTAGTTACACAGATTGGTTCTATATGGACTATTCTTTCAATGGCAGTAAACAAGGGTTGGCCTATCTTTCAGCTCGATGTGAAGAATGTTTTCCTATATGGTGATCTTGAGGAGGAGGTTTACATGAAGCAGCCTCTAGGTTACAAAGTCAAGGGCGAGTGTGTGCGTCGACTTTGCAAGGCAATCTATGCCTTTAAGCAGAGCCCAAAGGCATGGTTTGACAGACTTACTACTGAGATCAGCAATATTGGCTTCAAGATAACAACAACTAACAACTATGTCTTTGTTAGAAGATGCCCCATTGGTATTTTCATACTTGTTTATGTTGATGATATGGTTGTCACAGGTGATGATGATGAAGGTGTACTAGAGACCAAGGCTTTCCGTCAGAAGTCTTCGTCACTACAAATCCTTGATCAACTTCGTTATTTTCTTAGCATAGAAGTGATACGTACTGCAAAACACAATCAGTAATATCGTGATATAATGATGATCTATCAGTATCGACTAGATTGGGTACCGATATTCATACAGATATCCTTTTCCAGGATATCGGCCAATATCTCGTGAGATATTGGTGATATATCTCCATATCGAGCCATATCGCTCAAAATTGAATGGTTTCAGTATAAATATTCTCGGATATTGACAAATATTATCGATATTTTGTCTATTTTTTATATTTTTCCGGTATCTATATATAACAACGATATTACCTTCGTAAGCTTGATTTCACGAGTTATTTTGTTACTCCTAGTATTAAAACACATCATGAATTATATATTTTATTTTGGGTTGGAGGAGTTGCCACCGCAACCCCGCAAGGAGAGCGTGTATGCTCCCTTGGCCACCCCAGGCTCGTTGATAGGGCAACGAGACCCCGACTGGCAGGGTATGATGCTACATGGGGTGCATACGATGATTCTTCAATTGGTAACTTCGTCCTCTTTGGAATTGAGATGAAAACAAGTATAATGTTGATCAAGTTAGAATCGCATGTCCAGAATACATTTCAGCAGTCAGCTCAACTGTCAGCATTAATAGTCAGTTATTTGTACGATATAATGTGTATTAAATGTGTATGTGTATGTTATTTCTTGTTTTAATAACCAAGATGATCTTAATTCGTGAAAAATCATTTTTTACGTCATTTTCTACCAGAAAGACTGATACGATCAATATTTCCCACCTTGCCCTCCATGGAACTCTTTGTTCTAAACCCCTCATAACTAGGTAATCTCTTCTACAATATTGCATTAATTTATATATTTCTTCATTTATTTTTATGAATAGATAAATCTTTATACCAAAGAAACTTTGTCTCGTTAATTTTTATGTACTTTTTTTGAATCAAATGACTCATCTCAATGCCATTCATTCCCCTCCAATAGGTGTTCTAAGTGTGATTAACTTAGCTACTTTGATTCCAATTCCAATGTTTATTAATCACAAACAACATTGACAACGATATATTCAATATGACTGATATGTGTCATATAAGGGTCATAAATAATATCTATGTGTCATCTAAGTGTATATTTGTAAGTTATTTAATGTTATAAGAACTTGAATTAAATTCATTTCTAACATTAACATATGTTTGATATGAATGATATGTGCGATATATGGGGTATAAATGACCAATATGTGATACAAGTGTGTATTTGTATGTTATCTGTTGTTTTAATATCTTGGAGATTTTAATTTTTAAAGAAAAAACGAGAAAAAGTGACTTTTTGAGCTATTTCCGACATTTCCACCGATATCGTTGATATATTGACGATATATGTTGATATATCATTTTCCAGGTGGACCGATACAATATCGATATTCCCTACCTTGTTGCAAAGGGACTTCATCTCTCACATTGGAAGTATTGCTTGGGCATCCTGACCGAGGCTAGATTACTTTGATGTAAGCCCTCTGATATTCCTATAGATACAAAGAAGCACTCCACTTCAATTGATCCTGTCTTCGAAGATACAACACGGTACATAAGCCAGGCAGGAAAAATTCTTTACCTTATTATCACTAGGTCGGAAATATCCTATGTTATGAGAAGAGCTAGCCAACAAATAGACAACCATGTTACAATCATTGACACGATGGTCTACATATCTTGCGCTTCTTGAAGGAGTCACCAGGACGAGGTCTCTATAATGGGGTAGGCCACACTGATGTAAATGCATATGCTCATGCATATTATGCGAGTTCACCTGAGGATAGTCGCTCCACTACACGATACGCTATGATGGTTGGAGGAAATCTTGTCACTTGGAGGAGCAAGAAGCAGACTGTAGTCTCCAGATCCAGTGCAAAGGAAAAATAAAAGGTGATGCTTCAAGCAACATGTGAGATAACTTGGTTACTCTCATTTCTACAGGAGTTTGATATTGTTGTCATTGCTCATGTTCCTCTATACTATAACAGCAGATCCACTAAATATATTGCTATAAATCATGTGTTTCATGAGCGGACCAAGCACATAGAGATTGTTTGCCACTTTGTATGTGATGCCATACGATGAAGGAAGATTAATAATCCACACATCACAATTGATCTTCAGCTTGCAGGCGTATTCACCAAGGCCCTACCAAAGAAGCGCTTCTTGTGGAAAACTTCCAAGTTGAGTATGATCGATAGATATGCTCCAATTTGAGGGGGAGTGTTAGAAATGTTTTTTATTTTTATCTTGATTTGTTGTAACCTCTTGGGTGTATTTATATAGTATCCCGTTTATAAGCGCTCTAGGGTTCCGTCCTATATAAGGACCCCTAGACCTCTTGAATAAAACAAGTCATTACGTTTTCACATATTTTTCCACAGCATAAAATGTTGATTTCGCTAGCATATAGATAACTTGGAGAAATGAAAATACCGGCAACAAGTCACTGATATTTCGCCTAATTTGGTTAAAATCACGAAAATGCAAAGTCTTGTCAAATTTCGATGTTGCGATTTCGATTTTGCCAACGTGGGGAAATGGAACATTCACTTAATCTTTGCCAAATTTCACTGAAATTTCAAGCCATGGATTTGACCTAAATTATGATAATATAATCATGTAAACACAGCTTGGATGTAAGTGTTATTCTATTTAATAGAAGTCAAAAAAAACAAACTAATAAAATAAATATAAAGTTTCAATAATACATCAACTCTATCTGTAATGTGGATTGAATACGTGGTGGTCCAAGTTTAAAAAGACGATATGTGATGGAAGGTTCTATTGCAAATCTGATTTTTCATTTGGTTGATGCAACGGAAGCATCTTATGACAAGGGATAGAAGATCGCGGTTCTTTCCAAGGTGTGGCGGCACGTGTACGCAATGCAAAGTTACTGAGAAGAATGTTGAGCATGTTTTCTTTGCATGCCCTATTGCCATGAAGGTTTGGGCTAAGGCGAACGTGGAGCGAGTTGCAACAGTGATGTAGGGTGATTTCTTGGACTTCAAGGATACGCTAGATGGTGGGGGCAGCCCCACCAAATGTTACTGGTTGACATCCTTTCGTCCTTGTGGCTGACTCAGAATGGTTCTATTTTCTGTGGGGAGTGATTGTTTATGGAGAATGTAATTGGTCGTGCAAAAAGATTGCATACTTTTTGTCCACGTAAATGTTATGGTCTTACTTAAATATATAAGTTAGCGGATAGGTGTTTTCTCAACGTCTTACCCTTTTTGCCTCAAAAAAGTCGATATACAGTATTTGTTTGGTTAGGCAGTCTGAAGCGAGTAAGCGGATATGCAAAAGTATATACGAATTATGCAGTTTGTATTATTTTATTTAAAAATTGAAGAAATGTATTTATTTACGGTGTTAGAGAATAAAAAGGCTACATATTTCCTTTAGATTCTGACACGTGCTTATAAAAATCTATCTAAATATATATATATATATATATATATATATATTAAAAAAGAGGTCACAAAAAATGTACATGTTTTATATTAAAATATGTTACCAAATAAAGAACATTCAAATATATAAATCAAACATTCTAATCCAATTCAGCTTCAAAATCGATAATTAGAATATCTTCATGGTTGTGTGGGTCACTACTAACTTTAGTTAAAGATGGCAAAGCTTCTGCGTTATTTACTATGTTCAACAAATTCTTCCGTTCCACTTGCTTCAGCCACGAAGTTTCATGTGAGTCCATGTGACTCATGATTCTTAGAAAACTTCTTCTTCTTAGTTGATATCAATCCATAACATGTGGCATGTCCTTTGAAATAAATGGATGACTTCTCTTCAGAGGTTAATGATCTTTCAACTTTGATTGAATTTCTTAAATACAAGTCATTCAATCTCTTGTTTTCAAGATTGTTTCTTTTTAGGTGTGAATCTACGGTATAAATATTTAAAAATTAATCAACAATAAATTTTAACGACTAAATGAGCGTGTCTAGTTGTACGTCCAAATGGTGAGAATTATATATCTGTAAATGAATTTCAATTCCTCTAACAGCCAGAAGAAGAGGAAGAAGAGGACGTCAACTTTAAAATCTTCAAAGCCATTGCTTTCAAATATGGCATCTCAGAACCATATAGCAACCACCAATCGAATATTCAACATCGTTAAAAATAGTCTCCGACCTTCCATAAACAAAGCTGATCGGTAGCCTCCTTTCCCATCAACACATAAGAGGTAGACTAGTGGAGAGAAGATCCATAGGGTCAAGGACACTTGACTCCAAATGATGCACTGAAGACAATGGATGCAACCACATCACCTCTTTTATATTTTGGTCACTTCCACTACCTCCACTCATCACAAGAGAACATCAACCACAATTTCCTTATCTTATCCATCATACTTTGTAGTAAGTAAAATGGTGGCAAATCTTGTTTGCCCTAACCTAAAAATCTCCAGGGTTAACTATCTCATCGAGCTCAATGTCTTCGCATGACTATGGAGAAACATTTCTGATGCCTTTTTTTTATTTTTTGATTATTTGCCAATCTCTTTAAGCACAAGATCAATGCATGAGTTGTACATGAAGACCAAAATATCCTTGGATATTTGATCTTAAGTAGCCTCCCAGCTGACATATTTGTAGAAGTATTATCGATAACAACTTATACAACATTATCTTCTCCAACATCTTTAATACACTCCGCAACAAAATATGAGATGTATTCCGCAATGTGAGAATCGACAAATGCATCAACAGACTTTAAGAAAGATGTACCCAACTCAAAGATCACGCATAGGTTCATAATACTCCTCCCTTCATATCAATCCATGCATTAGTCATTATTGAACAACCGTTGTTTTTCCACGATTCATTGTGACCATTTAAAATTTGATGCATGTCGTCAACTTCTTCCTTCAGCAAAGTTTCTGCAATCTTGAAGGCGGCTAGTATCTGAATCTGAATTATGCAATTGCCTTACACATGTGAATAAAGGAATTTTTTGTCACAATATTGAATGGAAAGTCAGAATCTAAAGGAATTTTGCCACGTACTTGTTGACGCATGCACGTTGATCTTTGGCTACTGCATCTTTAATTATTTTATGCTGCAGTGATGTGCCCAACGAACCATCATCTTCAAAAACTTGAGGTAATTTTGCATCACTTCCCAAGGCCTCAAATTTCAGCAAAATTCGATCGAATTTCTGTCGAATATCGATATCCTGTCGAAATCGAGATTCGATCGAAATGATCAAAATTTCAATCGAATTTCGTTCGACATTCCACCGAAATTCCATTTCAAGAAACCGATATTTAGGGCCATGTCATTTCCTCCTTGATATGCAGTGAGAGCATCCATTGGATGATTTGATTGCCACTTCCTCTCGTGGTCCTCTCATACTAACTTTCTCGTATTTCTTCTTCATGATATCGTCCACGTAATCTATGATATCCTTCTGCACATTTCCATCAGTCGTTGGACATGCTCGTGTGTTTCCCTTGATGTGTGCAAGACACCGCTTCATCCTATTGATGTCTCCTTTCACAACTTTGCCGCACAAGCGACATGCAATCGTGTTCGAATCCATCCTCTAAATGAGGTACACATGTTTCCACCCTGGATAGGTAGAGACAAGTGGAATATAGAATGTGAGTTCCGCATAATAAAAATTTTAGTCAAAATATCTAATTAGACAATTTGATTACAAAACAATAGATCTCAACATGGCATTGGAAAAATTAGTTTACACATTTCTAAATGTAGAATTTTAAGTTCATATTAGGCGTGGATTCATTAATCAAAACATGAGAAAATAAAGAATTTATCAATCTAAATAGCTTGTATAATAAGAGAAGTACAAGAAAAAGTAAGAGGCGGTATAAATTCTCAACATATAAAATAAACAGGGAATGAGGCAACATGATGTTAATGTAGATGATATGCAAACTAATAAACGGCAATATGGATTCTCAACATACAGAATAAGAGGCGTTTTGCTAGTAGCAAAAAGTTGTATTTATGTTTTACATACTAATAAGAGGAAATATGGATTCTCAACCCTAATTAACTATACAAAAAATAAAAAAACATACATGCATTAAGGAAGAGGTGTTGTGGAGGCATCGCGGAGGAGGAGGCATTACAGTGATGCAGAGGCGGTGTGGTGGCCTATGAGTTGTAGTAGAGTAACTAGAGTCATGGGTGGTGCGGTGGAGTAACTAGAGTCAGGGGAGAAGGTTTTTGGAGATGGTTTTCGAAATGGACAGGGAATGGTGTAGGTTTCGAGTTGGATGGGGAATGGGGTTCGGCTTGGGCGCTATTGGATTAATCGAATCCTTAGTTAGATCCCTAACCAGTCAGACCACCTATCTACCTAATATGCAGTCGCACATGCGGTATATGCGGCCTGATTAAGCATTTGAGCCACATATGACTGCATATGACATATATTCCTCAAAAGTCTACTCGCACACGCATATGCAACCGCATACATATGCGGCCGTATGAACCGCATTTCTAAAAACTGAATTGGTTTATGCTGCTGAATATGCGATCATGTGGACCAAATATGTGACGCGAACCGCATGAAGTAATGCACAGAGAATGTGATTCGATTTACCCACCACATATGCAATTCATGTGGGGACATTCATGCAAGGGCAATAAAAGTTGACAATTTGCAAATATATTTCTCAATATAGATTAACATTGGGAAAAGGATATCCACTTCCAGGGTGATACCGGTATCCTTAACTTGTTGATATGAAATATCGAACGATATATCACTAATACAATAAGAAAATTATGCAACAAGAAGTAGGGTGGAGCATTAGGTCGGGTTGGCCCGAACACGATCATGACATAACCCGCAAAAACTCGGACCCGATTCGGACCTAATATAATTATGGGCCAGGCACGGGTCTTAATTTTGGCAAATTTTGAAACACATGCCGGGCTCGACCCGAACCTGAATTGACCCACTGAAACCCGACCCTGCTCAGGCTTGCGTGCAAGTGAGGTTTGGGAATTTGAACGACTATATCCAATTGAAGTTCTCCCCCATCAATTTAGATTTCTATTTTGTGGAAAAGGTTAGTAATTATGACTTATTTTTAAAAAATTGGGAAAGTTGATTTTGCATGGAAGAATAGAATGGACAGGCAACGTTTGGCTACTCCCATCGGTAAAATTGAGCAAGTGGAGATCATTGGAAATTTGGGATCACTCGTTTATATCATATTATAATGGTTTTGAAAGGTTGGTCTAAATAGATAATAGGAATTCTCGCTTACAAATCATGATAACTATTGCACTAAATCTCGAAGCATAAGATAACTCCATCTTATTCATGCCAGAAATCTAATTTTCTTTATAATAAACTGGACAAAGAATATGAATATATTATTATTGCATATTCTCCAAATAAAATACCAAGGTTCAAATACCCCCCTTGTGGGGGTTGTGTTAGGTAGTTGACAACCAGCGTAAAAATGGTCGAATGTTTCAACATGGATTTACGCAAGAATCCATGCAGCCGACCCTACTTAGTGAGGGAAGGCTTCACCATTATTCTCCAAATAGAAGTATAATTTGTTACATATTGATATGAATTTTTCTACAGTAACCTCCAAAATATGTTATTAACATCATACACAAACCTCCAACATATGTTATTAACATCATATCCAAACTTAGATGCAGAAAGAATTATAATACATTGATTATAGCAATTCAACAAAGAATCATGTTAACAGCATACCCAAACATCTTTGTACATTGATTAAGAAATTAAAAAACTAGCAGGGTGAACCCGGCCCAAACCCAGGCCCGACCCTGCAGGCCTTGGGTCGGTCCCAGCTCCTTGTAATCATCAAAAAATCTGGGCCTCGACCCGACCCAAGGCCCATGGAAATTTGACAGGTTCAGGCCGGGCTTTCCCACGTTGTGTTGAGTCGAGCCCAACGGCAATGCTCCACGCTAGTGGGAGGGCTGTGATGATAGCATAAGTGGCACGATGGTCACTGAGACAGAGAGAAGGATGATAAACGCAATTCCGCAGCTGTGCTGACAGCGCAAAGGCCTCTATGTGTCAGAAATTCATTGGGTCATTACAATCACTGCACTTTGTTTTTTGAGGGGGTGGAGAGTGTAGGGGCATTTGTAGTTGTAGCAGAAAGACAATGTTGATATGTTGGATACAATCAAACATAGAGGTATCAAGGTCAAGTACCTCGCGGACCTCTTATGCTACAATGTCGAAGTGAACAAATGTAAATCATCATAGAGAAATCTCTGCAACGCATGTCAGATGAAGAATTACGAAACAAATTATCCCAGCACAGCAGAAATTTCAAAAGTGTTCTAGGGGAAAAAAGAATCCCACCAATTAACTCCAGAAAATATCAATCGTCATAAAACCCATTATACATCAAAGATGTAAGCACATATGGGACAATCCATTTCTCATGAAAAACTATGGGATATTTCCCCGCCCAAGTTCAGGAGTTATGACAAGCATCATACGTCTTAAGATATGGCATCAAAATTTATTCTGAAAATATCATTGGAAGAAGAACTACTCGGAGAATTATCACAGTTCAGCGTAAATTGTTGAGACAACCGAACAAGCTTTAAGGAAAACTGATAATTTATCCCAATCAAGAAGAGAGTCCAAACCAAAAAAAGATGATGAAGCTACTTTAAGACAAATTAACAGCTTGGATCTCCATAGACTAGGGTAATGGCTAAATTAAAAAAGTAATGTTGCAAATTCTGCTTATCATCGGTCATTTTTTGCATTCAAGAGAATCTAGATATCATGGGGGGAATTAATCAAAGTTATACCAATTCATATTTTCAGATTCTGCACTGTTCTTCAAAATCCACTTTGCTACAGTGCCACAGTCTACAGGCCTATGCGCTTCCTCAGTACACTGCATGTCAAGTCAAAGAAATTGTAAATCGTCACAAGGAAAGTTGAGTATATCATAAACAAAAAGGAAGTTGCATATCAACTAATACTTGCAAATACAGCAACAGCAATTTCAAACTTAACATACGTTCCAGCAAAATCCATAAGAGCAGTTGCAACTAACGTCATAGGTACCACTTCCTATAATGTAATCAACAGCAAATTCGCATCCAGGAGCAGGGCACCATTTAGTCTGAATAAAAAATTAATTCAGATAAGAACAAGGACGATGGATTAATAAAAATGAAGAATTAGCCAACTTTACATAGATATCGTAAAAATGAATATGTATTTCCAGCTCAAAAAATTAAAATACCTTAAAAAAGTAAGCACATTTCAGAAACCGTATTTAGATGCATACCCCTTAATTCTTATAATATTAATCGTACGATATATATCCCACGACTCTACATATTTTACACATCTTCCCACAAAACAGCATAACTTTTACGTGGATCACTTATATTCATTTTTTTATGTGACTATTTGATTTTTATCAATTAAATTGTTGAAACTCCCCCCACCCCTCAACTTATTTTCTCCTCTTCTTGATCCCCCCTACAATAAAACCCAGTTCCCCTCACTCATCTTCTTTATCCAACCACATCATCGACCTTCTTCCACACCTACATTAGCATCTAGTGCATCCCAGCAACTCAGCTCACATCCTGCATCTCTTCATATTTATATATATCCCCACAAAGTTGCAAAAATTTAACATGAATCACTTGAGTTCAATTTTATCCTTGGAATTATTAGGCTAAGAAGACTAATTGTGAAATTTGTGAAAAGTAGAAACTCCTACGAACTTCTCCTCTCTTCTTTTAATCCTAACACCCAAATCACCCCACCCCCACACACACATATTACAATAGAATCTCCTACCCCTCAATCTTCTTTAACCACATCATCTACCTTCTTCAAACCGCTATAGTAGCATCTTGCACACTCCACCATCTAACCCCACCACCCTGTCCTCCAGATCGTGACCGCTCAGTCTGATCCCTCCCCCACCTTCTCTCATGTTAGTTCAAGTGGCCAAACAGTTGATATCTTCACCAAGTTACTTACTCAAGGACCTTTTGAGAAATGCAGTTCCAAGATGAGCATGGTAGATATTTATGCCCCAGCTTGAGAGGAGTGTTGAGAGTTTTATCTTCATGTATTTATTTATCACTCCTTATTTTGTTTATCATCTTTATGTAATTTCCCCATAACATGTCAACACTATATAAGAGAGACATATGGCACCACATAATAATAAGTTCTTTTCTCCCAACATCAATCCTTTTCCCCATTTCTCTTACGACTAGAAACCGCAACATTAAAAAGATTTAAAAAGATGATCCGGAAATGACACGATTTTGTAAGGATAATATCATGGCTAAGGTGCCATTTGATGAGTATATGACTAACCATCATACATTTCAGAAGAACCTTGAGGGGGGATGCATACCTACTAGGGTTAGCAGGAAGAAACCAAACAATTACGTGAAGACTCGCGTCTTATCAGTAGCCAGTACCTATTGTCTCAAGAATCAGCAATTACCAAGGAAGAAGAAAGACATGGGTGCTTATTATGTAGATAGTCATATTGATGACATTACATTTGCACGCAATCTCCTACATAACGGTTCTTCTATCAATCTTCTACCCTTAACTTTATATGAGAAAGTAGAGCCAAGACCACTTTGTAAATCAAGAGCATTAATCCAATTTGTTGACAAGTCAATTAAGAGACCTAAGGGAGAAGTGAATGTTGTTATCTCGATTGAGGGACAAGACTGCAAAGTGGACTTTACAGTCCTTGATGTGGAAATCCCCAATCATTGAAGAGAATCTTAAATCATTATTGGATGGTCATTCCTTAGGATCGTCGGTGCCTCATTCGATTATCAGACGGGAATCTCCAGGCGACGACGAAATGGCAGTGCAGTGACTTCGAGACCAGCGCAGACTACTCTTCTTCATAGGCAGATTGCAAGGTGATCAGCATAATTAGGATTTGGAGACAGAGCCCAGCAGGACAGTACGAGACCTTCTCCTACGAAGAGGATGTTGTGCTCAATGCAGTTTGCTAGGTGTTGCCAAATATCTTGAGAGATGCATCCCCTTATTCCCTTGACGACTCTGAGATCCCTTCAGATTTGTCGATTCCATCTCTTTCGGAACGGCCAAGGGACATAGATGACGAGTCGAACGCAGCTTTGATCGAATTACCGCATTTCTTTAATGATCTGACTCCTTACACAACAAAGTTGGTGGAGAGTACAGCACAGTTGGACCCACTTTCATGCAGCACGAAACCAGATTCAAATGTGGTTTAGCTAGACCTTATTGATGATACAACACTACCAGAGCTGAAGTCGTTCCCTCCTACACTTAAGTATGCCTTTCTTACAGAACCCAAAGATGCATTTCCTATCATCATTAATTCTGAGCTAACCTTAAAACAGGAGTCTAGGTTGCCGGACGTTCTTGAGAAGAACCGCAAAGCAATAGGATAGATGGTGTCAGACGTCGTGGGGAATTAACCATGCTCTTTGCTCACACCATGTATTTATTAAGGATAGTATGAAACCTTTCTGTGAATTCCATAGGAAACTTAACCCTAATCTTCAGGAAGTAGTGAAGAAAAGAAATCGAGAAGTGGTGTAAAGCAGGATTCATATTGTTAGAGTTATTAGATTTACATTTATGTTTGTAACCCTTCGGGTTCCGTAACCTCCCGTGACCCTTCGGGTTCTGTAACTCTCTGTGACCCTTCGAGTTCCGTAACCTCCGTGACCCTTCGGGTTTCGTAACCAAGGTTCAGAAAGTCGGCCCATGCGACCGCATATGCGGCCGCATATGCGCATGCGGGCACCCAGCCGAACCGCATATCCTATATGCAGCTGTATGCTGCCCAAGCGCACAAACGGGGCGCACAAACCGCATATGCGGCCGTTCATGCGGTCGTTCATGCGGTTGATCTATTTAAGGATCCGACCGAGATACCGAATAACCAGAAGATATCTTGCGTTCCCTTTCGACTCCCCTCCCCCTTTCGACCGTGAATCTGCCCTTTCTGCCCTTTCGACTCCCCTGCCCGACAAAGCCTCCATCGTGCTTCTGCCCTTTCGACTCGACGAAACCCTCAACCTCCATTCCTCCGCCTTCCGCCTCAAAGCCTCCATCGCCTGTGCTGCGCTGCGCTGCGCCTTCCGCCTGCGCTGCGCCTTCCTCCGCCTTCGTGAGCCTCAATTCCTAGTTTCTATGAATAGAGTTTGGTTGCACTGCTGATTGTTGCTGAGAGCTTTTTTTCCTAGTCAGCATATTCTCATGCCACTGCCTACCAGTGTGTTTAACCTGTACAGTTGTTTTGCGGCATCTTCCCCGCTGTGCAGCATTTTGTCATGCGCATTAGGGCGTAGGTTTTGCTCTCTACTGATCTTATATGTGCTTTCTGTTGCTGTGTTTCCGGTTGTTGCTGCTGAATTATAATTATTTGATCAGTATAACTATATGCTCATATCATAGTATGTCTCAGATGTGGTCAAGATGCGAAGCTGGCCGACTGGCCTTTTCTCTTTAAAACAAGACAGAAATCTCAATAACTGTCTTTAGTCTTTAGTCCTTGTTTTGTGGAATAACTCTAAGTTATGGAGAATTCCTCCCTGAAAGAGAGGCAGTGATTTTTTATGGATGGTCTATGGTGGATCCATCCTTGTGTATGGATTTACATATTCGCGCATGAAGGTTTTTTTGTTTTTTATGTTTACATTAACAGAACAGATAGAACAAGTTATTTGTTATATATTCCACCACTAAAACGTTCATTTCTGTCGCTTTCGCAGTGGTTCGTTTACAAGAACCTTGATTCCCTGGAGTAAAAGGTAGCAACTTCTCTTTTTTTATAAATTGGCCAGCTCCTTGTTAAAAAGATTATAAATTCCCTGGAGAAAACCCTCTTACTCGATTATTCTGTTTAGCAGCAACCAGCATATACCTTCCGCGGCTGCGTGTTCGCCCTCATCTCCTCCTCCCGCTTTCCGCAACTGCAGGCACTGATTCACTGTGAGTAATATATGTTGATTTAGTGCATTTCCGCCCTTCTGATCTTTTGATATATGTTGGTTGTCTGCTGCTAATGTGCATTTTTTTTCTTTCAATATATGTTGATTTAGTTGTTGGTTGTCTGCTGCTGTCATTTTGAGTTGATGATTATTTTATATGTTCACAAAATATTGTCAGGCATCTATTGCAAGTGATATGTAAATGTCCATTATTATTAGTGTACTTCTTGCAAAACACATGTACACATACATTCTTGATAAGATTACATTTTGTGCTTATTTTTAATGACACATAATTTTTGTGTCATGTTTAGGTCAGTTGTTATGGCCACCTCTTCCACACCTACTACGGCAGAATCTACTTGCTATGTTCCACCTGGATCTACCGATCCAGGGTGGAAATATGCATATCTTGTTGAAAGAACTGATTCAAACACGGTTACGTGTCGCTTGTGCGGCAAGGTCATAAAGGGAGGCATCAATGGAATGAAACATCTTGCACACATCAAGGGAAACACGAAGGCATGTCCAAAGGCCGATGCAAATGTCCAGAAGGAAATTAGAGATTATATAGAAGATATTATGAAAAAGAAGAATGAGAAAGTTGTTAGTTTGAGAGAACTACGTGAGGAAGTAACAATCAAAGCATCTGACGGATCTTCTAACCAGCCATATGGAGGAGGGGGCGATGCAAAAAGACCTCGTGTTTCTGAAGATGATGTATCTTTGGGTGCAACAATGCGACAGACGGTGATTAAAGATGCCTTAGCCAAAGAGGAGCGTGCACGCGTCAACAAGTATGTGGCAAATTTCTTTTATGATGCTGACATTCCCTTAAATGTGGTGACCGAGAATTCCTTTATCCGAATGTGTGAGGCAATTGGACAATACGGAAGCGGATACAAACCACCTTCATACTATGAAATTACAGAAACTTTGTTGAAGGAGGAAGTGGATGAAACAAAGGAATATTTGAAGCATCACAATGAATCATGGAAGAACAATGGTTGTTCAATAATGACCGATGCGTGGACTGATATGAGGGGAAGGAGCATTATGAACTTGTGTGTGAACTGTGACTTGGGCACAACTTTCTTGAAGTCTGTTGACACATCTGCTGATTCTCACACGGCTGAATACATCTCTTCTCTGGTAGAGGAGTGTATCAAGGATGTTGGAGAAGACAATGTTGTACAAGTTCTTACTGACAATGCTTCTGCAAATATGGCAGCTGGGAGGCTTCTTAAGACCAAATATCCAAGGCTATTTTGGTCTTCATGTGCAGCTCATTGCATTGATCTTGTACTTGAGGAGATTGGTAAGGAATCGAAGATAAAAAATTGCATCACTAAAGCTAGAACTCTCACTCTCTTTATCTACAGTCATGCAAAGACTTTGAGCTTGATGAGGCAGTTCACCCAGAAGGGTGAAATTGTTCGGCCAGGGCAAACAAGATTTGCCACCACTTTCCTTACACTACAGAGCGTAATGGACAAGAAGGAGAAATTACGGTTGATGTTCTCTTCTGATGAATGGAGGGAGTGTAAGTGGTCAAAAACAAGAAAAGGTGAGGTGGTTGCATCCGTTGTCCTCAGTTCTTCATTTTGGAGCCAAGTATCCTTGACATTGAAGATCTTCTCTCCACTTGTCCACCTCTTACGTATTGTTGATGGAGAAAGGAAGCCATCAATGGGCTTCGTTTATGGAGGATTGGAGGATGCAAAAAATGAAATAAAGGCTATTTTTAAAGATGTTGAATATTCATACAAGCCCTTTATAGATGCCATTACCTTGAAGACAAAAGGAAGATTGGATAGCCCCCTCCATCTTGCAGCTTTCTATCTTAATCCTTAATATTTTTACAGGGATAGCGATGCAATTTCTAAAGATAGCTTCGTCGTTGATGGTTTAATGGAATGCATAGAGATTTGTTATCCTGAGTTAGAGATTCAGGATGCCATCACGAAGAAAGAAATTCATATTTATCGAAGGGGAGAAGGAGCGTTTGGAAAGCCAATGGCTGTCAGACAAAGATCCACTAATGATGATGATTTCAATCCTGGTAATATATCTCAACTTTATTATTGGTGTAAAACTTCTTAAGTTAGGTTTATTATTTTACAAGAAATTAACTGTCTAATCTCTTGTAGCTCATTGGTGGTTGCTATATGGTTCTCAAACGCCTTATTTGAAAGAAATGGCTTTGAGAATTTTGAAGCTGACATTCTCTTCTTCTGCCTGTGAGAGGAATTGGAGCTCATTTGCAGCAGTATAACTATCACCATTTGGATGTACAATTGAATATATTCATTAAGTGATTGTAATTTATAATTGATGTATTTTATATATTCTTAATGCAGATTCACACCAAAAAAAGGAACAAACTAGAAACCAAGAGATTGAATGATCTGGTTTTTGTAAAATTCAATTCAAAACTGAAAGAGCGTCGATCACTAACTGGAAGAGATCCATTTGTTTCAAAGGATAGAACACATGTTATGGATTGGATTGGTGCCAGTGAAGAAGAAGAAGAAGAAGAAATCTTCCAAGGGTCAGGGCTCACATGGAACTTGGTTGCAGAAGCAAGTGGGGTAGAAGAATTTGTTGAGAATAGGAGGAGCCAAAGAAATACGGAAGCTTTGCCAACTTTGGATGAAGAAGAAGAATTTATGAGTGACTCAGAAGGCGATGATGATGATGATGACATTCCAACAATCAATTTTGAAGATGATTTAGATTAGAATTTAGAAGCCGGTTTATAACTTTATATATTTGAACATTCTACATTCAGAAACATATTTTGATATCTAAATGAACTATGTAGCTTTTTATTGTGGTGCCTTTTTTATTTTTAAAAGTATGTTTTTGTAGGAATCTAATGGAAACATGTACTTTTTTGTCTCTGACATCACAATTAAGAGCATATCTTTAATATTTTTTAATGCAAACCGCATAATCCGCATATGCTTCCGCATATACTTCCGCATATCCTCTTACTCGCTCGGGACCGCCTGACCGAACGAATACCGCATACCGACTTTCTGAACCTTGTTCGTAACTCTTGTACTCTGTAGGGTTTTCTCTCTATATAAGAGACCCTAACTCTTTGGAATAAATATCTCATTCATTCTTCTTCTCAACATGGTATCAGAGCAACGGTCCTAGCCCGGAGCCTAATACCCTAAATCCGTTGCCACCACCAGCCCTCTCTCCGCCAACAAGGAGAGAGGGTTGGAGCTCCCGCATCGCTCGTAGATTCCATGGTCTAAGAGGGCTGGACATCCTGCATCTCTTGTGGATTCCATGGTCTCGCACAAGTCGGTCTGAGCCCCCAGCAGCACCAGCTGCCACCTCCAACGACATCGAAAGCGCCGCCCGAGGATCCAACAGCTCCTGCCGCTCCTCCGGCATCGTCGGCACTGCCTGGAGACCCCCCTCCAACAACCCATGCTTCATCATGACTTGTTTCTCCTAACTTTTTATTTCTCCCAACTTCATGTTCCATACTTTTTATTCTATCAAGTATGGGAGAAAGGGGAGACTTAGTGATGATTCTTCAGGATGTCTATTGCCCTACCATGACTGATAAATTGCCGCTCCATACTACTACTCAGATCATCCATCTTCACCGAGCATTGACTTCTTCGTCAGGGCGGATATTTCTTCTTTTACGACCCGACTACTCCTCCGCACTGGACTTCTTCTATAGCGATTCTTCTCCAGGCACGACAGAGATATGTTCCGGTGACCTGCAGGCACGACAGAGATACGTTCCGATGACCTGATATCGCAGCGACTCTACAGGCATGGCAGAGATACGTTCCGGTGACCCGAAAGCCGCAGACCCGTCCTCGAGCGAGGTCTTCTACCAGCAGCGGACATATGTTCTTATGATGCATCGTGTGAAGATGTGGTGTATACTTTTTCTTTTTGTTATAAGTTGTAGCTTACTCAGCTCCAGCTTAAGGGGGAGTGTTAGAGTTATTAGATTTACATTTATGTTTGTAACCCTTCGGGTTCCGTAACGTCCCGTGACCCTTCGGGTTCCGTAATTCTCTGTGACCCTTCGAGTTCCGTAACCTCCGTGACCCTTCTGGTTTCGTAACTCTTGTACTCTCTAGGGTTTTCTCTCTATATAAGAGACCCTAGCTCTATGGAATAAACATCTCATTCCTCCCTCTTCTCAACACATATATCTCATTTCTGACTTCAAGTGGATGGCCCCATTTCATGTTATCCCGAAGAAATCGGGAATTCAGATGGTCACCAATGAGGAGGGGTAGAGATCGTGACACAAGTACCCACATCATGGCGAGTCAGTGTCGACTACAGGTGCCTCAACGCCGCGACCAAGAAAAACAACTTTCCCTTTCCATTTATTGATCAGATTTTCGAGAGACTCGCAGGGAAAGCATTCTTCTTTTTCATGACGGGTACTCATGCTACAAGCAGGTAGTCATCGCCCCCGAGGACCAGGAAAAGACCATATTAACATAATCATTCAGTACTTACGCGTTCAGACACATGTCATCTGGGCTCTGCAATGCCCCATGCACATTTCAACGTTTCATGATCGTCATATTTGCTAAAATAGTGGGAGATTTCCCGAAGGTTTTCATGAATGATTTCTCAGTATATGTTGATTCTTTTAATACATGTTCCGCACAGTTGGACCGAACCCTTCAGAGGTATATGGAGGTCTGGTACTCTCCTTGGAGAAAAGCCATTTCATGATTACGAAGGATATCGTTTAGGAGCACGTCATTTCCAAAAACGGAATAGAAGTTGGTCCTGACAAGGTGGATGTGATCAAGAAACTTGATCCACCAACTAACGTAAAGTCAGTGAGATCATTCTTAGGGCATTTTGGATTTTATTGAAGATTTATTTAAGATTTTTCAAAGATTGTTCGCCCACAGATTGAGCTTTCAGGAAAAGACATCGAGTTCATTGTAGATCACAAGTGTCTGGAGGCCTTTGAGCTCTTACAGAGGAAAAGTTGTGACTCATCGATCTAACAAGCTCCTAACTGGTCTTTACTTTTTGAGACCATGACTGATGCATCAAATTTTTAAATAAGAGTCGTATTAGGTAAGAGGAGAGAAGGGGTCCCCTTTGCAATCCGCTACGCGACTAAAGATTTGGACCCAGCACAGAAAAACTATACCGTGACAGAAAAGAAAATGCTCGCAGTAGTATGAGACCTCGAGAAGTTCATGTATGATATTTAGGGCTCTAAGATGACGATATTCATTGATCACACAGCAATCCTACATTTAATGGAAAAGGACACGAAGGCATATCTTCTTAGATGAATTTTACTGCTTCAGAAGTTTGATTTGGAATTTAAGGATAAACCTTAAGGTGAAGAATGTTGTGATTGATCACCTTTCCTGACTTGAGCTGAAGGAATCTCCTAACACTGAGCAGATTAGAAAGATCTTCCTAAACGAGTCAATTTACGTCATTTACTCACTCTCGTGGTATGCCAACATGGTGAAGTACTTTGTCTCCAAGCAAGTTCCCCGTGGTTGGACTAAAAGCAGTATTGACTGACTGAAGTCAAATTCGAGGAGATACAACTTGGAGGATATGTTCCTTTTCTTTGAAGGGTTGGATTGTGTCTATGGAAGGTGTATTCTCAGGAGCAATAACAGAGTGTCATCACGTATTGTAATTCGCTTGAGGTTGGAGGACACCATTCAGGGAAGAGAACCATGCACAAGGTACTCTAATGTGGATGTACCGATCGACCCTGTTTAGAGATGCCATTGATTTTGTACGATCATATCCAATCTGTCGAAGGATGGAGGGATTGTTGGTTACAAGAGGAGATGCCCATGCAGCCGTTGATTTTCTGTGATAGTTTTTATGCATGGGGCATAACACGGGTCCTTTTTCCAATAACGAAGGATATGAGTACATATTGTTGGTGGTTGACTACTTATCTAGGTGGGTGGAGGTTATTCCAATCCGAGCCGCAGACAGCAAGATTGTTTGTAAGCTTGTGAATGATCATATCATTGCTAGGTTCGGGATCCCAAAAGTCTTGATTTCTGATAGGGGTAGCCACTTCGTGAACAGAGATGTCAAATCATTAGCTAAAGACTATGGATTTGATCATAGAGTTAATAGTCCTTACCAATTACCACCCACAGTCCAACGGCATGGCAGAAGTTTCTAATATAGAGGTGAAGAGTAGCAGAAGTTTATAATAGAGAGGTGAAGAGTATTCTTCAAAAGTTCGTCCGTCCTGATAGGAAGAACTGGTCCCAGCTATTGGACCAAGTTCTATGGGATTTTATAGGACGGTCTACAAGACTCCACTCGATACTTCGCCTTTCAGGATGATTTATGGCAAGCCATTCCATTTGCCCACGGAGTTAATTCCCAAATCAAAATAATCAATAAAATAAGTGAATTGGAGTTGTCACCTAGGGAAGCTTTGTTGTGACCTGAACTTGAATGAGCTCGTGAATATCAGAAACCAAGTGTATGACAATAGTTTGATCTATAAGGATAATGTTAAGAAATGGCATGATCTGCACATTAGGTGCAAGAATTGTCCCAGGACAAATGGTATGGTTGTTTATTGCCAAATTGAAGATCTTCCATGAGAAATTTAAGTCTAAGGTCCTACATAGTGAAGGAAGTGCACATCAATGGAAGTATAGAAATAGTCGATCTCATAGATGGTGCATGTTCATTCTTGGTTAATGGATAATTTTTGAGGCATTTAGTCGAATCAAAAGAATGGTTAGTCCAAGTCGAGGTGATTGACTTCATGCAGAGCGAGTACATTGCAGATACTTCACATCATTCTTCATGAAGATGTAGAACAAAGATTCAACATCCGAGCAAACTCACATATTCTTTCTTACTGACATTAAACTCCGCACTTGTTTATTCATTCTTTTAGTGTTTAGGTTTCCTCTTATGTATATACACATTCCTTAGACTATTTAAAGCCTAAGTATAGGGGGAACCCCATCTCCTATCTGTATATTCTTTCAGTCCCTTGAGTCATTCACTCGATCCCTTCATCTTTATTCCTATCTATTTACCTAGGATCTTCTCAGCCTAAGTATAGGGGAGACTTAAGCCATGTACACTTCTATTCTTTACTCATTGATTCCTCTTCTTCGTCTTCTTCTTATACTTATTTTATTTATAACCTAAGTATAAGGGGAATACCGAGTCAGTTCATGTGTATCTCTTTGTACTTGCATGAGTTATGTCTTCATATCACTTAAGTGCCATGAGGACATAGCACAAACTAAGAATAGGAGGGTATACCGTATATATTTCACATATACTTTGGTCATAGCTCATATTTTCAAATTTTTCAAAACTTTTTATGTTATGGGTTAAGTATTCTTTGAGCTGATTTTGTAAAAATATTTGTAAAATGATTTGAAAAATTTTATACCTATGTGACATTGTTTTGAAAAAATGTTTACAATGATTTGTAAAAATGGGGGCTTGACTTGTTTTGAAAATCATTTGTAAAATGTTTGGAAAGTCTAAATTTATGTGACATGATTTGTAAAACGTTTTCAAAAAAATGTTCAAAATGAGGGTGTGAATGAGACTAACTTTTGTTTTGTAAATAACTTTAACCTTAAATTAAAAAAAGAAGAGACAAAGAGAAAATGTTAAAAAAACAAAAAACATTAACTAAAAATTAGTCTAATCTCTGACACTTTCACTATAACTCAAGACTTAAGGAATGAAGAATGTTTTGGTTTATGAGGTATTAAGATTCAGAGTTAACCAACCTTCATCATTAGAGTTTATGACTTAATAATTCACACTACCTTAGTTTGAAAGATATGTGTGCTATATTGCATACTTAGTCTCTACCTTAAAGAATATGACAAGCATCTCATATGCACATATATTATGAGATGAATTGAGGTTTCACTTGAGGAACTGGGATGGGAGATTTGAGTTTGGACTTGATCTGATGACGCTTGAGGATGGGATAAAATCAATGAAGGCTTCATAAAACCAGAGATTCAGCAACCTTAGCCAGTATGAGAACAAGTGCTTATACTATCTTGCGATATGTACCTAAGTGTCAGGGTGCGATGAAACATAATAAAAATGATGATCAGTGTGCGCCAACTTGGTTCACCGGAGCTAACCAAAATTAAAAGAAAAAGAAAATCCCTTATACTACAAAGATACATTCAAAAGAGCTTTCACTCTAGGAGAGCGTTCCCAACCTTTCAAAGTGTGCACTTGGACCAATCATTCTATGCTTTTATGAGTGGGGATAGCACCCAAAAAGGTCTATGCATCGTACAGTGATACAAGTCTGGATGTCGAAGGTATATTAGATACTGAAAAGAGAACTCACTACAATGCATTCCCAGGAAAACAAGTGCAGACGACTCAACACTCTCTTGAAGTATTGATCAACACCAAAAATAATACATGTGTTGAGTTAATATGGCACTCGAGAAGATCCTTATTCCAATGAGAGTGAAAGAAGAAACGACAACATATGCCCTCCATCAACCGACCTTGCATCTTCACTTTTAAAGTCTAACAACTAAAGAGACAGTAGATTGGATGAAAGAAATGATTTATTCCCTAATGTTGAGAATTGGGTTCTTAGGAGAGTCTCTTGAACTAGAACTTTGAGTGATGCTTCTACCCTACTCATGTAAATGCAGTCTACACTAAATGTCATATTCTTCTTCTATATGTATATAAAGAGACTCTGAAAAGTAGGGAAGTTGGATACATTTTGACTAGATCTTGGTTCATCTTAGAATTTTAGGATCACTAAAATCAGGATTTCTTAATAAATAAAGTCTTGTGCTTTCACATGCAGATTCAAGAATTAATCCAACTTATTCATTCTTTATTTGCTCGATGACGAGCAGGGTTTAAATATAGGGAGTGATAAATCAACGATTTATCATCATATATTCCATTTATTATCCATCTTACTTAGCTTATTCAATAAAATCCATCATTAATTCATTAACATTAGAATTTAACCCTATGTATATAATTAATCCTAATTATTGTACATAAATAACCCTATTATTGTGCCCTTATTTCTATAATTTCTTAAGCAATCCCATAAAAATTAGATTAATGTTGTACATATTTGTTTTTTCATTAATTACAAATTAAAAATACAAAAAAATCACAAATAAAATTTAAAGAAGTATTTTTAATTACTTAAAAATACTTACAAAAATATAAATATGTACAAATAACTTATTTTGACTTTGGGTTGAACATGAAACTTGTAGATCTTGAAACAATCTACAATTTTCATGTTCAACACTTTTTCCATTTGAAGCTTGTATTTATTTCTTTTAGATTTTCTTTCATTTTATATTTATTTTCTTTTTCTCATTAGACTACGCGGCACCTCTACAGTTATCCACGTGGCATGGCCTTTCTTCTCCACTCGCCTCATATCCCAGTCGCTGGATCCTCATATCCAACGGTCAAGCGTCGTCGTCAACCTCCAACTGCCCTCTTCCATCTCATTCAAACTCGCCAACCACCCTCTTCTCACGATTCCCACACGACTCCAATCATCCTCTCCGACAATCAACCACCTTCGGTCAAAGCCCAAACTACCTACACCTTTGCTAGCCACTTGTCTCACACTCACCTCAAACCATCGGTCATAGGGGAGCGATCAAAGCTCGATGACTAGCTTTATGAACCGCTCCCCTATTCCTTCAAATAACCCACCTCCGGTGCAATTCCTTCTCCCTTAGGAAGTGTAACAGTATCTCAATCAACAAAGTAAACACCCATGTTATCATGGCATGTTGTGCTCCAAAAAAATCCTGCATAGTCAAATTATATAAGGTGATGGACGCCAATGGGAAGAAGCCTCGATGACATAAAAAAGATAGGTATAGCTGCAAGTACCGCTTTCACAAGAACCAAAAAACTACCTCTCGACAGTAAAGAAGCCTTCTAGCTAGTTAGTTTTATCTCCATCTTTTCTAAATATGGAGCCTATCAGCAATTCCAAATCTACCACAAGTCAGTAAGGGCCTAGGAAACAGATTGGAAAGGAGTCGCAACATGTACCCAGTTCAGAGTTGCTCTCCTCAATGTATGTGCCCGATATGCCATAAGGGATTACTGATGATTTGGATATGTACATATTATGCCAGAAAGCTCATCAAAGATCTCACTCATCATCGTCATGCCCATCGCGCCCTCTCTCCCGCCTTCTATGAAGAAGATAGTGTCATCTGCATATCGTAGAAGAGGAATGGATATGTCTCTACACGAGTAACCAGCAGTGATGCATTGCTAAATTGCTTGCCCAACCATACATGCCAACACATCCATTGCACTAACAAAAAGCATACGTGTCAATGGGCATCCCTGTTGAAGCAAACATTAGGGCTGAAATAATGTTGACCAACTAATTCATCATCTGATAGTATTCCCCGCAAACATGATTCATACTCTTTGTCAGTTTCCTTTAGAGAAGCGCTTGTGAGAACATAGATCTTTTTATAGATTTCCCTTGTACTACTATTGTAGAGGTGGAAACGAAGGGCTTTGTCTCGATTGGAGTTGCAGCCAATTATAATCAAGACTAATGGAGAGTTAAAATACTATATTTGGTCCACAAGCATTACGAGGGTTTGTAGAAATACAGAAATGTTGTTGAATGAAGGAATCGGGTAAACACGAAAATGTTGTTGATTGTTTGAAGGAATTAGAGAAATCCCATAGTTTAAAATGTGTGTGGATGGTTAAGATAATAATTAATACCACGGAAGTGAACATAGTGATTGTTTGAAGGAATTAGAGAAATTCCATGGTTTTAAAGGTGTGTGGATTTTTTTGAAGGCAAAAGAGGAGGTAACATGCTAAGGTGTCTGCCCCAATATATTAAACCAAAAAAAAATCATAGTCGCAAGACCTTACCTAAGCCAGGACTCAAGAAGGTTCTTGGAATGGATACAAACATTCACGATAGAACTGCTGAGAAGAAAAAAGGACGGCATTTCTAGCAAGCCAAATAGCGCATAAGGTAGCCACAGGTTTAAGCAGTTCCTTCCTTTGTCGTCGCCTGCATCAAACAATGAAGACCAGAACGCTTCAATGCCATGAGTGTTAATCCAAAAGGGACCAACCTCGCCCCAGCTGGGCGAAGAAACCGGGCAATGGAAGAAAAGATGCTCCAGCTTCTCGATGCCAGTCTCGCACAGAAGGCATCTGTCGAACATCACAGCAACCAGTTTGGTGCAGCGGTCTCTAGTCATAATACGCTTTCTTCTGAGGACCCATAAAAAAACAGCCCTCTCTAGGAACTCAAGTTCCCAGATTAAGTTGCAATCCCGAATCAGATCGTCCTTTCGAGAGGGTGGCAGACTACAAATAACACCATACGCCTTCCTAACCGAGGAGTTGCCCCTCCACACCCAGTGGTCACGGACATCAGAGAGCCTACCTATTTGCCTAAGAGAGTCCAGAAGAGGAAGGGAGCCCTCCAAGCGTTGGTCAGAAAAGTTCATTCAGAAAGTAGGCATCCAATTCCCATTATCCTAGCAATCCACAATGCGCGCTTCAGAATCTGCAGCTAAAGCAAAAAGGTGAGGGAAACGGGCACAAAGTGGGCCACCGCTTGTCCAATTGTCCGTTCAGAACGCAAAGGAGGAATTCCCCGTGACAGGGTAAAAAAGCTCTTGGAACCGAGGCATCATCTTCAAAATTCCCTTCCAGAAGGTTGAGGAATGCGACCCGGACGCAAAGCCAGAGAGTCCGAATGACAGATGGCATAGAGGCGGTGGATGAGATTGCAGCAGATATCTTCACTCTTCCCCCAAATTCTGCTCACCCACTTAAGTAACAGAGCCTCGTTCAAGACCTCAAGACGCTTGATCCCAAGTCCAACAGTCCCCTTAAGCAACGTAACCGTATCCCAATCCACCAGGTTGATACAGTGGCCCTCCTGGCCAGATTTGCTCCACAGGAACTTCTGCATCAACTGCTCCAGGCACTTTCTAGTACCAATGGGTAACATGCGGAATGAAATGAAGAAAATAGGAATAGGAGAGAGCGCCGCCTTCGCCATCACAAGACGACCACCCGGGGATAGAACAGATGCCTTCCATCCAGATAATTTCCTTTCCAACTTCTCCACCACCGGTAACCAATCTGCCACCTTCACTCTTCCGCGTTAAAGGCAGCCCAGTTAACGAATGGGGAGGGACTACATTTTGTACCCAACTCCATATTGCACAAGCGAGACTCCTCATCCAAATGACCAAAATGAATAACCGTAGATTTGCCAAGGTTCAGAACGAACCCAAACATCTCTCCAAAGATCTCCAACGTGATAGCCATACCGCTAGATTCATCCTTTCCTCCCTCAATAAAGAGGACAATGTCGTATGCGTACTGGAGAAGAGGGATATGCAAATCCCTAGAAGAACAACCCATCGTGATCCCACTGCTCTGAACTCGGTCCACCGTGCAAGCAAGAACATCAGAAGCAATGGTGAACAACATAGGTGTGATATGGCACCCATGCCTTACCCCTCTTTGCGCCTGAAAGAAACCTCCCTCTAGAAGACCGCTAACCAGCATCGAAAAAGAGACCTCAGTGACACAACGCTTCATCCAAGAGACCCAGACATCTGGAAATCCCCTCATATAAAGAGCCGCCTAGAGAAAGCGCCAGTCCACCATGTCGTAGGCCTTGGCAAAGCCAATTTTTCAAAGAGACCTCTTTCCACTTTTCCTCCAATCGGCAACAATCTCATAAGCCATTACCAAACTATCTGCAATCTGCCTCCCAAGAACAAAGGCCGAGTGTAACGGAGAGACAATATACTCAAGAACCATGTTAAGTCTAGTTGCAAAAAACTTTCGCCACAATCAAGTAAATGGCATTCGAAAGGACAATCGTCTTGTAGTCTTCGATTCTTGTCGTCGCTTCCGGGGAGGAAAAAAATCAGAACCTTGTTCAACTTCTCAAAGCCCGCATTGCATCGACAGCACTCATCTACCACCTCCAGTACCTCGTTTCCCACAAGACTGCAAAACTCCTTATAAAAAAATTGCGGGGAAGCCGTCTGGGCCCAGCGCCCCCTCAGCATTCAGGTTCCAAATTGTCGATCTGACCTTCTCCAAGGTCACACTCAGTATCAGGTTGCTCGCATGCTTAGTCGAAATACGAGAAGCCCCAAGGCCACTCCATCTCCATGGTCTATCAACTGCCCTCCTCAAGAATTCATGAAAGTGCTCTGCAATCGCACATCCCATCTCTCTATCTCCCTCCACCTTGTTCCCATTAACTATCACTGAGCAGATATTGTTAGTACATCGTCTACCACTAGCCACCTTGTGGAAGGTCATGTTTGCATCGCTCTCCTTGAGCCAAGCATGCCTAGATCTCTCCTTCCATTCCCTTACCCACTTCTTATCCTCAGTCATAATCTCTGTTTGAGTTGTTTCCCTCTGACCCAGCTCCTCAGCATCCAGTGGTTTTTCATCCTCCAGCTTGTCGAGCCTCACTTCCTCCATTTCGGTCACATTCGTCCACGCTTTCTGAGCCATTGTAGTCTCCTTAAAACCACAAAGCCTTCTACGCAAGGACGTTAACTTCTCAGAAAAACGAGACGTCGCAGATCCTAACACTTCCGTAGACGTCTAGTGGAAGAAACAATGTCCCTGAAAGAGTCCTCCAGAAGTCAGGCCCGCTCAAATCTAAAAAACCCTAGACAAGGAGGGAGCACCAAAGTCCCAGACAATAGATGTATGATCCGATCTAGTCTGAGCTCTGCAAGATGAAAAGGAAAGAGAATATGTCTCCATCAGCTCGAATGAAGCAAGGAAGCGATCGATGCAAGAGCAGGAGCGAGAGCTCCTCCAAGTGAACTTTGTGTCAGCAGCGTCCAACACCTCTAGTTCCGTATCGTCGATGACCTCAGCAAAGTCTGCAGAACTCGGATCCGACCACCCATGCATCCGAGGTCGATCAAAAGATAGCAGGGAGACATTAAAATCTCCACCAATAATCCAACCGCATCTCGGAAACGCACCCCTCGTCGCCCTGAGGTTAGCCCACAGCTCCTGCCTAAGGGCCTGCTGACAAGGCCCGTAGACACGAGAAGGCGAATAATGTGTTAGATATGGTGCATTCCAATAGCACCATGAGGACATGTGTGCCCTTCAGCTCCCCACCCGAAACAAGAAGGTAGAATCCTTCCACGACAGAAGCAGGCCTTCAGCACTCCCTGACGCGTCAATTGTCTCGAAAGCTTAAGTGCACCTACACCAAACGAGTTCCACAAACCGCTAGAGCATGAGTCAAGTTTCGTTTCCTCGATGAGAACCACATCGCAACCTCACTCTTAAAACCTCAAGCCAAATACCCTTCTTTTTTCCAGGTCACCCAAACCCCAAACGTTCCACGATAATATTTCAATTCTCGTTGCCCCCGCCAGCACTGATACTTGTGCCGTGCGCTCTGAAACAGCAGGTAGCTCGCCACGCGTCACCTTCGAACGCCGCCTCCGCCTATACCTTTTCGTGGTTCCCCTTCCTGCCTCCAGAGTTGCGAAATCCATCGCCTCAAAAGGGTTAGCGTCTCTCGCTAAGTGACCCCCCGGGTCTTCCGCCACCTCTTGCTGGTCAGGTCCAGAACCCTTCGCCCCAAGGTCCACATGGATGCCCTTGTCAAGATGGCCTTCACCCGCAATAGTTGGTTGGACCTTGATATCTCCATGGGCCTCCTGCCCATCAGTTCGCCACCCGAAGCTAGTCTCCAAGACCTCTGATTGAGCCCGACGTCATGATCCTGAAGTGATCTCCAGTGCGGTTATACAGACAAAACTCAAAATAAGGCCCATCAGACCCGAGAGAAGCAGCCGGTCTGAGCCCAGAATCGGGTATCCAACTGCCCGTACCACAAGAAGGCCAGTATTCAAACACCCAAACAGTACAATTCTGAATAGGTCACTTGCCCGATCAAAATGGAAGAAGAACGGTGACATAACAGAGAAGGAAGAGGCCTTATTAGGACTTCAGGGGCACGCACTTGAAGCACTGCCGACTCTTCTCCTTCCCCATCTTTCTGAAAAGGAAAACATGGCTTGTTCGTAATGTCTAGGCTCTTCAATTTCCCAAGCAGTGCCTCGACTTCTGCCCCTGCCATAACTGCCGACAGGTGACGTGGCATCGACTCGATCGAGTAGCTGGTTGCGGCACCCTCCGACGAACGTGGCGATGGCGGAGGCAGCAAGAACCTGACATAGAGCTTGAAAGAAGCACGACCAACTTGCAAAAACACAGACGATTCCACCAAAGTGCTATCGGGGCACTCCATACGAAGCAGAGTTACACCTGGGTCAAACTCCGACGAGTGACCATCGGCAAGGATCCCCTTCATCGAGTCGAGATCCCTCAACGCCAGCCCCAGAGCCCCCATCGTACGAGACAGAAAGGGAATCCCCACCACACGCGCCACTCGCCTGGAACATTCCTTGTCGCCACCATCGGTAAACCGAGGGGGACGCCACGAGAAATTGTACTCCTCCCTTGAAACGAGCAGGTTCTCCACCTGTGACTTTGAGAGCCCAGTACGCAGCACTTCTTATTCCCCAAGCCAACAACGTCCCTCGTGAAGTCCTGCCCAAAGATGAGCACGATGCCAGCCCAGATGGAGTTTACAGACATCGAGTCCTTCGTCCACGAGCCAATCAATAGTCCACCTCTCCCACCTGTTGGGGGCTCCCCAGCCACAATATCCGTGAAGGAGCATCCACGTTTGACTTCATCATCGAGAACCTTCGAAGGAACCGACGTCATCGAAGGGTCTTCATCAAAGGTACCGACAACAGAAACAGAATGCGACGTCCTCCCCCGAAGAAGACAGGACCTCCGTCGATGCCCAACAGCCCCACATGAAAAAGAACGCGAAGGAAGGGCGCAGAACAATGTCCAGTGTCCCTGTTCACCGCACTTGTAACAACGCTGGTCGCGCTTTGAGTGTGACACAAAAGTCCAACCCCTGCTCTTCTCCTTCGACCCTCGCTCATGCCTCTTCGAATCCGCAACCACCGACCGACTCCACGCTTGCTCCACATCCTTCATTCGCCATCGTGGTCTCTCCCTCTTTCGCCTCTCCATCACTCCCCAAGTGAATTCTTAGATTGTGGGTGAAATCTTAAATGTGTGTGGATGGTTATGATAATACCATAGAAGTGAACACAGTCTCACTATGTCAAGCAACCCACTCCCGGCTAAACAGGTCATCAAAGCATCCACTAGAGCTAATCTAAATCCAAACCATGATGCTGCCAGGTGATATAGTTGGGGCTCAGGGCTACTCGTCATTGGTCACTTGCATCACTAGGGTTGAAGGTGGATGGGTGTGCTAAGTCAAGAGGGTATCGAACTTCGACTAAAACAACCACCCAATACCACGTTGAAGAGGGAAAATGAAATATTACTAAGAGAAGGATACAGGATTCTTATATAAATATGAACCATATAACCAATAGCTTGAAGCACAGGAGTGCTCATAGTCATAAATTGAAATAGTTAAAGTCAGAGAAGATTAAGAAAGTACAAAAACATAAAACTTGACTAAATCTTAAAGAGGAAGAAAATTTTCAAGCAAAAAAGAGCTTAAAGAAAGCTAACTTAGAAAAATCAATATAATTATGATGATTTATGACAATGGCGTGAGCATTTAAATAAGGTACATCGACATAAAAAAAACATGTTTCAGTCAAAAAGAAAAAGGATAAAAAAGTGCATTTAGAGCATTTTTATAATAGGATGTAAAAATTAAACAGACCATAACAAGGCAAAGAAGCAAGCAAATAAGAATGATTACTAGAACAAGGGCAAAGGCATCAAATATGTGCTATAAACAGGAACATCATTCTTCTCTATCTACCTAGAAATGCACTCTGGAGCATAGACTGATTGACTCTTCAACCAAAGAAATGAACTACATCAAACTATTCTTATCACAAACATGTCCACTTTTTTTCACTTCAAAATTAAGAAAATCTTTTCCTTCCTACATCTATCATCATACTCTTACCTTAAATCAGTAAATGAATAATTATAGACTCCAAAGCATTTTCTCCAACATGTCCTATCTAATCTCCACTAAGAAACCATCCCTTCTAAAGTGACCCTTTAGAATACCTTATAAATCCCCTACCCAAAGGGCCCTTTCATTGTTTCCCTTATACCAACTTGGAGTGCACGGTCGCAAATCATCAAGATATTTCACCCCATATCTCTCCACCCAGTACATATTCACATACGACAATGATTTTTTCCTCAAAATCATTTTGAAAAATCCACTCCTAGCCTCTCTAACTCCATGGCAATGTCCTTGTAATCAACATGAACGACAATGTCAAGCCATTCCTAGCTTGTTCCCTTACAAAGTAGGGCAATTTATAAGTAGTCTTTTCTATCTTCTCCATTTTTCAACTCACTTTGCCTTCGAGTGTAAAGTATTCCTCCTGATTATCATAATAAGTAATGTGTCGATGAGCTTTCTTATTGTTGGAGTATTTGGTTGTGTGCCATATGAGTTGTAGGAGGGTAAATGGATCCTGGAGAAGATCCATTTACCCCCATCCACATGTTTAGTCCCACATCGACCAGTTATGGGACTTGGAGGCTCTGTGGAGGTTATATAAGGAGCCCCAAACCCCTTGTGTCCATTGAGAAAGTGCAATAAACACACCAGCCCACTGAGGCATTCTCCCGTGGTTTCATCCCCTCCTTAGGGAATAGGGTTCCACGTTAAACCTTGTGTTCCATGTTTATCTTTCTCGATTTCTATGCTCTGTTTATCATTCTTTTGCATGTTTATTTTCTAACACGGTATCAGAGCGGATTCGATTCTCTAGGATTTCAAGTTATGCATATTTATCATTCTTTTGCATGTTTATTTTTACTCGGGATTCGATTTTTGTTGTTCTTCTGTTCAAGTTCTGAAGTTTGATCATCGGGTTCTAAAAACCCTAGATTTGATGTCCTACTATGTTTGTGGTTCCTTCCTTGGAACCCTAAAATCACGATGCCCTTCCTCCTCTTCAAGATCCATGTTCCCAGCGGTCCAGCAACGCCGAAGTTCTTGGCGACGCCTCTTCCTGCCATCGGGAACCTTGGGCAGTGGCCAAGCATTCCA
Source organism: Ottelia alismoides (assembly GCA_037367405.1). Taxonomy (NCBI): domain Eukaryota; kingdom Viridiplantae; phylum Streptophyta; class Magnoliopsida; order Alismatales; family Hydrocharitaceae; genus Ottelia; species Ottelia alismoides. The sequence continues at coordinate 462,701 of JAZKJV010002550.1, read as the reverse complement.
GATCAAGACGACGATGCATTTGCGATCTACAGCTTTCTTCTCCTAGGGATGCAGCACCCGAATCCCAGGCAGCGCCGATCTCGCGCGATTTCCAAGCCTCCAGACATGTAGGCGGCGTGTTCTCCTACGCACGAGCAGCAGGTGGAGCCCTGGCTACTCTTCCAGGCGGCAGCGCACAGTCGCTGACGGAGCCGCCCAGATGCCCTTACCCTCGCACGAACCTCCAGCATCTGGCGGAGCTCCCGCTCCCGCACGCACCTCCTCCTTCCATGTGTGTCGCCCTCCATGCTGCTCCCACGGGCGCTCCAGTTCCATCGCTCTAAAGTGGCGGCGGCATCCAGAGAAAACCCCCAAGGGGACAGTTGGCGTTGAAGAGAGGGTTCCCCAATGGGAACACTAGGGCTCGTGGCCCGTTAATGTTTTGTTTACTGTAGAGCCCAAGTGGGCCGAAAGCTGTCATTTTAAAAAAAATGTAGATGGTGAGATCATGCCCAAGTGGGTCGTACATTGTATCAAAAAAATGAAAAATGAAGAAAAAGGAGGTAGAACTAGCAAAAAAAGGGGGAACAAGGAGAAAGCCGGAAAAAAAAGAGAGGATACGGCTTTAAAAGATCTGTGTTCAAAAAAATATCGGAAAAAGAGGGTGCGTGCAAGTAAAAAAAAGAGGTACGCATATTTGAAAAAAAATATTCGAAAAAATGTGAGAAGAAAAAGCCGTACAGAAAAAAGAAACGGCTTAAAAAATGTTTCGAAAATAAAATGATGAATGATTTGAAAAGCCGACAAATTTGAGAATGGTTTATTGATATTTTGTTTTCTCCCCATTTCTTACTGTCTTCTCCTAACATAGTCGATGTCACGTATTCCGACTAGTATGGGAGAAAGGGGGAGTATTATGTAGAGTCACATGTCTTGTTTCAGATTCAGAGGTCAAATTCAGATATTCTCCAGACCAATCGATTTTTCAGACTCTACGGATATTTTGTCAGACTCGACGACCATGGTCCTGAGTCTCCCGTTTCAGACACGCACGAGTATGCGGTCTTATTTCAGATGAGCAAGTGTGTTTGCCATCTTTTGAGTGGTCCCCATCATTCTTATATATCGTCCAGAGTTTTCATGTGAGCCATAGAGACTCTAGAGTAGAGGACCATTCCCTACGCCATGTTGGCAAGGGTTTTCATGTGTATCATAGGGTCACCAGAGTAGTGTACCATTCTCTTTGCCAGATGGGAGAAACCCAGTTCTCCGACGAGGAGACTTCTTTCATACTCCATTCTCCAGCGACCGTGGACTCCAACGAGGATTATACTTCCACGACCTTTTCCAGTTCGGCCCTTTTTCAGAGATGGAGCAGTTGTCCATATTATTGTGGCGGGCCAGAGTACTCCGACGAGGAGACTTATTTCCAACTGCAGTGACTCCGACAGGCGCAGTTCAGAGCACATGCTCTCTGACGAGGAGATTCAGCAAACTCACACTCTAGCATGTTCGTCCTCCTCATCTGCACGGCATGAGAAGCAACGTCCTCGACAGCAGTAGTTGTGCGCATTGAGTTAATATTTGTCTGTAGTGTCTTGAAATGTTGCGTTGAGTTTCTTTATGTTTGTCCAAGTTGAGCATTGCATGCTCCAGCTTGAGGGGGAGTGTTAGAGTATTTGATTGTGCGCCATATGAGTTGTAGGAGGGTAAATGGATCTTGGAGAAGAACCATTTACCACATCTACATGTTTAGTCCAACATCGACAAGTTGTGGGACTTGGAGGCTCTGTGGAGGCTATATAAGGAGCCCCAGACTCCCTGTATCCATTGAGAAAGTGCAATAGACACACCAGCCCTCTGAGGCATTCTCCCGTGGTTTCATCCCGCTCTTTATGGAGTAGGGTTCCACGTTAAACCTTGTGTTCCATGTTTATCTTTCTCTATTTATATGATATGTTTATCATTCACTTCCGCGTGTTTATTTTCTAACACTTATAGTATCCATAATTCAAGAATCCGCCTGCAACTTGTCCTAGGCTTCATTGCCTCCAACATTCCTCCATAAAGATATAGAGATATCCCCCATTTAAGCTTGTATAAAGGCACTGACCCAGTGGGACTAGCTCTTTTCTTGCATGTATCCACCATGCAAGAACAATTGCAAACTTTGCACCACATCAGAACAATAGTGTAATCCTTGCCAACTTCTCATTGCAAACAATGGTAGTCCTTCCGAACTTCTCGTTTTATTTCGGCAATGCAACATATTGACAGGTGGGAATGCCCCAAGAGATTAAAAAAATACTAAATACAGACTGATATGGTACCCAAGTAGCACAAGAATACAGCTTGTGCTACACCACTGCCTCTACTTAATGACCACACCTAGAACTGACCCAAGGAATTAAATTTATGTGTTGTGGAGACGGACCAAAACCCACCAAGTGTCGGACACCATCGATGAGCAAGAAATGGAGAAGGTTCTGTCGAGTAGTTCTGGGGGTCTTTTCATGTGTCTTAACAAAGATGCTCACATGTAATTACTTCCCACAATCACAGCACTAGTGATCAAGGCTGCTTATATTAACAGGATGTGGCAAAGGAATTGTTGAAAAACAAGTATGACATGCATGAAACCTTGTTGTCCCACTTATCCCACTTAAAAAGAACCTGCAGAACTAGTATAGCAGGCCAAGATGTCAAGCATGAAGCATGCATGAAAGAAGAATGCATAGACCTCACACCTTTGCAAAACCCCACAGAACATGATGCTATTATTATATATTTTGATAGAAGCCACAGGCCCCAGTTGAACTTCTATTTCTTATGAAAATATACTTGAGCATAGCAAGATCTTGCATCGGAACTGGTCTAACACAATGTAACATTCTCTTTTAATTGATAATGAAGTTTTGTGGTGGGTTCCGCCTTGGGACCACACCCTCTTTTTTCCAAAAAAACACTTCAATTTCAGGTATGTCAAATTTACAACGTCAAGAATATAAAACTACAGGACTCATGGCTTTCCCTTGTAGTTCCACCTGTGTTGTACCTGCAGATGTGGGATTTTATAATCAAGCAGAAATTTAGACATGAAAAAGAGGATAAGACCGTTAAATATACTTGTATAAGTAACATTGGTCCTTGACAATCGTACAATTGCTCCCAAGAAAAATTTATACAATGCATTTACATTCCCAAAATCAAAATACAGTTTATGCTGAAAAAATATGCATACTTAACCCCAACAATCTTTTTAGAAGCCAAAAAATGATAATTAGAGGTACTTACACTAATCATGAAATAACACGAAAGATAATAGCATGCTCAGTATACCGATTTGCTGTCTTCAACATAAGACCTCAGAAGATACCGTGAATATTTATCTTTATCTTCATCAGTGGCCAATAAATTAACCATATCTTGACCTACAGCAGCAACACAAGATGGATCTGGGCAGCGCAACATCAAGCATCCTGGACCATCATTTATAGATGTACTAAAATACCCTGCAACAAAGGTCAATACTATTGACAAGCAAGGTTTCATGTAAGGAAAAAATTGCAGTGCATGTAAAGTTTTACTAAAATTTAAGAAATGATTAAAACGGCAGCTAATTTGTACAAAAAAAAAGATAATTAGCAACACGATCTGGATAATGCATGCCAGATCTCACAAAGAAAATGTAAATCAGATTTGATTTTTGGCATCACATGATTATGCTTATAAAAATATATCGTTGTAAAAAATAGGATATATTTGTTTATTTCATTGACACTTGGTCTCTCGATGAAGAAGGTTTTAATGATACAAAAACATGGAATGAAATCAAAAGGAAATCATAAAGATATCAAAATATTGCAATATCAATAGGCACAGAAAGGGAAGATTGAATTCACAGTAAACAGAATTGCAATAAAAAAATCTGCATTACAAATTCATAGTTTTTTATGTAAAACCTCACGTGGGTAAAAAACCACAACCTAGAACTTCACTCTAAGATTCAATCTTCCTAAACTTGTTCGATAGAGCGATTTCACTATACCTTGCTACTTTCAACGGAAGTAGTAAAAACCTACTTACAGTATTTACCACTTTCAACAGCCCTGAAGAAAGAGTTTACCTTCCACGAAGTTTTTTTAACGAGAGAGGGAAACACGCACAGGTCCCCACCCCAAGATTTGAACACAGTTCTTTTGGGTGGTAGACAACCTTCCACGAAGGTAGGAACCCACACCTTAGGTACTTAAATTTGAACAAAAATCAAGAGCCTTTGATTATTAAACAATTGAAATTTAATTGTAAGAATGTTTCCCTTGAAACTTCTTCCAAGACAACGATCGGAAGCGGCTTCCCAGCTCAAAATTAATTGAACAAAGAAGCTCAATTCGTTAAAGCGCTTAAAGAATATAGAGAAGAGAATGGTTGAACACTTGAGACATAAAGAGAGAATGACTGGCAAGGGATTAAAGTGTTGTAGATGAAAAAGAGACATCGTCCTTTTATAATGTGGAAATAGTGTTGTTGCCATTTATCAAAGAGGCGCCAAAAGGCCAAGCAACATTCATAAACATTTTGTGGCAGATGCTACATAAAAAATCATTTTAATCGCCTGAAACGTTTGGAAGCTGAACCAAAGGTCTGGATGCTCCGCCAACAAAGAGGACACGATTTTGGAAACACTCCAACAACCAACTAAAAATTATTTTCCATACGTTATGACTGCCCAGACTCCCAGTAGATAGGAATATGGTCAAAGTAAGACCTGCAGCAGAACCACTGAACCAGCCAACAAGAACGCAATGAAGATTTTGTTATTACCTATAAGCTCGATTTTCTGCTACTCAGGTAACTGCTTTCATTGATTCAAAAGATATGCAGATGACCACTAAAAGGTGAGGCACTTGGGTTTAACAACTGGAGATGCACAAAATGGCCTTGAACCACAAAAGTTAGTTTTTGCTTATGGTCAACATGGCCTTGAAGACATAAAACTAAGCGCAGACGTTATGACCACAAGGCCTAAAATAAAGCAAAAGTATAACTCTGATATGACTGTGGAGGCCTTGAAATAAGGAAAAATCAGAAAAATGATGGACTCAGAAATGAAATCACGCCCCAATAGAATGAGATGAACTTAAAAAAGCTGGAGTGCTTCGTGCCACCCCCTTTTTGACCTCCTTGACTTCATTGGTAAGAATAGATGTCTTTCTATCTCTTCTCAATCTTCTCGAAAAATCATCATGTTCCTCCACTGTCTAACTTCCAAAATTGATTCCCATTTCCCTCGCAGATTCATCTATCAAAATATCATGTGTGTCTTATCTTCTAGCCTTCCCCTGTTCATAATCATCTTTCTTCTTGATTGAAAATTCAGCATTAATTCACTTTGAGTTATACTTCCACAGAGATTTTCAGGTGGTTTTCACCTCACAATCATAATAGGAAGTTTCATTATGAATCACAGCAAACTCCTCTTCCTTTTCTTCATTCTTCTTAAGCACTGAGGAGCCAACATCCCATTCACTAACTGCCTTGGATAATTCTGTTAACCATGCATTCACTAACGATCACAAACAATTTCAAAATTTAGCTCTTCCATGCAACAAAATACTAACCCAATTCTCCATCTCCCTCATGTAACATCCGGATCTGCACAAACTCGAACCCGACCCGATTAGGGTCCGTATAACTCAATAAAGTTATTAATCAATGTTAAATAACATAAATCGATCAATTGATCGTGAATCAAAAGTCGTTCGGGAGAAATCGACCAAAAATCGATCGCATCGTAATGCGTGCGTGAAAAAGCCGTGACGCAAATTCGGAAACCGCGAAGTAAACCGAGACCACCCAAAAATCCGATTCGATGAAATGAGAACAGAATCGACCGTTCATCGATCGGAGGTCGTTTGATATTTTAAAATCATAAAATTTAATGGCCGACCAAAATCGTATCACGGAAATTTCGAAGATTCATCCTCGATCCAAAATATATGAATATTATACTCATATTGATCGTCATTCTGAGACGGTCAAAACAAGCCATTATTCGTCAAAATCGGAAACTCGAGGTGCGAATACGGAGGACTTTGATGTCTCAAATAAATAAGAAGAAATGAAAAAAAATAATTTAATTTAATTTTAATGCTGTTCTGTACAGCAAACAGATCAGCCGTGTGGCATCACTTTTCCCCTCCATTTAGTCCCCAAAGCCTTTCTATGTGGCAAACAACTAATGCCCTCTCCTCCTTATATATATCACCCAAAGCCCTCTTCCTATTTCTCTCCAAACCTCCTCCTAATTCCACCGATGAGTCTCTTCCCTCTTCCCTCTTTACTGTTGAGCATCTACAGCAACAAGATGTTGCACTTCTTGGAACAAATGTGCTGCTCACCCAGCAATTTGGAGGGAAACTACTACCTCACAACAACTATAGCTGCTGTCCTCATCTCCTGGAGTTGTTGTCTGCAGCTATATGGCAGTTGACACTGCTCCAAAAAGGCAACCCAGCTGCTGCTGGAGCCCTGTAGCAGCCTTTGGAGCTCCTACTTTCCTTTCTCCAAGAAGCCATTAGCTGCTATTGAAGCTTTTGACAAGAAGGGGCTGCATGCAAGTTTGGATCTCCAATTCTTAGAGATCCAAAGGTACAATCTAAATCTTCTTCCTTGCTCCCTATTTTTCCCCAAATCCCCTTTCTTTCTCTTCTCAAGTTTCCCCGAAATTCTCAACAAGCATACCTCATTCTCCTCCATTTTAGGCTAAAAATCTGCTACAGCTGCAAGAAAACCCTTTTGCTGCAGTTGAAAGGACTTCCTGGAGCTTCCAAATCCTCTAGTTGGAGCCTCCCCAACTGTGGTAGATGCTGCCAGCAGTTGCTCCTGCTACTGGAGCCAAAATTGGAACAACAGAAACCACTCCTCTTCACCTGGAAGTTGCTGCAACTGCAGCCCTCCTGCATGCATGCTTTATCTTCCAATCTTGGAGGATCTAAGGTAAAATCAATCCTCCTCCTCTTTGCTGCCTTCCATGAATCTTCACACATTTTCCCTCCATTATAAGGGACAAAGTTCCAGCCACTCAAGTTAACAAAACTATATCTGAATGAATTCATAGCAATTCCTACGCAAATATCTTTATCTCTAATAGGGGAGGTAGAAGCCTCAAGCAAGATGTTATGCATATTAGCACTCTTATTATTCTTTGCATGCACGATAATTGAAAGAGTCACACTTTATCTGTTAATATGGACAATGACTTGGATCTCAAAATCAAAGAAACCACAAAATAGGGTAGTTCCAGAATCGTTTTGGCCTTGATGAATCTGCAGTAATCTACTTCACATTCAAAATAGAAAATGTGGATCGGGATTCCTTTTTCTTAAATTTTCTCATGTTGTGGAAGCTTATGATAATTATTAATGCATTGTAATTCCAGTGATTAAAAGTAATATTGCATATAGCCATTGAAGAGGATAGGCAAGTTTGATTCTTGATGTCCCAGCTGAGTGCACTGTAATCTATCTATTTCGGCAGTAATAGAGTTGTATATATTTGAATGGAAACTCAAAGAAACTCTTTTGGATTATAATTGTCTTTGTTTATTCTTTAAGGGGATGAAGTTGATAGTAGAGACAATACCACACAACTGTCTCAATCGATTACCTCGTAGTATACATCAAAATATAATTTACTATAACTAGTTGCGGCCCACATAATGATGACAACTCTAGATTGTAAATAGGGGTATATATCAGTCTCATATATAGATTGGTAGTAGGACACAGGGTATTCCACATCGTGACTTGTCATAGTAAGATGGTTTCTTCTTAAATTCTCATTTTATTTCGGTAACGCTAAAACTCACGTTCTTTGAGGTAAGGGCACTGATTTAGGGACTAGATTGAATCGTGTCAGATTTAATGCAACCATTTAGTAAGTGGTTAGTTTCGATCTTGATAATACTCTTAAATTATTGATCCGACTATGAATGGATGTTGACACAGAAATATGAATAAAGAAAACCTCATATAAGATTACATCATCTAAAATAATCTATGATTAAGAACTGAAAATCTTTGTAAATAATCCGTTAAAATACAAATCACCGACTATAGATCGCTGATAATTAGACTGTGGGCCTGATACTTAGATCTACAAAGTTAACTAAAGAAGATGGAATGGACAAATAATCGAAATTAATGGTAAATCAGTAATATCAATAATATCGTTGACCAAAACGAACTAGATCATTACAGTCAACCACTGAAAGAATTGAGAAATGACAAGGAATCACGTCAGCAATAGTAACGCAATGAGGACCCTCAGCTGGGCGGGAGATAGGAAGCCAAGTTAGGGCAGCGGCCGCTTAATGCGCGAGTCTAGGATCCCAGTCTTTTCTCGATTTTTCACGAGCGCTTGCAGTTTTTACGCCTCTCTGGATCCACAGGTTTTCTTTTAAAGACCAGTTTCGTTGACCCTTGTTCTTTAGGGTACCTAGGCTGGAAGACCCTTGGTTTTAGTTTTTCGAGCTCGTTAGCCCGTACCGGTCGGGCGGGTTTTTCTTTCAGAGTGACTTTTCAGGAGAGTCTCTCTCACCCGTCTCAGTATCGTAGTTTTGGAGTAGACCTATCCCTCTATTAGACCGCCCTTCCAATTAGAGGACGAGACGGAAAAGCCTTTTGTAGGCTACTTCACCGCTAGAGTTTTGTTTACTTTTCTCCAGCAGACTTGGCAAAGCTACATATGAATCATCCATGTATACATCTGAATCCTCTATGACTACATCTGAATCATTTACAACTGAATTTCGAAGAGTTACAATTAATCTTGAAATGAGTTGCAAATGAGTTTGGTTTAGTTTGAGATGGATTACATTTAAATTGGTTACAACTAAGTTGGCAACATGGAAGCTTGGTTACAGTTGAGTTGGTTTCCGTTGAACTAGTTATTTTTCCGCCAATAATTCCTGTAAAGAAAAAAGACCATATCCTGAAAATCATCCTTATCAGACTACGAGCTACTACCACAGATGTTATGTATAGCTAGTGGATGTGTTGGGAACTTAGTTAGGATGCATTTTACTCCATCGCATGCCTACGGAGGCACCCCAACCCTAAGGCTTCTTTACTACCTTAGAGTCATAGTGTGAAGTCTTACTTAGACCAAGACCACAGACTATCCACTAAGCTTGAGAAATTCAACAAGAAAAGAATCAAAACACCAGACCCATCATATACACTTACTCTTCATCCACATAATTACTAAACATCGGAAAAAGATCTGGATCACCTCGATCATAAAAAGTATATAATGAATCAAAGAATTTATCAATCCTTGAAACATAAAAAGGGATAAGGAAGACTAGAAATCATATACGATTGTATATGCTTTAGCAAAAACAACGATTAGATAAGAGACTCATCATCCATATTATTAAGATCCATCACACCTGAAAAAAAATGATAGCTTAAATATGGATCATATAATCTATGGATAAAAGTGTTAAAGTTGGGTAATTGGAGTACGATGAGTAAGTCTGGTGATTCATACCAAGCAACTTGAAAACCTGTTTCAACGCAAGTAGCTCTAAAATTTAATTGTCAAGCCCCTTTTACTTGCTTTCTTTTGGAGCCACTAAATTTTCTGTTATTTTTAATTAATTAAGATTTACTCAACGTTTGCTGATGTTTTTTTTCTCCCTATTCCATGGATTGCATGAAAAATACCTGCACCGTTGCATTGGGAGAGTTGAACATCAGCTTCTGCAAGTACAATTATCAGGTACGCATGTTATAGATATTTTATACTTTTATTTCTCTTCTGATATAATTGGGATGCATGTACATAATGCAATTTCTGTTGTTGCATGTTAACTGTTATGAAAATTTATGCAATATAATTGTGGCATACTGTAGTTTTGTGGTTGTTATTAAATTTGAATGTCATAAATGCGAAAAAAAGAATCCCCAAATTTTTAGTACTCTAATGTGATCTTTAGCGAACATGATATTACAGGTGATATGTAAACGAGTATTCCAGATCCGCGGGAGCGGGCCTCACAGTTTGGTATCAGAGCAATGGTACCCGCTACATACATTCGTAGTATTATAGTTCCGATTGCATTAATAATCAGATAGCGACAGTGCTCCGACTTGTCGCGAGACCAAAAGGGAAACATGACATTCAAATTCCTTAACCACATATGTCACCGTTTGCAACTAATTTCCATATTGCATCCCACGAAGAGAAAAAGCATAATAGAAATATCTGCGAACATCAACTATTGTAATTAAGGATATCTATTCTTACATAGAACCATGGCGTCCTGAACCGACCTTCCTATGTTTTAATTGATTCTGAAGCGTTGAATGAACTTCGAGTTTCTTGCTTCAGTAGGTAGAATTACAGAGGTCCTAGATCCTCCCTGTCACATCCATATCAGCATAAGATTGATAGTCAGAAGGTTAAAAATGTTGATTAGTGGTCATGAGATGATCACAGACTGTCTGCTACAACTTGACAAGTGTGACCTCATTATGGGAGTGGATTAGCTGTCATCTCATTATACCTAGTTAATTACTTCATGAAGACGATTGTCTTTAGGATTTCGAACTTACTCGAGGTTACCTATAAGGGTACATTACATGACACTAAAATGGAGTACATTTCAGTGTTGAGAGCTCAGAGACTCATAAATCGAGAATGTAATTCATATCTAGCAATTTTCCGAAAGACATCTGATGGAAGAGTCGATGACTCAGGACATCACTGTAGTGTCAGATTATCCTGATGTGTTTCTAATGATTTGTCAGGTTTAATGCATGAGAGAGAGATCGAGATCACATTACGACTAAATCTCGATAGCTCCTTACTACATGGTACCGGCCGAGTTGAGAGAGCTGAAGATGAAATCACATTAATTACTTGACGTAGGTTTCGTAAGGCTGAACACTCCACCTTGAAATACTCTAGTTCATTTTGTCAGAAAGAATGATGGATCGATGAGATCATATATAGATTACATTCAGATGAACAAGAAAACAGTAAACAACCATTATGCTCTGCCACACATAGATGACTTATTTGATCAGTTATAGGGATCTTCGATATCCTTGAAGATCGACATTCGACATGGCTACCATCAAGTGAGGATTAAAAAGTCAGATAGTCCGAAGATAACATTCAAGACTCGATATGGACATTATGAGTTTGTCGTAATGTCGCTTGGACTCACTAATGCCCTACAACTTTTTATGAATATGATAAACATGATTTCCGTTCATACTTGGACGAGTTTGTAATTGTATGCATTAACGATGTATTGATATATTCCCGAAATAAATAGGGATCACATCAATGATCTAAAGATAGTTATGGACATACTTCAAGAGTACAAGTTGTAAATCAAGTCGAGCAAATGAGAGTTCTAATTATCCTAGGTCTCATTCCTTGGGCATGTCATTTCTGGAGCAGGTATCGTAATTGACACTGCGAAGATTTCGACAATCGTTTCTTGAGATCAACCTAAGGTAATCTGTTAACGCATGTAATAATAAGTAGTATCTGTACTCTTTTCTATTTTGTTTTTCTTCATAGTATGCTTTATGTAATTTACCCATAGGCTACTCTCCTATATAAGAGAGCCTAGGATTCATGGAATAAACAAGTCATTCAGTTTTCCCAACATGGTATCAGAGCGACGGTCCTAAACCAGAGTTCTCGAAACCCTAACCCTAACCATACCACACCTTCCAGCCCTCTTCTCCCTGCTCTATCGGCGCCGCCTCCAGCCCTTAGCGCCGCCGCGAGCAGCCCTCTTCTTCAACCGACGTTGCGCCGCCGCAAGCAGCACACGCACGCTGTGCGCAACTACTCCGTGTTGTGCAGTGCTGCATCGCCTTGCGCTTGATCGGTGCTACGCGGTGCTGTGCTGCTGCATCGCCTTGCGCCTCGCAGCGCCCAGCGCTGAAGTGTCGTGCACCTCGCAGCGCTTAGCACCTTGCATCCTCAGGTGCACTCGCCTTGCGCCTGCGCCTCCGTGCACGCGCACCTCCAGTCCACGTGCGCATCTCCTTGCGCATGCGCATGAGCCGCACGCGCATCTCCAGTGCCTGAGCGTGCATCTCCCTGCGCATCCTTGCGCGGGCTGTAGGACATGTGCACATCACCAGTGCACACAACCATCTGTGCGCATCCACGCAACCCCAGCGCACACCTGTGCCTGCGCGTGACTATTGCGTGCGGCTAGGGGTTAGCATGTACATCTTCATGGGGATAGTTGCTTGAGGTCTACACATGCAACTAATCCCATCCATGTCATTGTAGACAAATCACATATTTTGTCAGACGTTCCAGTCTTCCGTATCCAGTATGTCAGAAAGCAAGGCAGATATCCCATCGATTGGCGAATTCCGTGGTCCAACGCCTATTGTAAAGATGGATGGTACTAACTATGAACTGTGGGCAATGCAGTTCATGAGCATGATAAAGTCTACGGGTAAGAAGCGCATTCTTACCGAACCAGAGCCTGCTGAGAAGACTGGAATCAATGCCTCTTGGGAGGTTGATGACGCATACGCCAAGGTTTGGCTATCTGGCACGTTGGCAATTGAGATTGCCAACGACATCCTCCATCAACCCACAGCGAAGGATATGTGGGACATTCTGGCGACTACATATTCTCAGGCAAAGAACGAGACAAAGATTCTGCAACTCCAGCATGATATTTTCACCATCAAGCAGAATGGTCGCCTCCTACATTCCCTCTATACATCACTAAGAGGGATGTTCGAGAAGCTCTATAGCTTCATGCCTCTTACTGCTACGCCAGAACAGCAGAAGACATACAGGAGTGCGACCATGGTGGGTGTGTTCCTGGCTGCACTTGATCCAGAGTATGAGGCGGCACGATCTCAGATTTTGGCAGACTCGACTATTCCTCCCATGGAGGAAGCTTTTCATAGATTGAGTCGGATCACAGTTCCCTCAACAGCTGTGAGTCAGAATTCCTCAGCCATGGCAGCAAACAGAGGTCGCGGATTTCATCATCAAGGCCGTGGACGTGGACCTCGTGGAAGGGGTGGCCGCACTAGGCCAACATGCACATATTGTCACCGAGTTGGACACAACGAAGATACCTGCTACTCGAAACACGGATTTCCTGCATCTGCACGAGCTGCTGAGCAGATAGAGCCCCCGTCTGCTGCTACTCTGGATCAACGATTCGAGGATCTAGTTGCCCGTCTGAGGGGCATTATTCCACCATCTACTCCAGCATCGACTACAGAGCCTCAGTCTGATGCCGCTGCTTCCGCCTCCGCTTCTACCAATACCTCAGGTAGTATACTTGCACCGAACAGTAGTAGATCAGGTACTTTACCATGGATTATGGACTCTGGCGCTACACATCACCTATGTGGCGACCAGCGTCTGCTTTCAGGATACACTCGGATCCCTCCAGGTCGGACAGTAGTGATTGCCAATGGCACTCATTCCCCCATCACTGGTCAGGGGGAGATTAGCTTGACATCTTCTATGCAGCTCAAGAATGTGCTACATGCACCTGATTTTTCTATGAACTTATTGTCAATTAGCCAGATTACAAAGGATCTACATTGTCGTGCAATTTTTGATCCATCTTCTTTGATTTTTCAAGACATCCATACGGGCAACGTGATTGGTCGTGGCTATGAGCAAGGAGGCTCTATCGCTTGAATCAAACTCCTTTCGCTGGATCCTCATCCTCTCCTTCTGAACAAGTATCAACCTTATTATGGCATCTGCGTTTTGGTCATTTACCGCTTCCGAAGTTGCGTCATGTTTTACCCTATAGTCTACCTCACACACCTATTCAGTGTGAGGCGTGTCAGTAGGGAAAGCATCACAGGTCGTCCTTTCCCAGTCGTCCAGGTCGGAGTAATACCTCCAGGTTTGAGTTATTTCATATGGATGTATGGGGTCCGAGTCGTGTTCCCGATCATCAGGGACACAGATTTTATATAGTATTTGTGGATGATTTTTCTAGAGTGTCATGGGTATTTCTGATGAAAAATAAATCTGAAGCAGGAAATATCATTATCCATTTTATGAATGAAATAATAAATGTTTTCTCCACATCTGTGAAAATTGTGAGAAGTGATAATGCTTGTGCACCAATATTCTTGCCAATTACTACTCCTCAAAAGGGATTATTCACCAAACATCTTGTGCTCATACATCTCAACAGAATGGGATTGCTGAGCGAAAACACCGTCACCTTCTTGACGATCTCTCCTTATACAGAGTCACGCTCCCTACTCCTACTGGGGTGATGCAGTTCTCACTGCATGTTACCTAATCAACCGTATGCCTTCGTCTGTCTTGAATGAACAGATCCCATTCTCACTTATTCATCCTGACAAGGATCTGTTCACTCTCACTCCTCGTGTGTTTGGGTCGGTTGCGTTTGTCCATCAGTTGATGCCGGGTACTGACAAGCTCTCTCCTAGGGTTGTCAAGTGTGTCTTTGTTGGGTACTCCAGAACTCAAAAGGGGTACAAGTGCTTTGATCCTCTGCGTCGGCGGTATATGATCAGTGCAGATGTTACCTTCTTTGAATCTGTTATGTATTTTTCAGCATCAGGAGACAAGCAGATTCTACCTATACCACCTGATGCCATATACATGCCATCACCACCACCTCAGATGCCATCATCAACAAAAACACCACCACCACCACAGCAGCCTAACTCAATGTTCCCGTTCCATTATACCCGCAGGCCTCCTCCTCTAGCTCATGGTCATGACTCGTCCACTAGCTCGCCTATGGTATGTAATGAGAATATTAATGTTGATGGATCTGACGACATTTCTGAGCAGGATGTGGTGCAGGAGCCAGATGAGCCTACAGCTGATTTGGATATTCCCATTGCTTTACGGAAGTCGACGAGGAGTTGTGCCAAATATCCATTATCAGCCTCTGTATCTTTTGAGCGGCTATCTGGAGATTTCAAGTCGTTTGCTATGGCACTCTCAGCTATAGAGATTCCACGGAATCATCATGAGGCTCTGCAGGATAGTAGATGGCGGCTAGCAATGGAAGAGGAAATGGCAGCACTTCAGTCCAGAGGAACTTGGACTTTGGTTTCTATACCTCCAGAAGTGAACCCAGTGAGTTGCAAGTGGGTGTTCACAGTGAAGAAAAATGCAGATGGCTCTATTGATAGGTACAAGGCACGTCTGGTGGCACGTGGCTTCACACAAACATATGGGGTGGATTACCTTGACACATTCTCGCCTGTGGCACGTCATTCCACTCTAAGGATCTTGCTGTCAGTTGCAGTTGCTCGAGACTGGCCGCTCCATCAATTGGACGTGAAGAATGCATTCCTATATGGAGATTTGCAGGAAGAGGTGTATATGCAACAGCCACCTGGTTTTGCTGTTGAGGGGGAGTGCTCCAAGGTATGCAGGTTGCATAAGGCTATCTATGGCCTTAAACAGAGTCCCAGAGCATGGTTTCAAAAGCTCTCGGATCTCTTCGAGAAACAAGGATACAGACGCTCCAATGCTGATCATTCCTTGTTTGTACAGAAAACAGTGAGAGGTATCATTGTCATTATGGTGTATGTTGATGACATCTTGATTACAGGAGATGATGAGCAGGGCATAAGGCAGGCGAAAGAAATGCTGGGTAGTGAATTTGTCACTAAGGATCTTGGAGTCCTTAGATACTTTCTGGGGCTTGAATTTGCTAGAAATTCATATGGGCTAGTCATGTCACAAAGGAAATATGTTACAGATCTGTTGAGTGAAACAGGTATGCTTGAGTGGTGACCTGCTACGACACCAATGGATCCCAGCATGAAGCTTTATGAAGATAACACAGAGGAGGTGGACAGGAGAAGATACAGAGAACTGGTAGGCAAACTGTTGTATGTCACGATCACTAGACCAGATATATTATTTGCAGTGAGCCGTGTGAGCCAGTTCATGGAGCAACCACGCCAGGTGCATATGGATGCAATACATATGATACTTAGATATCTCAAATCTTCTCCAGGTGCAGGTATGCTATTCAAGAAAGGAAAGGGGATCTCTATCTCAGCATGTGCAGATGCAGACTATGCAGGATGTCCCAAGGATAGGAAGTCCACCTCAGGGTATGCCGTCTATGTTGGAGATGCCCTGGTCTCATGGAGAAGTAAGAAACAAACGGTGGTAGCTAGATCTAGTGCTGAATCCGAATATAGGGCTATGGCCGAGGCTATTACAGAGATGATGTGGGTGAAAGTTGTGCTTACAGATCTATGTTTAGATGTACCACTTCCTATGAACTTGGAATGTGATAATCAGGCTGCCTTGTTTATTGCAAACAACCCAGCATTCCATGAATGGACCAAGCATATTGAGGTGGATTGTCACTTCATACGTGATATGATTCAAAAAGGGTTCATTGCTACATCTCATGTTACCTCAGAGAATCAGACGGCAGACATATTCACCAAGGCATTGCTAAGAGGTCCATTTCAGAAGTGTGCTTCCAAGCTGAGCATGATTGACATCTATGCTCCATCTTGAGGGGGAGTGTTAACGCATGTAATAATAAGTAGTATTTGTACTCTTTTCTATTTTGTTTTTCTTCATAGTATGCTTTATGTAATTTACCCACAGGCTACTCTCCTATATAAGAGAGCCTAGGGTTCATGGAATAAACAAGTCATTCAGTTTTCCCAACATAATCATTCATATTCATAGCTTCCCTGGACTAACGGGTTATTACAGACACTTCATCACTAGTTGTCCTGAGTCATCCTTTTTCTGACACGATTGACACAGAAAGGGGTTCCTTTCATTTGGGATGATCCATGCAAACAACCTTCAAGACATTGAAAGAAAGATCGACGATCGCAAATATTCTTGCACCTTAGGCTCTTAGAATTTTCCAGTATATACAGATGTTTCAACTAAAAGTTTAGAAGCAGTTCTAATGCAACAAGGTCACGTGATTGCTTATGCATCACATCAGTGAGGACGCATGCACAGAATTACTCCATTTGTGACTTAAAGTTGGTGGTGGATGTCTTCTCTTTAAAAAAAACTGGCGTCACTATCTCTGTGAGGTGAATTTTGATATCTTCATAGATCGCAAAAGTTTGAAGTATATCTATGATCAGAAAGAGCTAAACATGATATAACATCGGCAGTTTGAACTACTGAAGGATCTTGAATACACGATCTCTTAACCATTCCGGTAAAGGAAACGTGGTGGCAGATGCGTTTAGCAGGAAAGCTCATGCACATAGTGCAAACTAGCTATATACATGAGATGTGCTCGTAACTTTGACTAATTGACATCCTCATAAGAGTGTGTCCATATCTACTGTCATAACTCCGCGATTCGGCAATCCTTGGGATTGCATAGTAGGACAGAGGACATATCCTTGGATTTGAGACATATACATACGTGCCATCAATGACAAAGGTGATAACTTTGTGGTGACTAAGTCCACTTTGCAGAAGGATGGCTACGTCATTATGTCCAACGATGAGCAATTGTGTAGAGATTCTTGATGAGGCACACAATTCACAACTGTCTTTTCATTATGGCAGTACAAAATGTATCGTAATCTGCGCCAACATTCTGGGGGGTCGGGATGAAGCGCGATGCAGCACATCATGTTAGCAGATGCTTGACATGTCAGATGGCCAAGGTCGAGCATAGAAGACAACCATGATTATTACAGTATCTCCCCATTCCCAAGTAAAAGTGGGAGAGTACTTTTATGAATTTTATTACTAGACTACCGAGGACATCATGGTGATCACAATGCATTTGGGTCATTGAAAAATTGACTAAGTCAGCTCATTTTATGCATGGCAGCATAATCTACATTCCATCTAGGTTGGCTAAATGTATGCAGAACAATATCAGACTTTACGGTGTACCAAGTGAGGTAATGGCTGACAGAGGCTCGAGATTTACATCTCACTACTGACAGCAGTTCATGTCAGCACCACAGGCAAGAGTTGAAGATGAGTCCTACATACCATCCCCTAATCGATGAACAGAGCAAGCATGCTATTCAGACACTTGACGATTTGTTACATGCATGCACTCTAGAATGGAAAGGATCTTGGAGGGACCACCTGTCGATTGGTAGAACTCCCACACAAGAACAATCATTATTCCAGTAGTGGTATGACATCATTCGAAGCCCTATATGGGCAAAGATGTCTCGCACCTCTCGGATAGCACGAGATAGGTAAACACGCTCTGTACCTTGTAGATCTCTTAGAGAAAACTACTACGATTGTTGATCTCATGAGGTAAAGGCTTCTGACGGCTCAAAGCCGCCAGAAAAACTATACATGTCGTCGGAAAAGAGATGTGGAGTTTCAAGTTATCTGAACATCTTCTCTTTATCCATTCAAAATATGACTTATCAATATTCAATTAACCTCTCATACTAATGAAATATCTGTAAACACAGATGGGAGATAGTGTGTTCCTACGAGTATCTCCCACGAAAGAAGTACAGAGATTTGATGTCCACAGCAAATTAGCGCCGATATGTTGGATCATTTGAAATTATTAGTCGTACGAGTAAGTGATCTATCGAGTAACCCTTTCTCCACATATATCAATCATACATGATGTCTTTCATATATCAAATCTAAGGAAGTACGTACACGACCTCGACACATCATCATCTACGAAAACCTTGATGTCGAATCAGACTTGACATAGATGGAGAGATCAGTATAAATATTCGATACTACTGTAAAGAAGCTTCGCGGCAAAGAAATTTCCCTAATAAAGGTGCTAAGGCACCGACACGATGTCAGAGAGGCAACATTGAAGACTGAAGCGGATATGCGAACACGATACCCTTAGCTCTTTTAGGTAATTGTAAAAAACAATATCGTTTAATTATGTATATTGAAAGATCATGGCTTGTTTTTCCGTTGAGGTTTTTATGGGTTTAAAGCCCTTTGCGGTTTTTATGACCATATGCGATCCAAACAAGACACAAAATAACCTTGACTCGAGTCTCGAGGAGGAGACTCCCTTTGAGTTTTTATATTTGTAACATCCGGATCTGCACAAACCCGAACCCGACCCTATTAGGGTCCGTATAACTCAATAAAGTTATTAATCAATGTTAAATAACATAAACCGATCAATTGATCATGAATCAAAAATCGTTCGGGCGAAATCGACCAAAAATCGATCGCATTGTAATGCGTGCGTGAAAAAGCCTTGACGGAAATTAGGAAACCGCGAAATAAATCGAGACCACCCAAAAATCCGATTCGATGAAATCAGATCAACAGAATCGACCGTTCATCGATCGGAGGTCGTTTGATATTTTAAAATCATAAAATTTAATGACTGACCAAAACCGGATCACGGAAATTTCGAGGATTCATCCTCGATCCAAAATATATGAATATTATACTCATATTGATCGTCATTCTGAGACGGTCAAAACAAGCCATTATTCGTCAAAATCGGAAACTCGAGGCGCGAATACGGAGGACTTTGATGTCTCAAATAAATAAGAGGAAATGAAAAAAAATAATTTAATTAATTTTGCTGTTGTTCTGTACAGCAAACAGATCAGCCATGTGGCATCACTTTTCCCCTCAATTTAGTCCCCAAAGCCTTTCCATGTGGCAAACAACTAATGCCCTCTCCTCCTTATATATATCACCCAAAGCCCTCTTCCTATTTCTCTCCAAACCTCCTCCTAATTCCACCGATGAGTCTCTTCCTTCTTCCCTCTTTACTGTTGAGCATCTACAGCAACAAGATGTTGCACTTCTTGGAACAAATGTGCTGCTCACCCAGCAATTTGGAGGGAAACTACTACGTCACAACAATATAGCTGTTGTCCTCATCTCCTGGAGCTGTTGTCTGCAGCTATATGGCAGCTGCCACTGCTCCAAAAAGGCAACCCAGCTGCTGCTGGAGCCCTGTAGCAGCCTTTTTTTTGAATAAAAACGAGGGAAGCACTCCCAAGATGGGAGTCACCACACCACAAATATCATTAATTTGCAAGAAGTTACATCAGCCGGATACCCAGAAATTGTACAAAGCGTTACAGTGTGCCACAACAGTTTCATAGTAGAAACGTTGCCCCTTGAAAGTGGCATCATTTCTACCAAGCCATATAGCCCAAAGCACCGCAAAAACTCTGGAAACATCACCAGTCGACCCGGCCACCACCGCACGAATAGATCCCCAAAAAAGATCCGCACAGGAAGACTGCACCCATGGCAGCCCCAAAGAATCCCACACATCTACCGACAGCCTGCAACCGAAGAAGATGTGATTCGCGTCTTCCATGCCATCCATGCATCTGTCACATGAAACGTCTGTCGCGCCCAACAATCTACACCTTCTGACCTTGTCACAAAGACGACCTCTCCGCAGGCACCAGAGGAACACTTTAACCCGGGTAGGGATCTTTGCCGCCTAAATAATCTTCATATCCACGCATAGATCCTCGTCTCGCTCCATCACACCACCACACAACCGCCGGTACGCCTTCTTAACCGAGAACTTACCCTCCACCCACTCAAAGCAGTCCGGCTCCCCCGACATCTCCCCGGCCGGGGGAATCTCCACAAGTAGCTGCAACAACTCCTGCATCCTTTGCTCCGATAAAACCGCAGTGAACCTCGGAGCCCAAGTCCCAGAGTCCACAACCTCCGCCACCCGCGCCCCCTTGTCCACGGCCAGCGCCATTAATCTAGGGAAACGGAGCGCCAAGGGCCCCTCTCCCGTCCAGTCATCATGCCAAAATCTGAAAAAAAGACCATTTCCCAATTGCGGCCGAAGGAAAGGCCTCATGCCTGGTAGGACCGCACGGATCCCACTCCACAGCGAAGACTCATGACGCCGCCTTGCCGCCACCAGCTCGCTCGAGACCCCATATATCTTCTGCAACAGCCGCAACACCAGCAAGTCCGATGAGCCCCAGATGCGCACCACCCACTTGGCAAGCAAGGCCATGTTCATACATTCCACATCCCTGACTCACAATCCACCCTCTGAAACGAGTAGAGCAAGATTCCTCCAAGCCACCAAGTGCAACCCCTTCTTATCTTGCCTTCCACTAGACCAAAAGAAAAATCTCATCAAAGCCTCCACCTTCTTTCTGACCCCAACAGGCATCAAGCGGGTAGAGAAGAAGAAAATCGGAATGGCAGAAAGAACGTGCTTGAGCAAGGTAAGCTTCCCGCCCTTAGACAAAGTGACAGCCTTCCACCCCTCCAACCGCTCCTTCAACCTCCGAAGAACACAGTCCCAATCGGACTTCCTCAGTCTGTCGTCGACCAAAGGCAACCCCAAGTAGGAGATTGGTAAAGCACCCAGAGGGCAACCCGCCCACTCAGCTAACCGGTTACTCTCGTCCTCCTGCATCCCAAGAGTTACCAGTACAGACTTTTGGCTGTTGATCTACAAGCCAGAAAGACATCCGAACACGTCCACCAGGACAGCAGCATTGTGATTCTATACCTTCGTCCCCCCCCCAAAAAAATCAGCGTGTCGTCCGCATATTGCAGTACCGGGACGGAGATGTCCCCCATTGTGAACCCCTCACACCAGCTTTCCTCAACCGCCCGCTGAAATAAAACCGCAAGACAATCCGCAACCAAAACAAACAGAAGGGGAGCAAGGGGGCAGCCCTGGCACACCCCCCTCTACGGTTGGAACCAACCACCCTCCTGACTGCCATTGACCATCACCGAGCAAGAGCACGTAGTGACACACCTCTTAACCCGGTCCACCCAAAGAGGTGGGAATCCCTTTTCCTCTAGCGTTGTCCACAAGAATTTCCAACTGACACAATCATAGGCCTTCGCATAGTCGAGCTTCCAAATCGCACCTTTCTTCCTAGATCTCTTCCATTCACGACTGACCTCCGATGCAGTCACGATACCATATGTCATACATCGCTCAGGAATGAACGCGGACTGTGAAGGAAGAACCACGCTCGATAGAACAACTCTAAGCATGCTCGCCAAGACCTTGGCCACAGTGAGGTAGATGTCGTTAGAGATCGATATAGGTCGGTAGTCTCCAACCCCCACTGGGGCCTCTTTCTTAGGCAAAAGAAAAATCAAGGCCCTGTTGACCTTCTCAAAAGCCCTGTTGCCATCCCTGAATTCATTCAGAACCTCCATAATTTCTCCCTTCAATAGCTCCCAGAACTCCCTGTAAAAGGAAATAGAGAAACCATCCGGGCCAGGAGCCCCATCCGCATTTAAATCCCAGACCGCCCTGCGAACCTCCGCCTCCGAAAATTATGCCACCAACAAGTCTCCCTGCTGACCGGCCAACGACCCTGACCCTCGCCCGGTCCATCCCCAACCATCCCCCCCCCACCCTCCTCGAGGCACTGACAAAATGCTCCCACAAGGCAACCCCAATGTTCCTCTTCCCCGAAACCCTTCGGCCCCCCACCTCCACCTCATGCAGGAAGCTCCTTCTACTCCTTCCAGAAGCAACCGAATGGAAGAAGCGAGTGTTGGCATCGCCCTCCCTCAACCACTTCTGTCGCGATCTCTGCCTCCAATGGACCTCTTCTTTCCTGTCCTCCTGATATACAACCTCCAACCATGCTGCCCTCTCCTCCACCTCCTCCGGAGTCAAACCCCGGTCATCGTCGAGCCCATCCAGCCCGCTTATCCCCGCCTCCGCCTCAGCCCTGTTGGCCCTCCTCCTCCTAGCGACCTCCTTCCCATACGACAGCAATAACCTCCTAAGAGCGTCCAGCTTTGCCACAAAATGCGACACCGCCGAACCCGAGACGGAGAACGCCCGCCAATGCTCGGACACCAGATCCCGAAAGTCCTCCTCCAACAGCCACTTCGTCTCAAACCGGAAAGATAACCGAGCCAAGCGCTCCTCACCAGAAAACCAAAGAACCGGGGTATGGTCAGACAGCGTCCTCGGAAGAGCCCAAGCCCTAGCCAAAGGGAAGACCTCCCCCGACTCAACCGACAACAGGAACCTGTCAAGTCTGGACCTGGACCTCACATTCCTCCAAGTGAACCTGCAACCGGCCGCGTCCACAACTGACAAGCCCAAAGAACAGACCACCAACCTCAGATCAGCAGACCCAACATCCAGGCCACCGCCCCCCCTCGGCCTGTCCTCCGAGAACAAGGTGACGTTCAGATCCCCACCAATGATCCAAGCTCCAACTCCCACCTCAGGCGCAACATCGTCCAAGTCAGCAGCCAGTCTGCCATCCTCCTGCCGGCACGGGCCGTATACGTTAGTGATGAACATGCAAATACCATCCGCTCTACGTCGCAGCCTCACCGACAAAGTAAAACGAGAGACGAAAGTCCCCAACAGGTCAAAAGAATCGGACCGCCAGCCAGTAAGAAGCCCACCGGAAGCACCCGCAGCCTCTTTCACCGCAACCTGAAAGAGTTCACCCCTACTCATCTCCCTCCGCAGCTGATCATCCAACGACTGCAGTTTTGTCTTATGAAGGATAAAGATATCTGCCCCAGCCTCTCTAGGCAAATTGTGCACCCCGAGCCTCTTGTCGGGTCGGCCCAAGCCCCTCACATTAAGAGACAGCAGCTTCATTTAGGCAACCGAGCAGCCATCTTCGACGGAGGAATAACCCCCAAACGTCGCGCCATTCCCCGATCAAGAACAGCAAAGCGGTTTCGCACCTCAATAGGATTGTCGCCCCCGCGCAGACAGCCTCACCCGCAACCCCCGCCGCCAACGCCGCCCGCAACGACGCCCTTGCCAACTTCCCCGACCTTCTCCTCTCACCCCTCACCCTCTCATACGCCAAACCGAACCGCCGGCCAGAGCACTCGCCCCCAACCACAACACAGGCCCACATAGGCGAAGGAGGAGCCCCCACCACGCCCCCCAGCCCATCAGTGACACCATCACGAGCCAACGACTCCCCCCCACCACCACCGACCCACCCGCCGACACCGCCTCGGCCGACAGGACCGCCCCCCCCCCCCAAACTGAGCACACCCCTCACCCGCAAGCGGCTTCCCGACAACCAATACCCCCCCCCCCCCGGCTCGAGCGAACCCCCACCCATCCCCTCCAGCCCCAGGGACACAGCTGCCACCTCCCCCACACCCGAACCCCCACCGCTCCACCCGCAGGACCCCAAGGCAGAGGACCCGACCTCGAAACCCCCACCTCAGAGATGGTACAAAAGCGAACCACCGGCTTAAGAAGAAGAAGCCCGCTAGATGGCCGGCCCACCTCACAAGATAGCCCCCTCTCCACGAGCAGCGACCCCACCCCCGGGACCTGCGCGACACAAAGGCGAGCCGCCCCGCCACCACCAGCCCCCGATGAAGACTCGGGCACCGAGATGCCCCCCTGCGCCACCCGGCCCCCTGCAAAGCCACCCAGACATCAGCAGCCACCAGCTCAATCAAGACCCTCCTGCCGTCCAGCACCACCTCCCACCAGCCCATCTTCTCCGCGCCAACCGGCCTCACCCGAAGCAGAACGTCCATAGGTTGCCCCGGATCACAGCCCGCGGACTCGACAGAGTCCACTACAACAACACCCTGCAGCAAGCTCGAGATGCGGTCCTTCGACCTCGCCCTCATCGACAGCCCCCTGAGCACGACTCTCTCCACCCAAGCCGGCACAATCGCGACATCCGAGTCTCGGATCCTCCGCCACTTCATCTGCAACGCACCAACCGTCGACCCACTCAGCAAGGCACGTTCCTCTGACGCCTGAAGCCCCCTTGCCAGCGCCCGCCACGGAGAGAGCCGCCCCACGTCTCCCTTGAAAGCTGCCTTCGACACGAACCCCACATCATATGTCGCCACGAAGAGGGCCCCGTCCCCAGCACCCTCAGCAACCAACATGCTGCCGGGGCGAAACAGCAGCGGGCAAGACCGCCTAGAGTGGCCGGAACCACGGCACGAAAAGCAGCGAAGAGGCTCCCGGCACGCCCTCGCCCAGTGATCCAATGCACCACACCGGAAGCAACTCCTGCCGAAAGGAAATAGCAGCGGGGCCCCCCGAACCCGCCCAGAAGACCAAACTGTGCGCCACCTGCGCCGACTTTCCACCACGCATTACTCCTCAGAACTCCCATAGGCAGCCTGTCCAGCACCCGCATCAAGACCGGCGCCCCCAGAGGCGGAAGAGCCGTGCTCACCCCCCCCCCCCAGCGAGTTCAGCTCGAGAGAGAACCATGTCCAAGCACTTTCGACCGCCGACCACCGGTTTCCTGCGAGCACCATCAGACCCCCAGCACAGCCTGGGGCGCATACGAGCGCCAACGGATGCCCCCTGAGGGTCCCTCGATCACAAGCGGAAAAGCTCCAAACCCTTGAAAGAACGCCGCATAAGAGGGCGCGCTCCGCCAGCGACACCCCCAGCGTCGCGGAGCACCGGCAACAGAGCCACGTGCCCCCCAGCCTGGATGCGTGACGCCCTCGCCATCGCAAAAGCACCGCCATCGCGCGCCCTAGGGTTCGCCGCAAAAATCGCCTCGCGCCTTGCTTCGCGAAGCGACAGCCAATATCAAAACTTTCTCGCCCTGTAGCAGCTTTTGGAGCTCCTACTTTCCTTTCTCCATGAAGCCATTAGCTGCTATTGAAGCTTTTGACAAGAAGAGGCTGCATGCAAGTTTAGATCTCCAATTCTTAGAGATCCAAAGGTACAATCTAAATCTTCTTCCTTGCTCCCTATTTTTTCCCCAAATCCCCTTTCCTTCTCTTCTCAAGTTTCCCTGAAATTCTCAACAGGCATACCTCTTTCTCCTCCATTTTAGGCTAAAAATCTGCTACAGCTGCAAGAAAACCCTTTTGCTCCAGTTGAAAGGACTTCCTCGAGCTTCCAAATCCTCTAGTTGGAGCCTCCCCAACTGTGGTAGATGCTGCCAGCAGTTGCTCCTGCTACTGGAGCCAAAATTGGAACAACAGAAACCACTCCTCTTCACATGGAAGTTGCTGCAACTGCAGCCCTCCTGCATGCATGCTTTATCTTCCAATCTTGGAGGATCTAAGGTAAAATCTATCCCCCTCCTCTTTACTTCCTTCCATGAATCTTCACACATTTTCCCTCCATTATAAGGGACAAAGTTCCAGCCACTCAAGTTAACAAAACTATATCTGAATGATTTCATAGCAATTTCTATGCAGATATCTTTATCTCAAATAGGGGAGGTAGAAGCCTCAAGCAAGATGTTGTGCATATTAGTACTCTTATTATTCTTTGCATGCACGATAATTGAAAGAGTCACACTTTATCTGTTAATATGGACAATGACTTGGATCTCAAAATCAAAGAAACCACAAAATAGGTTAGTTCCAGAATCGTTTTGGCCTTGATGAATCTGCAGTAGTCTACTTCACATTCAAAATAGAAAATGTGGATCGGGATTCCTTTTTCTTAAATTTTCTCATGTTGTGGAAGCTTATGATGGGCTCATAATTATTAATGCATTGTATTTCCAGTGATTAAAAGTAATACTGTATATAGCCATTGAAGAGGATTGGCAAGTTTGATTCTTGATGTCCGTGCACTGTAATCTATCTATTTCGGCAGTAATAGAGTTGTATATATTTGAATGAAAACTCAAAGAAACTCTTTTGGATTATCATTGTCTTTGTTTATTCTTTAAGGGGATGAAGTTGATAGTAGGGACAATACCACACAACTGTCTCAATCGATTGCCTCGTAGTATACATCAAAATATAATTTACTATAACTAGTTGCAGCCCACATAATGATGACAATTCTAGATTGTAAATAGGGGTATATATCAGTGTCATATATAGATTGGTAGTAGGACACTGGGTATTCCACATCGTGACTTGTCATAGTAAAATCGATTCTTCTTAAATTCTCATTTTATTTCGGTAACTCTAAAACTCACGTTCTTTGAGGTAAGGGCACTGATTTAAGGACTAGATTGAATCGTGTCAGATTTAATGCAACCATTTGATAAGGGGTTAGTTTCGATCTTGGTAATACTCTTAAATTATTGATCCGACTATGAATGGATGTTGGCACAGAAATATGAATTAAGAAACACCTCATATAAGATTACATAATCTAAAATAATCTATGACTAAGAACTGAAAATCTTTATAAATAATCCGTTAAAATACAAATCACCGACTATAGATCGCTGATAATTAGACTGTAGGCCTGATACTTAGATCTACAAAGTTAACTACAGAAGATGGAGTGGACAAATAATCGAAATTAATGTTAAATCAGTAATATCAATAATATCGTTGACCAAAACGAACTAGATCATTACAGTCAACAACCGAAAGGACTGAGAAATGACAAGGAATCATGTCAGCAATAGTCATGCAATGAGGAATAATAATTAAGAATGCCAGTTATGGTGACCTTTAAACCTGACTGTGCGAGGGTGTGGTGGCCCTCAGCTGGGCGGGAGATAGGAAGCTCAATTAGGGCAGCGGCCGCTTAATGCGAGGGTCTAGGATCCCAGTCTTTTTCTCGGTTTTTCACGAGCGCTCGCAGTTTTTACGCCTCTCAGGGATCCACAGGTTTTCTTTTAAAGATCAGTTCCGCTGACCTTTGTTCTTTATGGTACCTAAGCTGGAGGACCCTTGGTTTTAGTTTTTCGAGCTCGTTAGCCCGTACCGGTCGGGTCGGTTTTTCTTTTAGAGTGACTTTTCCGGAGAGTCTCTCTCACCCATCTCAGTGGCGTAGTTTTGGAGTAGACCTATCCCTCTATTGGACCGCCCTTCCAATTAGAGGGCGAGACGGAAGAGCCTTTTGTAGGCTACTTCATCGCTCGAGTTTTGTTTACTTTTCGCCAGCAGACTTGGCGAAGCTACATACGAATCATCCATGTATACATTTGAATCCCTATGACTACATCTGAATCAATTACAGTTGAATTTCGAAGAGTTACAATTAATCTTGAAATGAGTTACAAATGAGTTTGGCTTAGTTTGAGATGGATTACATTTAAATTGGTTACAACTAAGTTGGCTACATGGAAGCTTGGTTACAGTTGAGTTGGTTTACGTTGAACTAGTTACTTTTCCGCTGTTAATTCCTACAAAGAGAAAAGACCATATCCTGAAAATCATCCTTATCAGACTACGAGCTACTACCACAGATGTTATATATAGCTAGTGGACGTGTTGGGAACTTAGTTAGGATGCATTTTACTCCACCGCATGCCTACGGAGGCACCCCAACCCTAAGGCTTCTTTACTACCTTAGAGTCATAGTAATGTTAAATCAGTAATATCAATAATATCGTTGACCAAAACGAACTAGATCATTACAGTCAACCACTGAAAGGATTGAGAAATGACAAGGAATCATGTCAGCAATAGTGATGCAATGAGGAATAATAATTAAGAATGCCAGTCATGGTGACCTTTACACCTGACTGTGCAAGGGTGTGGTGACCCTCAGCTGGGCGGGAGATAGGAAGCCCAGTTAGGGCAGCGGCCGCTTAATGCGAGGGTCTAGGATCCCAGTCTTTTTCTCGGTTTTTCACGAGCGCTCGCAGTTTTTACGCCTCTCAGGGATCCACAGGTTTTCTTTTAAAGATCAGTTCCGCTGACCTTTGTTCTTTAGGGTACCTAGGCTGGAGGACCCTTGGTTTTAGTTTTTCGAGCTCGTTAGCCCGTACCGGTCGGGTCGGTTTTTCTTTTAGAGTGACTTTTCCGAAGAGTCTCTCTCACCCATCTCAGTGGCGTAGTTTTGGAGTAGACCTATCCCTCTATTAGACCGCCCTTCCAATTAGAGGGCGAGACGAAAGAACCTTTTGTAGGCTACTTCATCGCTCGAGTTTTGTTTACTTTTCGCCAGCAGACTTGGCGAAGCTACATACGAATCATCCATGTATACATTTGAATCCTCTATGACTACATCTGAATCAATTACAGTTGAATTTCGAAGAGTTACAATTAATCTTGAAATGAGTTACAAATGAGTTTGGTTTAGTTTGAGATGGATTACATTTAAATTGGTTACAACTAAGTTGGCTACATGGAAGCTTGGTTACAGTTGAGTTGGTTTCCGTTGAACTAGTTACTTTTCCGTTGATAATTCCTACAAAGAGAAAAGACCATATCCTGAAAATCATCCTTATCAGACTACGAGCTACTACCACAGATGTTATATATAGCTAGTGGACGTGTTGGGAACTTAGTTAGGATGCATTTTACTCCACCGCATGCCTACGGAGGCACCCCAACCCTAAGGCTTCTTTACTACCTTAGAGTCATAGTGTGTGGTCTTACTTAGATCAAGACCACCGACTATCCACTAAGCTTAAGAAATTCAACAAGAAAAGAATCAAAACATCAGACCCATCATATACACTTACTCTTCATCCACATAATTACTAAACATCGGAAAAAGATCTGGATAACCTCGATCATAAAAAGTATATAATGAATCAAAGAATTTAACAATCCTTGAAACATAAAAAGGGATAAGGAAGACTAGAAATCATATACGATTGTATATGCTTTAGCAAAGACAATGATTAGATAAAAGACTCATCATCTATATAATTAAGATCCATCACACCTGAAAAAAAAATGATAGCTTAAATATGGATCATATAATCTATGGATAAAAGTGTTAAAGTTGGGTAATTGGTGTAGGATGAGTAAGTCTGGTGATTCATACCAAGCAACTTGAAAACTTGTTTCAATGCAAGTAGCTCAAAAATTTAATTAAGCCCCTTTTACTTGCTTTCTTTTGGAGCCACTAAATTTCCTGATATTTTTAATTAATTAAGATTTACTCAACGTTTGTTGATGTTTTTTTTCTCCCTATTCCATGGATTGCAGGAAAAATACCTGCATCGTTGCATTGGGAGAGTTGAACATCAGCTTCTGCAAGTACAATTATTAGATACGCATGTTATAGATATTTTATGCTTTTATTTCTCTTCTGATATAATTGGGATGCATGTACATAATGCAACTTATGTTGTTACATGTTAACTGCTATGGAAATTTATGCAATATAATTGTGGCATACTGTAGTTTTGTGGTTGTTATTAAATTTGAATGTCATAAATGCGAAAAAAAGATTCCCCAAATTTTCATTACTCTAATGTGATCTTTAGCGAACATGATACTACGGGTGATATGTAAACGGGTATTCCAGATCCGCGGGAGCGGGCCTCACACCTCATCAGTATTTTTAGGATGTTCCAAAACTTCTAGGTCCAATTCAATCTGGCAATCGAATGAGATGCTAGTGTTTAATGTTTAGGATTTTTAACGGAGCTCTTCTGGCCAAATTGCAACTGAAACTTCTAAATACTGTTGATGATCTTCGCGGTAAGATTCTAGAGTGATGCTATGAAAAAAATGTTTACATGTTAGAGAGAAAGAGAAAGAAAGAAGATGAACTTTCGAAGAAAATATATAGTCCATTTTTTCCGCTTTGTACAACAAGGATACCTCTCCAACATGAAATGCAGAAAGGATGACCACATGCAGCAGCCGATATCATCTTGTGCGGGAATGATTCAAAACAAATCCCACAGGTCAACTGCAAAAGTAAATGCATTGTCAAATATAATCAAAAAATGCATCATCAACTAATCATGATATTATTTATCAAGAAAACAAATGGCAAAATTCTATTTTCAAAAAAGGGTGATCTCTACAGGACAGAGATTATCCGAATAAATATCAATGCAGATGCAAGTACAGGAGTGCCCCCCACCAATTAAAAAAGAAATCTCCGCCTACAATCCAAAAAAACCAAAAGCACTTCTGACTATATATCTCAACATATGCCTCCATCTGATTGAAGGAATTGTTGTTCCCACCAACCACAACGTCCCCGCAAAAAAGCGAGATGAATTAGCTTGCATTCATTATAGAGTCACAATTTCAAACAGAAACTACCTCCTTCGAATGCAAAATTTCAGCACGATTCGCCATCAAGCCAACTACTTTTCTAACATGTTCTTCATCAGCAAACCATGCATCATGCACCTTACCAACATCCCTGTTCATAACTAATGAGTAGAAAATCAATATATAACAAGCCAGTCACAAAGTACCAATGTTAGGACCCATAATATCCAACATAGAAAAAAGATATCAAAGTGTAAAGCACATTGTAATTCTATTTGGATTTTTAAAAACAATGATAGCCACGAAGGCACGAAAGCATGTTATAGGCATGAAAGCATGTTTGTCTATCATTGCACAAAATTAAAAACAAGTAAAAACAATTGTAGTGACATGAATAAACACCATACTATTCACCAACATGTCTTGTGTTAGATAATTTCTAAAGTTTTCACTCGTTTTCTTAATGAATAAAATGTATTCTAATTCTATTTTTATATAGATTCAATACCCTCTAATAACTGCAAAACAAACATATTTGGCAATTAACCATGTCACAACGTGAATATGCCATCAGAAAAAAAAATCGGGGCTCCATGCAAAGGGTAAACATTTCATAAAAAAAAATGGTGAAGCATTCTCCCACGATAAGTAAGGTCGGCTACATAGATTCTTACTCAAATCTATGTTGAAAGATTCAACTATTTTTTACGTTGATTGTCGACTACCTAAAGCAACCCCAACAAGGGGGGATTTGAACCCCTAGTCTTTTGGGTGGTAGGCACACTTCACTACCACCACACAATTCATAAGTGGTCAATAAATTATGAAGATTATGTTAAGGAGGGAACAAGGATGGTTTTGCTCTAACAACTTGCAAAACCATGGCTGCATTTGTGAGTCCATTAATTCCAATGATGATGTGTTTAACACAACATGCAGAATATTATAATAAAAACAGTAATATGCACCAAAACCACGTAACTTGCATGCATATTATATTAGCTATAGATTGGGTGACGCTTGATCTATTTAGCGAGTTGTCGGGTCTATATAAGAATATGAACAAGTCCAAGATGATTCCTTTTGGCCTATCGGAGGCGGAGGTGATTGATTGCGGCCGTGTCTTGGGGTCTCCTCTTGGTGAGCTGCCTATTGACTACCTTGGAATGCCGTTAGTGGTGGGAGGGTCAGGCTCAGGGACTGGCTTGTGGTCGTCGAGAGGGTTGATAAGCGTCTGGCTGGATGGCGGTCGGCCCTGCTCTCGAAGGGGAGACGGCTTGTCCTTCTCAAGGCAGTGCTCTCCTCGATCTCGGTTTATTTCTTATCGAATCGTCGGATGCCGGTGGGGATTCGCAACTGTCTTGAAAAGTTTATGCGAAGATTTCTGTGGGGAAAGAATAGAGAGGCGGGGGAGGGTTGCATTTGGTAGGGTGGGATGAGGTCACGAGATGCAAGCAAGAGGGTGGGTTGGGCGTGCGGAGGTTGGAGCTCGTTAATGATGCATTCCTTCTCAAATGGGCGAACAGGATTTGGGGCTCGGGTGAAGACTTCTATACCAGCATCTTGCGGGAGATTCACGGGGCGAGCGGGACGTTAAATGCGCAGGATGGTATGGTCAGAACCCAAACTCCGTTTTGGTGGGGGGTGTTGGAGGTTTTTGAGAGGAATCTGTCGTTGTTTGTGCCGGTTGTGGGGAATGGTGAGTCTTTTAGATTTTGGAAAGATGATTGGACGGGAAGGGGGATCTTCAATGTGCGATTCCCTCGTTTATTTGCGTTGGCGGCTGATAAGGATGCCAGAGTCGCATCTTGTTGGGCGGATGGATGTTGGCTCCCGCCTTTCCTTGCGAATTTTTCGGATCAGAGGCTTGAAGACTTTCTTGCCCATATGGATGCCATCGGGGACGCAGGAAGACCTAATGGTGGTCGTGACCATTGGGCCTGGTGGGGTGGCTCTTTCTCGACACGGAAAGCTGATGGGACAATATCTAGACCCCCGCCTGCGCGGTCGAACATGCCGGTGCGTAACTGTGGGTTCTTCTGGGGACCAAAGCTCCCCGAACGCCTTGTTTTTTTCCTTTGGTTATTCCGCAGGTAAAGGCTGATGACGAGGGATCGTTGCGCAAGGCTTCTGGTCAATATCTCAAATAGATGTGTTTTATGCGATTCTGCGGTGGAGACCACTGACATCTCTTCTTCGTTTGCCCCAGGGCCAGAGGGGTTTGGCAAGAAGCGGATGTGGATTGCGTGTGCACGAATGACTTGACGGCCTTTGGTGAATCGTTGGTGAACAACAGAAAGAGGGAGAGAAGGGACATCCTGCGTCCCATAGCGAGGTTGTGGTCGATTTGGTTGGGGAGGAATGAAGCCCTCTTCTCGGGGCAACGCTTTTACAGGGAGAGCGTTCTTATACATTGTGCGAGATTAGTAGATGATTGGGTTTTGGCTTAGAACCCTGTTTGGTATTTTTTGGGGGCTGTGGCGTCTACTGTAAGGCCTTTGCTTATTTCTTTGTATACTTCTTTTTGTTATTTTTCTTTCTTAATATATTGGGGCGAACACCGCTGAGTGTCTCCCCCTTTTTTGGTGGCTCAAAAAAAAGCTATAGATTGGGCAGTGGAAATCGTCTTTCTTTTATTTATATCATATTTTCTGACCATTGAACTTAACCATTAAAGAATATCCATCAAATACTTGTCTTCTTTCAAAAAGTATGCAAGGGAAACAATTTCTTCTACTTAATATCAAGGGATTTTTACCCGACAGACCATATAATTTGTCAATTACCTCCACGACCTTTGAAACAACCTAATTCCCTCCTCGACCCCATAAACTTGCTCCGTCTTACCCCATAACCCCTACCGTTAATTTGAGGCTTCGGTTAACTTGTGTGGGCTTAGGATTGGGTTAATCAAACTACAGTAGATCCAACTGTAGGATTTTCCTCTCTCGCTCCTTCCCTTCTTCTCTCCTCCTTCCGCTTCCTTTCCCTTTCGACGGTGGAGCACAAGGAGGGGTCGCTGGAGCACAAGGAAGGGCGCTGGAACACCTCGAGGTCTCTGCAGCCCACAAAAAAATCTTGCGCAACACCCCATGCATGGCGTGTGGAGAGGAGTCGAGGTCAGGACGACACAGGGGAAGCCTGGGCAAGGCGGAGGCTGAGGGGTGAGGGGGATTTGGGCGGAGGTCAGTGGTAGGGGTGCGGGGTCAGGGAGGAGGCATGGACAAGCGGAGGCTGAGGAGTGAGGTGGATTTGGCGGAGGTCGGTGGGAGGAGGCCTGGGAAGGAGGCGGAGGGGGTGAGGGGTGGTCTAGGTAGAGGTCGATGGGAGGGGAGGTCGAGAGAAGGTCGGAAGGAGGCGAGGTCGGGCGGAGGGGAGGAGGGGAGGTTGGGCGGAGGGGAGGTCAGGGGAGGGGAGGTTGGGCGGTGGGGAGGTTTGGGGAGGGGAGGTCGGGCGGAGGCGAGGTCGGGCGGAGGGGAAGAGGGGAGGTCGGGCGGAGGGGAGGTCAAGGGATGGGAGGTCATGCAGTGTGGAGGTCAAGGGAGGGGGGTCGGGCGGAGGCGAGGTCAAGAGGGGAGGTTGGGCGGTGGGGAGTTCAGGGGAGGGGAGGTCGGGCGGAGTGGAGGAAGGGAGGTCAGGCGGAGGGGAGGGGATGTCGTGAAGGAGGCTTGGAGACGTGAGGGAGAAGGGATGGCATTTTTCTAATTTTGAGAAACAAACCGGGTATTATGGAAAAGAAATTCACAGAATCCGATTAGTTTTAACAGCCAAGTGGATGGGGTTAGCCACAGGATTTGTAGGTAAGGGTTAGCAAGTTTACAGGGTCGAGGGAGGAGTTTGGTTGTTTCAAAGGTCGTGAAGGTAATTAACAAAGATTATAGGGTATGTCGGATAAAAATCCCTAATATCAATATCTAATACTCAAGTGGACTTCGAATCCTTGTTTGTGATTGACTGCTTATTCATACGCTTTGCCAACAAAGGGAGGCCACCACAAAAGCAATCTGACTCGAGTCCTTTAAGAAATAAAATTTACCTGATGCAAGGGGTCAACACTTCCACATTAAGTCTCTAAATTCAAATAATAGGAGAAAGGGATTTTTACACCCATAACCCTGAGTAATTCCTCAATAGCATTCATAACCTTACATAATCGTGAATTACATGATAAACCTTGAGTAATGCTTAACGCTTGCATGACATAACCCTGTGTTATGTTCCGTTTGAGATGTCTGTTATATTTGACGGTTTCCGTTAGAAAAAGACAAAGTTGCCCCATATACTCATTCTTATTTGCAAATCATGTCATCGCATCTCTCTCCATCATCTGGAGGGGCTAGGAGGAAGAGTGTTGATGTAGGCAGTGGTCGACATGGGGGTGGGGATGTCGAGGGAGCTACTTAAGGTGGTGGTCTACGCAGGGGGGAGTTAGGGCTTGCAACCGCATGCAAGCTCAAAGCGGTCAGGCTCGCAGACGTACGACGGCAAGGGGGCCTCTAGGGTCGTCAGGGTAACTCACAGGCGCGCGCGAGATGGGAGGCTTCTGGGATTGTCGGGGATTGGGGAGGAGGAGGCTCACAGACGCGCGGGGGTGTCGGGGCTTAGGGAGGAGGGAGCTCGCAGGCGGCGCAAGGAGGGAGGAGGGAAGTTTCAGGGCTTGCAGGCGCGCGGGGGGCAAGGGGCTCCTGGGGCTCGTAGGTGATGCGGGGGTTGGGGCTTGGAGAGGAGGGGCTCAGAGGCGGAGCGCGAGGTTCGGAGCTTGTAGGGACGCGCGGATCGAGGCAACTCGCGAGAGCATGCAGGACAAGGGGCTCCTGGGGTCGTCGGGGGTTGAGGAGGAGGAGGCTCGCAGGCGGCACATGGTCGGGGGGAGGGGCTTGGGGAGGAAGTCGACCATGCAGGGGCGAAGGGCTCCTGGGGTCGCCTGGGAAGGAGACGGCGGGACGGGGGTAAGGAGGCGACGGGGCAGAGGGGGTGCCGTGGGCGAAGGGGAGGAGGGTGTGGCTGCGGGGGTGGTTGTCGATGGAGGGACGGAGGAGGAAGAAGGGGAGGGGTCGACTGCGTTGTAAGATGGAGGACAAAGATTTTTTTAATTTTTTAACAACTGTTGGAAAGGATAAGGCTTAGATTAACCCAATGATATGGTTGGGTTAAACGAACTAACGGAGGGTTATGAATGTGAGACGGAGCAACTATCCGGGGGTTCTCTGTAATTCGCGTTTATGTAGGGTTATGAATGTTATTGAGAAATTACTCAGAGTTATGAGTGTAAAATCCCTAGGAGAAATTAGCAATATGTAACAAACAGCCAGTGGTTGCATATACTGGTAATGAGCCATGAGCCCTATAGTTTGGAAGCAAAGGTTTTTTTGGAAAAGGGGAAGGATGGAGTTCCCAGATGGGAACCCCAGCAAAAGTGTGTGTGTGTGTGTGTGTGTATAAAAAATAATAACGCATTACACTCTCCAATATAAACATAATGCCTTATTGTGTTCAATTACATTCTCAAGATAACATGTTTGTCCGCCAAAGATGACACAATTCCTCGCGCACCAGATCACTCAAGCGAGCACAAAAGGATAAGCATTGTCCTCGTGTTCGTAGCCACAAACTGATGTAATGCCCTTCCAAAAACTAGGACAATCGTGGCCCTCAAACCACGGGATGTTGGTCATGTTCCACACTTGAGCTGAAGAGGGACACGAGAAAAATAAGTGGTCAACATCTTCTGCAGCCAACCTACATCTAACACACATCAACCTCCCCTCCGCCCCCAACAGTTGCCCCTCGCAAACCTACATGAGAATCCTACAAGCCATAGAAGCCAAAGGAATACCTTTATCTAGTTTGGCACCCTGCTCCTCCAAACCATCCTGGTATCAACAGTAACCTCCCCGACCACATCCTCTCTGTCCCCCACCAAAAAATGATAAGACTTCTTAATCGTAAACTTCTCATCACCCCATTTAAAGTGATCTCTGCCAACCGTCAAACCCTCAATTTGCGCCAAAACCGACTGAAATGCCAAGAACTCTTCAATCCTCTGTTCTAATAAGGCCGAAGAGAAAATAGGAGATTACGACCCAAGCTCCCAAACTTGTTGCACCATTACCTGCTTGTTACAAGCCAGGTGCAACAATCGCATGTAGTGCTCGGCCAATGCACGCTCGCTCGTTTAGTCATCCCATCAAAAGCGAAAGCCAGCGCCATCTCCCGGAACCGAACTCAACTTCAAGGCTAACTCTAGGATTACCTTGGTGACCCCCTTCCACAAAGATGAAGGCAAACGGCCCGAGACAGCTGCCAGCGACATGGACACCCCATAAACCTTCCTCAATAGCCTGCAAACGAGATCCTCTGATTTTCCCCATATGTGGACCACCCACTTCGCGATGAAGGCCTTGTTCATCTCGCCCACCCGTAGAACTCCTAAACTTCCCTTCTTTTTTGACGTCGCCACCTTCCCCAATCGACCAAGTGGATGTCTCTCCTAGCCTGCCTCCCATCCGCCCAAAAGAACCTCCTCATTAAAACTTCGATTCTCGTCCGCACGCCCACCGGCAGCAACCTCGTGGAACAAAAGAAGATAGGAATGGCTGTAAGAATGTGCTTCAGAGGCATCAACTTCCCACCTCTCAAATGCATCGTCGACTTCCATCATGCCAATCTCCCCTCCAATTTCTCCAGCAACACTCTCCGGTCCCTAACATGCGGTCGTCCCGCCACCAATGACAACTCCACGTATGTGATTGGCAACCCAGTCGTTGCGCATCCCAAACTTGCCATCAACCTCTACACCTCTAGCTTAGTGAGACCAAAGAGAACAACCATTGATTTCTCTCTATTGATCTGAAGTCCCAAAATGTCCCCAAAAATGTTTGGAGGCGAAATGTCCCCAAAATACCACAAGTCAGAATAAGTTACATTGGATGAGATCACGGGTGGAATGACTATCTACCTATATATGTTTACTTCTCTCATGAAACATGTGGTTGTATACTATATAAACCAACGATGTTCTCACATCTTTTTTTTAGGGAAAGATGGTGTCTTTCCAAAATGGTACACCTTAAATAAATACATCAACAATCACAAAAAATGCAAAAAAAAACAACACAAGAAGAGCCTCAACATGCTCAACTCCATTTTCCACATAGTATCTCACCGGCGAAAATAACTCCATTATACACCAGCCTGATTGCCCAAAAAAAGCAAGAGGTCGCAACTCCCCCCCCCCCAACACGACATGGACTTAGCGGCCCAAATTGAGCCTCAAGAACCTGTATACAAGAGGTATCCAGCCAATCAAACACCGCATCCTGCCATACCTAGAATGAGAATAAGAAAAAAGAGATAATCTGAATCCTCCAATCTATCTGAGCATCATAGGCATTCCACATCATTAATATTCACTCTATGAACCTTCGTCATAAGGTGTCTGCTTCTTAATGACCAAAGAAGATCTTCACATGTAACAACACCTTAAAGGTCCAAATAAGCTTGCAATCCTAGGTCAGATCTCCAAGGTCCTCTTACAATCGCTAATCCAAAGGTCCAACAGAGAATTCAGGGGTCCAAGTCCCCTTCGACGATACTACTGCGATGGAGACCCCCATATAACTCATCAAAGCTATAAGTAATGGGAAATGATCAGCCAGCTACCCTCTTCAGACCAACTGGAAGAATCAAGAGCGCCCACCACATGCCTCATAAGAGGCAAGATATCAGGCAGCTCCATTATAAATCCCCCTCCAGAAACTAGAAGGGGACCAAAAATCACCCACCCAGTTGAGTAGTCAGGCATGCTCTAACCTATATATACTTCACACCAAATAAAAAGTAAGCCATCGTCGTTTCCCTAAATACATAACAATCAGTTCACCAAGAGCGACTTATTCATCTCTTAAGCTTCTAACACCCATCATCCTTCAAAGGTCGCATCACCATCATCCAGTCAACCAAAGAGTATTGTGATTCTGTCTCCTTAAACTAGACTAAAAGAGCACCTCAACAAGGACTCTAGAGGAGTCTGAAATCCGTTGAAAGCAATGACATCAAAAGTAAGAAGATATAGACGATCGCTTTTTAAAGAGGTCATTAACACATGTTTAAGCCGAATAAGTTGTCTGTCACTCGATAAACAAGTTGTTTTACACTTAATTCTGCTTTGGATATGAATGCATGTTATTTGTGATTCTTCAAATGCATTGGGATTTGTCATTCAGTGATGTCTTCATTCTTATATTGTTACTCATGATGATATGTATATAACATTGGTCAATAGGTGTCGTCCTTGAGTAAGAGATGAACACTCGGTCTTCTGATCACGTGACAAGTAGTGGAACGAGGACGGATGCCATGTGTTTATTCCACAAGGATCTACAGATCCAGGATGGAAGTATGGTTATATGCTTGCAAAGGATGATCAAAATAAAATTGTTTGTAAACTTTGTAGAAAAACCATCAAAGGTGGAATTTATAGACTAAAGCAGCATTTGGAAATGCTCATATACGTAGACAAGTCTCTTCTTGTCCCAAGGTTGATGAAGAGATCAAGAAAGAAATGAACGAATATTTGGGCGGAATATTAAAGAGAAAGGCTAAAAAGATGAAGGAAATCGATGATCTGAGGAATGATGTTGATGTCATGGGAGGTGATGTACGAACAATGGGCTCAGCAAAAGAGCCATGTATGCTTGAGTCAATGAATGAGAGTTGCTCAACGACAGACAACAATCAAGGATGCATTTTGTAAGGATCAAAGGGAAAAGACCATCGCATATGTATGCCGCTGGGCTTATAAAGCAAACATTCCATTCAATGTATTTCAAATAAAAGCTTGCCATAAAGCATTTTGAAGCAATTGGGCAATATGGTGCAGGACTCAAACCTCCCACTCGTTATGAGATGTCTGCTCCACAATTGAAATTTGAATAAGGCAGTTATGGATGTCAATGATGCCTTATCACCACATAGAGATATGTGGATAAGTATGGTATGTTCTATCATGACTGATTAATGGACCGATATCTGTGGTAAAAGTATTATGAACTTGTGTGTGAAATGTTCACTAGGTACAAGTTTTTTGAGATCTGTAGACTCTTTTGATGAGCCGCATACCGCTGAATACATTTTCAACTTGGTAGATGAATGCATCCAAGAGGTTGGAATTGAAAATGTTGTCCAAGTTGTTACAGATAATGCATATGCAAATATGGTTGCAGTGAAGATGATGGAGGCAAAGTATCCAAAAAAATTGGAGCTCATGTGTTGCCCATTTTTTTATGTGTTGGCCCTCCCTACTTATAGTGGGAGAAGACTTAGTACATTTTTTTATGTGTTGCCCATTATTTTGATTTTATATTAGAGGAGATGGGGAAAGAATCAAAGGTTCGATAGTCAAATTCCGCATCCATAGTTTGATGCGCAGTTTCAGACTCTACATTTAGGTTGGTTCGGAGTCTGCAGTTCGAGACGCACGAGTGTGCGATTTTCAGTATCGTGGTCCTCATCATTCTTGTTGTTTCGACCATATCCTCCATGAGCTCCTCTCCTACAGGAGCCCGAGCTCCATCTTCATCAGAAAGAGGTGAAGACAGACCCATCTCCTCCCATGTATCTCCACCTCCTCCCACACGAGCCTCTTTCTCTCAATCGACCATATCCTCTAGGAGCTCCTCTCCTACAGGCGCCCGAGCTCCATCTCCGTCAGGAAGAGGTGAAGGCGGCCCCATCTCCTCCCATGCATCTCCACCTCCTCCTTGTGCGCAGGTCTCGTGCACGACCTCCTCAACGCTTCTCCTTCAAGCCATGTAGGCGGTGGCACACCAAAGCTTAGAGGCACTCCAGATGCCCCATCGAGGGAACCCTTGGTGGCGGGAACCCCAATCGGGGGGCTTTTGAAGAAAGGGGTGAACCCTAAGCAGGGTTGTCGATGTTTGAGGCCCCAAGCGGGCCGACGGTTCACAAAAAAAACAAAAGAACGAAAAGGGGAAGAGCCCAATTTAGGGCTGCATATTCTGTTATAAAAAAAGGGGAGTGAAGTTGGGCCGAAAAAAAGGAGGGCCCAATATTTAAAATATATAGAGAGAGAGAGAGAAAAGAATCAAAAAATTTTGGTCAAGTCGTTGGGCCCTTTGGGTCGTGATATTTAAAAAAACTTTGGAAAAAAAAAGGTGTGTACAATAAAAGGTCTTACGCAGAATATTTGAAAAAAAAAGGAAAAGTTGAAAAATGGCAAAAGCTTATTTTAAAAATGATTGAAGCCGAAAAAATGCACGGCATTAAAAAATGAGACGACTATTAAAAAATGGAAATAAATGAGAGGAAAAAATGCAAGAAAACTGGAAAAAAATGACGGCTTATTTGATTTTTCTCCCATATTATATTGTCTTGTCCCAACTTGGTCGTGTGATTTTCCGACCAGTATGAGAGAAAGGAGGAGTATTGTGTAGAGTCATAGGTCAGATCGAGATTCCAAATTCTGATTCTCCAAATCAATCGGACTTCCAGACTCTACGGCAGATATTCAGACTCGATGTTAGATTGTTCCGAGTCTTCATTTTCAGACACGCACATGTATGCGGTCTTTTCAGATGTGTACATGTTTGCCAACTTTGTGTGGTCCCCATCTTTTATGTTTTGGCCAAGGTATTCATGTGAGTCATCGGGACTCCATACCATTCCCTATGCCATGTTGGTTAGGATTTTCATGTGGTTCATAGGGACTACATAGTAGAGTACCATTCTCTGTTCCAGATGGGAGAGACCCAATTCTCCGACGAGGAGACTTCTTCAGACTCCATTCTCCAGCAATCGTAAACTCCAGTATGAGATTCTTCCATGGTTCCTATGTTAGAGAACCCATTTTGAGGTCCCTATGAGACAGACCCTCAGAGATCTAAGTATGGATAATTAACGATGCTATTTTCGACCCTTTTTCAGAGATGGAGCAGTTGTCCACATGTTGTCGCGGGCCAGAGTACTCCGACAAGGAGACTCATTTCAGTTGCAGTGACTCTGATAGGCGCAGTGCAAAGCACATGCTCTTCGACGAGGAGATTCAATTGACTCACACTCTAGCCTATCCATCCTCCTCACCAGCACAGCATGAGCAGTGTTGTCAAAGGCGCTCGAGGCGCTCGCCTAGGTGCTAAGGCGAGGCGAGGCGAGCCCTAGGCGCCATGCCTTGCTTCAGGCGAGGCGTTTTGCCTTAGGCGCTGCTTAGGCGAGCGCCTGAAGCAAAACTGTGGTTTTTTGATAAATTGTTTGTATTTTTCTTCTTCTTTTTTTAAATTTAAAGTTGGATCAATATTAATTCTGAGTAATATTTGCATATGTTTGTGTGTGTATATGCATATAAATACATGCATCAATTATACATACACTAGCAATGCATATACATATACATATACGAATTAAGCTCTACATAAACACATACATTTACGTATGCATATTAATTATAAGTATTATAATTAAAAACATAATACATACATACAAACACACACACATATATATGGACATATACACATTTACATGTAAACATTTTTTTTAATAATAACGAGGGGGGCCCTCCCAAGATGGGAGTCACCACACCGAAAATTCATTAATTACCGGGAAAGTACATCAGCTGGATACCTAGAAATTGTACATACAGAGCGTTACACTGAGCTGATACATTTTCATAGTAGAAGCGCTGCCCCTTGAAGATAGCATCATTCATGCCGAGCCAAATAGCCCACGGCGTGGCAAAAGTCCTGGAGACATCACCGGAGGATCCAAGCCCCACCGCCCGAATAGATCTCCGAAACAGATCTGCACAGGATGGACCCATGGCAACCCCAAAGAGGCCCACACATTTACCGAAGTCCTGCAGCCGAAGAAGATGTGATCCGCATCTTCCACACCACCCTCACATCTGTCGCATTCAATGTCTGTCACGCCCAGCAGTCTAGCCCTTCTCACTTTGTCACATAGCCGATCTCTTCTTAAACACCACAGGAACACCTTAACCCGAGTAGGAATCTTTATTGCCCAGATCATCTTCATATCCGCACATAGAGCCTCGTCTCGGTCCACCACACTTCCACACAACTTCCTATATGCAATCTTTACCGAGAACTTACCATCTGCCCACTCAAAGTGATCAGGCTCGCCCGACATCTCCCCGGCAGAGGGAATCTCCACAAGCAGCCGCAAATAATCATGCAATCTCTGATCCGAGAAAGCCGTCAGAAACCTCGGAGCCCACGATCCAGAGTCTACCACCTCCGCCACCAGCGCCCCCTTGTCAACGGCAAGCGCCATCAACCTAGGGAAGCGGATCGCCAGCGCCCCATCTCCTGTCCAATCATCCTGCCAAAATCTGAACTGGAGACCATTCCCCAACCTCGACCGAAGGCAAGCCCTGAGCCTCGGAATCACGGCACGGATCCCGCTCCACAACGAAGACTCGTGACACTTTCTTGTAGCCACCAACTCTCCCGAGACCCCATAGATCGCCCTCAACAACCGCAACACCAGCGAGTCGGAAGAACCCCAAATACGCACCACCCATTTGGCTAACAAGGCCTTATTCATTGATTCTACATCCCTGACTCCCATACCACCCTCCGAAACATGTACAACAAGATCCTTCCAAGCCACCAAGTGCAATCCCCTCTTTGCCTGCCTCCCATCTGACCAGAAAAAGAATCTCATCAACGACATGTATATGCATGCATGCATACATATGTATACGTATACGCATACATATGCATCAGAAAAAGGATCTGACCAGAAAAAGGATCGCATTTACATGTAAACATATGTATATGCATGCATATCCATGCATACACATATGTACACATGTACATGTATACACATGTACACATATTTACATGTACTACACATATACATGTAATAGACATTCACTTATAAATGTTTATGCATAAACATGTTAGTCCTTAATTCTACATATACACATACATTTATACATGTTAGTTCTAAATTCTATTTACACATTACATTTATATTAGTTTTAAATGCCATAATTGCAAACATAATATATACTTACATACTCATATATGTATATATAAAGAAATATACATGCACTTACATATACATTGGATTGATATTAGATGTAATTTACACATGTTAGTCATTAATTCTACATGTACCCATACATGTTAGTCCTTAATTCTATAATTCTACATATACACATACATGTTAGTCCTTAATTCTACATATACATGTACATTTATACATGTTAGTTCTAAGTTCTATTTACATGTTACATTTATATTAGTTTTAAGTACTATAATTGCAGACATAATATATACTTACATACACATATATAGGTATATATAAATAAATATACATACACTTACATATATATATAGGATCGATATTAGATTGAAATTTAAGTGTGTGTCTGTGGGTGTAATAGTTTGGTTTTGAAAAAATACGTGCATGTACATATAAATACATACATATATATATATGTATAGGTATATAAGATTATATTTACATAAATATATTACGCCTCAATTGTCATGTACATATAAATACATACATATATATATATATATGTATAGGTATATAAGATTA
This sequence comes from Ottelia alismoides, assembly GCA_037367405.1. Classification (NCBI taxonomy): domain Eukaryota; kingdom Viridiplantae; phylum Streptophyta; class Magnoliopsida; order Alismatales; family Hydrocharitaceae; genus Ottelia; species Ottelia alismoides. The sequence goes on along the minus strand of JAZKJV010002550.1, from coordinate 418,292 downwards.
TATTTACATAAATATATTACGCCTCAATTGTCTCAGGAGAGCGCCTAGTCAAGCGCCTAACGCCTCAGGCATTTTGGACTCCCAGCGCCTTAGGGCGCCTCACGCCTTTGACAACACTTGGCACGAGACGCAACATCCTCGACGGCAGCCGACAGTTGTGCGCATTGAGTTGATATTGTCTGTAGTGCCTTGTAGCGTGAGTTGAGTTTTCTTTCTGTTTGTCCAAGATGAGCATTGCATGCTCCAGCTTGAGGGGGGGTGTGGAAGTATTTGTTTATATGCGTCACTTATGGGAGAGATGGGTAAATGGATCTCTCCAGGATCCATTTACCCCATCCAGAGTTTAGTCTCACATCATCTACCAGTTTGGAGGTGTGGAAACTCGGTGGGGGCTATATATAGACCCCCACACCCATTGTATCCAGTTGAGAAAAGCAATAGACTATGAGCCCCCTGAGGCGTTCTCCAGTGTTTTCATCCCGCTCCTTAGGGAGTAGGGTTCCACGTAAAAAGTCATGTTGTTCATATTTATTTATCTTTTTATCTGATACGCTTCCGCATTCCTATTTTCTAACATGATGCGTAAATATACACAAAAAAAGCCATCGTCAGACCTGGGCAAACTAGATTTGTTACCGCATTTCTTACATTACAAAGTGTCCTCGAGAAGAAAGAGAAGTTGAGGCACATGTTCTCTTTAGATGAGTTGAGAGATTGTAGACGGTCGAAGACTAGGAAAGGAGAGGCGGCAACATCCAATGTCTTGAGTCCAACATTTTGGAATCAAGTAAATCTAACATTGAAGGTTTTTTCTCCATTGGTTTATCTTCTATTCGTTATTGATTCTGATGTGAAACCATCTATGGGATTTGTGTATGGAGGATTAGTAGAAGTAAAGAAAGAAATAATTGATTCCTTTAATGAAAATGAGTTATCCTATAAGCATTTCATCGATGTCATCAATTTGAAGACAAAAGGAGGGCTTGATTCTCCCCTCCATCTTCCACCATATTATTTGAACCATTGCTTCTATTACAAGGATCATGTTGAGAATGATGTTGTTGTGAAAAAGGTCTTCTTGACCGCATTGAGAAGTTATATCCAAATTCAGATCAACAAGACATCATTACAAGAAAGGAGTTGGTGATTTCCAAACATGGTCAAGGATCGTTTGGGAAGCTATTAAGCAAAGATCAATAAATGATGACCAATTTGATCTAGGTGAATCCCTGTCAAGTTTTTCAATATGATTTTATAGATAATATTGATGACATCTAATTAATGTTGAACATGAAACAGCTCATTGGTAGTCGCTACATGGAGTGATGCAGCGTGGCTCAACCCCTCTCTTTTCTTCTACCAAATAATTTCCACCGTTCAAATTATTTCCCGCGCGATGCCGAATTCCATTTTGCATCATGGAGGTGAAACCCTTAATTTGCAAGCAATGGCAATGAGAATTCTGAGTTTGACCTCGTCATCATCTTGTCGCGAGAGAAACTGGAGTGCTTTTGGAGCGGTAATGGATTTTATATTTATACATTAACATCCATTATACATTGATTTTTTAGTGTATAACATATGTGTGTGTATTTTAGGTTCATACGCAGAATAGAGCTAAATTGAATCCCAAGAAGGTGAATGATTTAGTATTTGTTAGATTCAATTCATTGATTAAGAAGGTGATTAAGGATCGCAGTGAAAGTAAGAGGAATGATCCACTTTCTTCAAACGATCACCACTCACCGGTATGCAAGGGCATGGATTTCAAATGTACTTTGTGAAGAAGTTGAATTATTTCCTGGCACAGGATTTACATGGGGTTCAGTTGCCGAGGCATGCAGAGCTGAAAACATACTTGAGCCAAGGAGAAGTGAACGTGTACATTTGAAAACTTCAAGTTCATCTGGGCAAACTTTGCATGAGGATGCTGATAATGAGGGAATATTTGAGGATGAGGATGGAGATGAAGAGCCAATGTTGCTTGATGACAAGTCTGATGAAGAATGACATTGGTTTCATTATATTTTTGGATGAATAAATGCCAGGCCTTTTGTGTTATCCATGACTTTTCTGGAACCACGCTATGAATTGTAGTTTGCAATTATTTGTTGTCTATTTTGACATTTGACTATGGATTCTACTTGTTTATGCTGTCTATTTTGACATTTGGCTATGGATTCTACTTGTTTATGCTATCTGTTTTGACATTTGGATGAAAAAATCCTTGAATTTGACAATATTTGGTCTATATTGTGAATAGGTGATTATATTTTTATAATTTATTTATACTTTTTTTATTAATTATATGTATATGTAATAATTTTTTATTAATTAAAAATGCAAAACCTCATAACTCGTTTAATTTCCACTTAAACTCCCACATATCATTTAATCAGTAATCAGTGACCCTATCGATTAAATATCGCATACCGTTTTTTGCAACTTTGATCGATTCCTGAGGCCGGCGGTTGATGACGGCAAGGGTTTCGAATTCTGAACGAATGATTGGAGCGAGTGTGGTGTCCTTGGGGAGAGATACCCACATTTTATGGCGCTTGCTACCGACCCTGAGGTGTCGGTGGCTAAGGCATGGGATGGTCATGCTTTCTTCCCTCTATTTAGAGCAGAGGTGTCGGATCAACGCGTTGGTAAGTTGAAGCTGATGTTGAATGATCTGGAAAATGTGCTTGGGCCATCGTATGGTAAAGATTGTTGGTGTTGGAGAGATGGTATGTACACTGTGGAGAAGGCACATAAAGTTCTGAGGGGGCCCACGACATACGATCCGGAAGGATGTGAATCAAACTACAAAGGATCTGGAGATGGAAAATCCCAACTCGAGTAAAGGTTTTCTTGTGGATCTGCAGAAGGGGTAGGGTGCCGACTGGCGAAAGATCGGCGTGTATCTTTAATGGATTTGCTCCAACCTATTCTAGGTGCCACGAGGAGGTCGAAAACTTGGATCATCTATTTTTCACTTGCAGGTTTTCTGCAGATGTCTGAACTCTATTTGGCAATATGGCAATCCCTTGTGCTGGGATGAATGATTTTTGAGAGGTCATCGTGGAAGGCTGGAGAGGCGATGAAAAGGAGCGGGGCTAGACACATAGCACTCATGTGGGTGATATGGATAGCAAGAAACGGTGTGGTGTTTCGTAGGGATAGATGGTACAGAAAAATGTTGTAACACATGCTAAGGTGTTGGCGGAGGGTTGGGATAATGTTGTTTGAGCTTCCTTTGAAGGTGAACGATCTGTAAAATCATGTAAACTTCCTTTTTGGTGATAAATGGTAAAATGTTTTAGCACATACCCATACGGCGTAGGCCCTTTTTCCTTTCAAAAAAAAGATAGCATCTCTGCCTAACACACCCCCCCCATAACAAAAAACCCTACTTTCCGGCATGGCCTCAAATTTCAGCGAAATTCGATCGAATTTCTGTCGAATATCGATATCCAGTCGAAATTGAAATTCGACCGAAATGACCGAAATATGGGGATCCTAGTACAAAAAACGACCGAAATGACCGAAATTCCATCGAAATTCTGTTTTGGTCGATACCGAAATGGTGACCGAAATCGACATTTAAGGCATTGCTTTCCGACTTGTCATTCACCACAAACGAGTAGGGAACCATTGGGAAGCATATCTTCATCCAAGTAACCCAAACTTCAGGGAAACCTATCTTGAGGAGTGAGGTCCAGATGAATCGACAATCCACACAATCATAGGGCTTGAAGAAGTCCACCTTCCAAAGCATATCTTTCATCTCTTACATCTCTCAATCCTCCAACATTTCTAAGCCATCACCAAATGATTTACCCTAGAATAGGAAAACATCCTCCAACATTTATAAGCCATCACCAAATGATTCATCATAAATTACCCCGGAATAGGAACTTTCTGCTCTGGAGATAGTGTCATCAAGAGTGTGCCTAGGTTAACATGCCAAGACCTTCACCAAAATTAGGCGAATAGCATTTGAAAGCCCAACTGGTTTGAAGTCCACCACATGAACAACATCCTTCTTAGGGGAAAAATGGCTGCTTTGTTCAACCCGTCAAAGCTAAATTTGCCAGTCATGTACTCCTTAAGATAATCGTCACAATAGTGTCAACTACTTCCCAAATTCTGAAGAAAATAAGAGGAAATTCATTTGGACATGGACACCCATCCACGTTTAGCACCATGAATCCTACCTATACACCTTAAAATCCCACTTTAGCCCATTCCCTTAGGCATGATCCCGATCACCCTTGTCCAAGCCAACTCCAGATACTGTAGCTGATTTCACCCTTGCCCAATCCTATGCACCTCCTACACAAGGACCATAAACGGTCCACCAACACCTTGACAACCTCTTGCTTTCCCTGATTTCACGCCATATTAGCATCCAAAGTGTGGATAAAGTTCGGCCACCTACGACTACTAGTCATGGCATGGAAGAAGCTTGTATTCACATTACCCATCTTCAATTAGGTCTATCTCGACCTCTGCCTCCACTCCAGCTCATTTTCTATCATCTTTCAATATAATGTCGTGTTGCACTTGATGCTCCTTAAGTTCATACATGCTCAAGGGTCTATCACCTCTTATTTTATCCAGCATGATAACTTCCTATTGTACCATTTCCCCATCTCCACGGATAGGCGCAAGGCTCCCTCTTAAGTAATAAATTTCTTCTTCAATGCTTTAAATTCGACACCATCAGTTGGATCATAGACCCTTGCACCTGACAATCCCCACAAAGTCTAAGATCAACAGCTCAAGTTCCTCTTCCAGCATCCAAATGTTCAAACTTTAGAAAGGTCGATGGGCGTTGGGCGTCCCCAGAATCCCATACTAACAATGTGCAATTAAAGTGCTCTTTGGGCAGAGATCACGTAGAGGTCAGCAGAAACAGGTACAACACCTCCAAAGACCCCAAAAAATGGTTGATGTGTAACTGCGAGCTAGAATTTCACTAGGCACACCAAAAATCAGTGATGCCCAACACCTCTAGCTAAAGTTCACTAACCGAGCCAGCAAAATCCACGGAGCTTGAGCAGGTTACCACCAATGTTCACGAAAGCGGCCCGTGCGGCCGCATATGCGTATGCGGTGCTCTCAGCGCACCGCTTTCCTGAGGCCCCCCATTATGCGCCCTGTGCGCTTATGCGGGCCGCATATGCGGGCTATGCGGCCGCATATACACTTTTTATTTATTTTTTATTTTTTAAATTTGTGACATGTTTTGTTGTTTTATTGTGCAATGTTTTCCTTACTTTTGCATGTATGCCAACCAAGCATTCCATGACCGTTTAAATCCATCGTCAAAGTAGTTGTACTGCGAGATTAGAGTAAACATGCAAAGAAGAAAAAGAATAATATACTAATAATTTAGCAAACTAATTTAGTCAACTAATAGTTATTATGAATGCAATATATTATATGCAAAGTTCGGTACTTTTGATGGAAGATCAGTTATAAATATAACGATAGAGATAAATGACATTATATTCAACAATAGAGGCATTTTGTGCGCTAACTTTTTTTATTTTGTTGATGTCAATTATTTTGTGTGCTAACCGTTTTATTTAAGTATTGATATTTGATTGATAGAGATTGTTTTGAACTCTATTTGAAAGTTATTTTTCTTAGATATTCTGTTGGACCACAATTATACATAAATTTAGTTCCGTTGTAGTCACTTTTGTATTTATTTATTTTTAAATAAAAAATTAGGAAATCGCATAGAACCGCATATACCCCGCATATACCCCTGCATATCGCTTACGCGCTATTCAGTGACTTGTCCGAACGCATACGCATACCGCTTTCCTGAACCTTGGTTACCACTATTTATTTCTTACTCCTCCATGTGATAAGATTACCCCCAAGGTAAGTGTAGAAGACAATGGTAGACTTCTTACCTGCAAGACAACATGCATAATCCGTGTTATAATATATTATAAAATCTAGCAACATCCCATGCTATATTCAATAGTCCCCTCTCATTGTGATCTTGATGTACCTCAATTTATTCATGATTTCACCTCAAGTGGCATATATAAGCATGTTCATAATCTAAGTTTCCCTACAATAAGGAAATGGCACGCTTTAGTGCCTACTATGATATTCTCCTGTAAAAGATAACAGCGTATTTCCTCTGCAATAGAACCAGACCTACACGTTATCTCTAACCCAAGGAAACATCTCAATAGGGTCAATCCCTTATCGAAGTGATCTGCAAGCATATGTTTCATAAGTATGTATCCTCGGTTGCGGTCACCAACAAAGAACATGTCAACAACATATACCAACATGGCTATGATGCATCTACTTGTCCTCCTGGTGAATAGTAAAGAATCTAAAGATGATCTAGCAAAGCCTTTCTTCGTTAGTAACTCTACGAGCTTCAGGAACCATATTTATTAGAAAATATAATGCGAAAGCGTATATCAGAGAAAAGAATAAAATGTTGAGGAACACGGGATTTTAATGTGGAACCCTACTCCCTAAAGAGCGTGATGAAACCATGAGAGAAAGCCTCAGAAGGCCATATGTTTCATTGAACTTTCTCACTGAATAAAGGAGGTCGGAGGCTTCTTATATAGCCTCCACAGACTCTCCAAGTCCCACCACAGGTAGATGTAGGACTAAACTGTGGATGTGGTAAATGGATCTTGGAAGGATCCATTTACCCATCTTATATATGACGCATATACTCCAACACTCCCCCTCAAGCTGGAGCATGCAATGCTCAGCATGTACAAACAGAAAGAAATCTCAACTCACAATACAAGACACTATAAACAATATCAACTCAACGCACGCAACTCTTGGCTGTTGTCGAATACGTTGCTTCTCATGTCATGTAGTTGAGGAGGAATAAATGGGCTAGAGTGTGAGTCAAATTGAATCTCCTCGTCAGGGAGCATGTGCACTGTACTGCGTCTGTCAGAGTCAGTACAACTGGAAATGAGTCTCCGCTTGGAGAACTCTGGCCTGCCACAATAATGTGGGCAACTGCTCCATCTCTGCAACGGTCGAACTGAAAAAGTCGTGGAAACAATCTTTGTCAAAGTCCACAGTCGTTGGAGAATGGAGTCTGAAAAGTCCCCTCATCGGAGAACTGGGTCTCTCCCATACTGGCTCAGAGAATAGGATCCCTACTCTGGAGTCCCTATTAAACCACATGAAAACCTTAACCCACATCACACAGGGAATGGGTTCTCTACTCTAAGTCCCTATGTAACACATGAAAACTCTGACCAAAATAACAAAAGATGAGGACCACATAAAAATGATGGCAAACATGTGCACATATGAAGAGGAGTCTCTCTCTAGAGAACTCGAAGAAAATGGGTCATTCAAAGATGGAGTGCCTCGAACTTGGACTCGGAACCAATCAGCAGAGTCTAAAACTGAACTGTAGAGTTTGGAAATCTGGCTGGTCTGGATAATTTGAATCCGACTTGTAACTTTACACAAAACTTACCCTTTCTCCCATACTTGTCAGAATAACAAACATCGACTAAGTTAAGAGAAGACAAAAAATGGGGAAAACATCACACAAGTCAATTACAAATATTTTTTTCTCAGCTTCCCTTTTTAATCAATTTTTTCCCATAAAAATTGAACATTGGGCCCTTTGTCCGTTTTTTTCTCTTTTTTACTTTTCATCATCATTTTTTTTCAAAATGAGACCACTTTCCTTTTTTTAGCCTCTCTCCCCTTTTTTCATATCACGGATTGAGCTCCCTTTTTTATACTCGTTTTTTAATCATTCAGCCCACTTGAGCATGCTCTCTTCTTCTCCTTTTTTTTACAACTTACGGCCCAATTGACCTCATTATTTAGGGTTCCCACTTGGGAACTTGATTCTTCGAGAGACCCCGACCCTGATGGAGGTTTTCTCATGTCGCTACCGCCTGCAGGAGGGAGGGGGTCGACGCCTTGGACAATGAGCGCGATGGTCTCCTCATCGATCGCGCAAGAGGGAGCTGGAGCCGTCTCTGATTCTACCACCTGTGGAGGTGTTGCAGCAAGTGATGTTGCCACAGTCTGCCTGGAGAGGAGGCTCCGCCTAAAAACGAAGAGGGGTTGCGCGAGGGAGCGTCGCCTGGAGCGGACTGCAGTCACGAGGGAGGAAGAGGGTGCACCTCCTTCTGCTGCTAGAGAAGAAGCACTGCCACTACGATGTCTAGAGAGGAGAGGCATTGCCTGGAGCGGAAGGAGCTCGCGCGAGCGAGCATTTTTCTTCTACTACTACTTTTTGGAGGTTGTGGTTGCACGGATCTGTGGATCTGCGCAAGGTTGCCTGGAATAGAGAAGAGGGTGGCAACTGGCAAGGTGCTTGCGCCGCCAGGAACAGGGAAGAGGGCGGAGAGCCCCCCTCTTCATTCTATACGAGGCCGCCTGGAACTGGGAATTATGCGACTTGCAGGTGTGGCTAGTGATTGATATGTGTCGCCCCTCTCCGCCTAGTTCATCTTTTTCCTTGGAGAGAACACACAGATCCTCCTAACACCTGGAGAATCCTTCCATCGTAGAGATCGATATGTGTCGCGCCGCCTCGCCTGGAGATGAAGAACATGCCCACGATGGGGACGGGAACTTGGAGAACCAACTTCACCGCTGAGATTAGGGTTCTTTTTCTAGAACCCTACTTTGCACGATCTCAAAAAAAAGCAATCTTCAATGCGGAAATTCCGAGAACACTTCTCTCATAACATGAACAATAATTTTCAAGAATACAACATAAAAAATCGAATCTCGAAAAAATAAACCCTCGAGAATCGAACCCGCTCTGATACCATGTTAGAAAATAAGCATGGCTCTGATACCATGTTAGAAAATATAATGTGGAAGCATATATCAGAGAAAAGAATAAAATTTTGAGGAACACGGGATTTTAACGTGAAACCCTACTCTCTAAGGAACGTGATGAAACCAACAGAGAAGGCCTCAAAGGGTCATATGTTTCATTGAACTTTCTCATTGTATACAGGAGGTCTGGAGCACAGACTCTCCAAGTCCCACCACTGGGAGATGTGGGACTAAACTCTGGATGTGGTAAATGGATCTTAGAAGGATCCATTTACCCATCTTATATATGATGCATATACTTCAACAATGTTCTAGGACTAAGATTGAGGTAATAAACGACCTTTTCTAAGCAAACTTGTTGACACTTTCCCTAAAGCTCAAACACATCTGGTTGTTGAACATAAATGACTACCCTTAAAATCCCTGTAAAGAAATGCATTTGTTGCTTCCAACTGATGTAAAGACTGGGATTGTGCATGGTGATAGCAAGAAGGATCGAAAGAATCAGAAGGTGAGCCACATGAGAGAAGGTATAAAATGATTCCACCCATAGGTATGAGTAAATTGTGGTGACATGTCGTGAAGTGTCTCAAGATTATTCCATATGGATTACGCTTCGTCGTGAGTTCCTATTTAGATAAAACCACCTTGTAAACTGGCGGATCCACACTATCAATGTACCCCTTGATATCGAAGCAGGCATCTCATCCTATATGGCCCCTTCCACTTAGGTCGAAGGAGGGCCTAAACATGTGACATTGGTTTTTATACAGCAAATAACAACAACAAAGCCTTTTCCCACATTAAGTAGGGCCAGTTACATGGATTCTTTGCCTCCATTAAGATCTATCTTGGGGCATTCTCGAGCTTAGATCCAGAAAAACTAAGATCCCTTCTTATAGTCTCATTCCAACACTTCTTGTACCTTCCTCGCCCTCTCTTAGCCTATTCAACATCCCAAAACTCGTATCTCCTAACTGGTGCATCAGTTGACCTCCTTTGCAAATGGTCAAACCACCTTAGGTGGTTTTCTCGCATCTTATCCTCGATCGAAACTACACCAACTTTCCTTCTAATTGCATCATTCTAAATCCAATTTTTACGTGTGTGTGTGTGTGTGTCCACACATCCACCTTAGTACTTTCATTTCTGCTACTGCCATTCTCTGCACATGTCTATGGTTCACATGCCAACATTCATATCTATAGAGCATAGTATGTCTCACTTCTGCTTTGTAAAACTTTCCTTTGATTTTCAAAGGAATTTTCTTACCATGGAGAACAGTAGATGCTTCTCTCCACTTTAGCCAACATGCATTCATGTTGCAAAATAGATCCCAAATATCTAAAAGAATCCCTCTTCTGAACATTATCATCACCAATCTTCACCTCGATTCTTTCACCATTGCTTCCATCAAAAGTGCACTCTATATATTCAATATTAGCCCTACTTAAACGAAATGCTTTAGTCTCCAATACATGTCTTCAAGCCCCAAGCTTCTCATTTACTCCATCTCCAGTCCCATCAATCAACACAATATCATCAGTGAATAACATACACCAATGTATCTCATCATGAATGTGACTTGTCAACTCGTCCATAATCAAAGTAAAAAGAAATGAGCTCAAAGTCGAACCTTGATGTAGATCAATGTTGATGTCAAAATAGTCCGTCTTCCCAGACTGGATCCTTACATAACATGAAGTCCTACTTGTCTCTTCTCCAAAACTCTCCACAATATCTTCCGTGAGACAGAACCATAAACAATCTCCAATCAATAAAAAATTATATGGAGGTTCCTCCTTTTAGCTCTATAAATATCCACCGTTCTCCTCAACAAGTGGTTGGCTTCAATACTTGAGCAACATGGCATGAATCCAAACTGATTTTCTTTTACTTTGGAAACTTGCCTCAACCTTCTTTAGATCACACATGCCCAAATTTTCATGGTATCTCATCATCTTGATACCTCTGTAATTAGAACAATTTTAAAAGTCTCATTTGTTCTTATAAAGAGGCACCACGATGCTTAATGCTTCTCCTCGAATCTTCAGGCATTTTCTTGCTTTGCCAAATAACATTGATAAATTTGTAAGCCAAGTCAAACCATGTTCACCTAAAACTCTCCATACTTCTATAGGAATGCCATCAGGTCCTACACCTTTCCTATGTTTCATAACCTTCAAAGCCTCCTCTAATTCCTTCATGTGTATTCTTCTATAGCTTACATGATTCAAGTAACTTTCACTACTAGCTAGATCTCCCAAGTGATCTCTTTATTTCCTTCCCCAATGAAAAACCTATGGAAATACTACTTCCATGTAGTCTTTATATTCTTATGAGTAACAAGCATATGACATTCCTCAACATTAATGCAACTCACTTAAGAAAAGGTCTTTGATCTTTCTTTCTCTTACTTTGACCAACCTGAATATATCCTTCTAGCCCTCCTTAGAGTCGAGATTTTTGTATAAAACTTCATAAGTTTTTGACTTAGCTCCCCGCTTACAGCCTGCTTTTCTTCCTTCTTCGCTATTTGTTAGTTTGTGATGATTTCCTCTTTTCTATCCTTAGACATGCCTTTAAAGCATGCTCTTTTAATTTTGAGCTTCTCATACACTCTACTCCACCATCAATTTGGTAAATTGTCCATACAACAGATTAGCCTTTGGTAAATTGTGTATAGCTTTCTTTGAGATGGGTCAAGGACATTGCCTCTAGAAAAAAAGATTTTTTTTGAATAAAAAAAAGGGGGAGCCCTCCCAAGGCGGGAGTCACCACACCAAAGTATTCATTAATAAATGAGATGGTGTACTTGTGAGTTGTCTCTGAAAAAAAGATGCAATATGAATGTAAGGAGATTCTTCGTAATAGCAATGGTGATGTCATCTAGACTATGACTCCTCACATGTACTTGTGAGTTGTGACACTATAAACAGTAAACTGAAAAGAAAAAACTCAAGGTCAAGAATTACCTCAAGTGAAAACTTTGTCAACGACTAAGAAGGGAAACACAATATTTATACTACATCTTGAACATGTTGCCATCTAATATTGGAAACTTTGTTATTTATCGAAGTAATGGTATACAAGATGTCCGGGATATAATCTCAAAATATCCCAAGTAGGACCAATCAAGGCATGACTCTATGCAGTAGAGAAGAAAGGGTTAGCCTCGAAAAAGGTAAGAGAAGTGGAGGGTTTCTGACATATAGCTTTGCCCTTGACTCTGTTATAACATGGAACGGTACGAATTTGTGTGGTCTGATTGTTATGAGACTAGCTTCCACGAGAGACATTTTGATTTTACATTGATATACATTGTTGCCACTATGCATGACTAAAGCTAGAGACTAGGGTTGAATAACCATCACTAAGTCTTTGTACCATAAACTCTCGAGTTTACGAGGGGCATCATATGTGAGGTGCACTATCTTTGTTTTCACATTTTATGGTTTAAAATGAAAAAGGATGTGTTCGACTTAATCAATTATTGCTTTAGTTACCCACATGATACATTATCTAATTTTGTTTTAAAAATCGTGTTATATTATTATGTCCTTGTAGTAATTTCCAACTATCGTGAAATCTAAATATCACAACCTTTGGATGTGTCTTTTTAGTTTAGATGTGTCTTTGGATGGAAGGTCAATTTGTCTAATGGGTTATGAAGGTCAACTTGTTTAATGGGTCAATTCCCAATATAAAGCACCTCATTCCTACGAGTTTTTGGTAACCATTGGTTTTATCCTTCTTTCTTCTTAGTTTTCTTTCTTCTCATCTACCCTCCAGTCCCCTTCTCAAACATATTTCTTCTCCCTCATGTGGCTTGACATACTCCCCTTCTCACCATGTGTATTCTCATTTAAAATATCATGTGATTGGCATGTTTCTCGTTCTTCTTTAGCCATCGCCCACTTTCGTAACCCCTATTTTTTCCCTTAAAAAACAAATCATCTCACAATAGGTAAAGACTTTCCCACCTAAGTCACCTAAAATAATACAACTTCCTCCAATTTGTTCGAAATTGGAAAGTATTTCCAAATACTTTATCAATGATTCACCACATATTGCAGATGGCTATTGCCATCTAGGTGATGATAAATCATCAAACAGAGACCATATTGTTGGGAACAAACAATCCCACGAATGATGCGGAAGGGTGCATCGAATCAAGCACTTGACGGATTAACAAAACAAAATCAATTTCAACTCGAACCAAGAGTAAACAAGAAACATGCAAACAACCACAGTCATAACCACAAAAGCAACCACAAGTGCAAGAGGAATTTTAAAGTGAAAACCCCAAAAATGAGAGGGGGAAAACCCACAAGGCCGATTCAACCTAATCAAAATTCTTCACTAGATATGGTGATAAAATGTTATCCCTAGAGATTATACAAAGCCAAAATCATCTCCTTATGGTGTATCAACAGAGTACCAACATCAAATAAATAGAACAGGGAGAATATGGAGAAATGACACCTAAAGATGGCTCCCAAACCAAGCTCACAGCAGTTCTCATTCGATGTCTCCCGGCAAGATCTCCAGCAGTAAGATGCAGCCCGATCCAAGCAAATAGGAATGAAAAGAGGTGAAATAGATGACAGCCCTAACCTCTCCAACACAGCAACCAGCAGAAGTAAAATAAGGCACCAAATATGAGAGTCGAATGTGCACAGCTTCCGTCCACCAGAAGCTCAAATTGGTTGGGTATTTTTCACCCATGCCCAACGGAAGCCATTTGCATTGAAGCTCAACATGGGTAGGAATTAACTTGGGGTTGTCCACTGAACAACACATATTTTTACAGCAAATTGGAGCTTCAATCCATATCAACCTGTTGAGTAATACATTAAGCATGGGATTCATCTCCATGGCATCCCACAGTGGTGGTTTCGAACCAAAACTCACACTTTTCCTCACACTATAAGAACAAGTAGACGAAGACGTTAAGCTTGCAACTTTCTTAAACACAAGATATCATCCTTAAACCATTGGTCAATTGAAGGACACTATTCAAACTCTTATGGATCCATCAAAGGCATGTGCCATGGACTGGATGGGCTCATGGATCGAACACTTCATCTTGTTGAGTTCACCTCCAATAACTAACAAGTGAGCCTCAGCATGGAACCCTTTGAAGCGCTGTATGATGGCAGGTGCAGTCCTTTGTGTTGACAATAATTTGGAATGAAGGAATTTTATAGTTCTGACCGGACCAAGAAAACACAGCAAATTATTATTGTGGCCAATGGAGACTTTTGACCGCCCAAAGTCACCAAAAGAACTGAAGTGACAATTAGTGGAACTTCAAATTTAAGATAGACGAATTTGCCATCTTAAATATTTTCTACTATGAAGGGAGAGTGTTAAAGGCTCGATTCAGAAAGCAAATACACACCATGATACATAAGATTGTTTGACTCCATATCAAGTTCACAAAGTTGCTTCAAGCTTGCATATATCAGCCATAAATAATGCCTTTCACTATAGTTGGAACAACATTGTCAACTATGAGAGTTGCATCATGTGAGTTGGAGTTTGTCTTGTTTGGTATACATTACAAGTATATATGCCTAGCAACTAGAGATGCAATTGAGATTGATAGACTGCTTATTGTGTTACAGTTATGGGCTTAGGACAGATTCTATACATTGCACCCATTGTACTCAAAACCCCCAGTGACAAGGAAGCAATCCTGGATTTCTATGGCAGCTAACTTTGACATCACCTATGATGTAACAGTCATATTGATATGGCGATTGGCTTTGGACTTGCAGACATGCTATCATGTATTAGACCTCTAGTCTTAATTATATAGAATGTAAGCATTTTTCTTAATTCAAGGTACGCATTCTTCTTATTTTTATAATATTTATAATGTATTGGATAGGCACCTGATCAATATGGCTTGAGTACCACTCATCCGTTTCTTTATAGTTGAGAAAAACTTTCCAACCATGTATTACATCAATTTAAAGTGGTAAAATAAGGTCTTCTTGCTATAGTGCACGTGAATTTACCTCAGAAAATCGATATTCCACCTGATATCTACAAACAAATGTGGAAAAGAGGACAACAGAAAAATAGTATTAATGACGATTATCTGTCGGAGGTATCAAAATGCGAGCAAGTACAGAGAACAGACATCAAAAATCCAAACCGGGCCTTTTCTGAAATAGTCGTTTGCACAAAATGTCTCCAACTCAAACCCGTTAATTCCCGCATGGCAACAGAATTCAAGGGCAAAGAATTCCATGCGAAAAAACATGGCAATTTATTTTCGTATTTCTATGCTTCGGCAAAGTCATCTTGCCAAGTATATTTCAAGAATATCATTTTTCCTTCATTTTACATTGACCCGAAAGGGAAAACATACGCCATTTGGTGCTTCAGAGACGGGCACAAATATAAACAAACGAAAAGGGAAGAGCTGACCACTTATAGTATCTGAGAAGGATGCATGCTTCAGATCTCGAAATCGATAGCACCGTCGATATCCTATTTATATCCTCTTCTTGTCTCTGATGTATGTCCAGTTCGCTCAGAACCGAATAGTTTTGCTGCAAGCAATTTCCTATCACAACACATAATATATGCGAGGAAATCGAGTGGCGGGGGAGGGAATGAAGGAAGTTTTAATTTTTTGGGAGGCGGGGGCACCTGGTGGTAGTGGGAGGCTGCATCGTCTGAGTCGTCCGAGATGTTCTCTCCGAATTCGTACTCGGCGTCGGCGTCATCGTCGGAGGCCATGCCGGTTTCGCCGCTGTAGAAATCGTCATCGAATGACTCGAGATCGTTGGCGTCGTGCATGTCGTCTTCGGAATCCATGGCGGGATACGAGGTGATCGAGGGATCGGGCGGCGCAGGGGGGAAAAGGGCGATGGGATGCGAAGCGTGGGATGGGGTGGGTGAGACGTGAAGACTGAAGGGCAGCAGGAGAGGGGGAGTATTTTAGGAGCAAGGTAAAATAATTGCCCCGTTCAAGTGGTGGTCCCTTCCCTTCCCCTTTGCCTCCCCCTGGCGAGAGCTGGGAAGACTTTCGAAGCGAGCGAGAAACCAATTGATGCGGTTTCGAAGTGGGAATCTGCTCCGAGCGAATGATGCGGTTTCGATGTGGGAATCTGCTTTTCCAATGCTTTTGTCCCCACTTCCGGTGCTTGTCTTCTATTGTTATTATTATATATATTGTTATTACTATCCATATACTTTTGATCATTGTAACAATATTTTCATGTTTGTTGTAACCATAAAATGAAATTTATTAGATAACTTCCCGTGTGCAGTTCAGTTGCATATAGGTTTTATGTTAATCGCAATGACACATTTGTCTCGAATTTTGAAATTGAAAATATTTCGAAGGTAAAGCCACTTACCCTTGCTCATCTGGAGATAGATCAAGGAGGCAGAGGCATAATCCCATTTGTCAAATTCTTATAAATATTATGTGAATTTTCTATATGTTACTGTTAGTCAAAGTCACAAATTCAGCTTTCCAAGAATATTAAATCGATGTGTGTCATTGTCGTGATGTTCTTAATACCTGTTAGCAGTTGTTTATACTTCATAATCTCCTAATTCTGAAATTCATTATCTTTTTTATTTCAAAATTAGGTAAGATATAGGAGATATCTTATTACAAATTTTATTTAGGATATTTATTTTAGAGCCTAATTTTGAAAATTTAGGGTCACCTTGAATATATTTTGTGGGAGTCATACAGGTGGAAGAATTATGTGTTATGAAAATGATATTGCTTACGAATGTAAGTATGTGAAATCAGTTGAGATTAACTCGAATATGATATTCTGAAGTTTATGGACAAAATTGTGAAATAATTTATATTTGATCCATCAGACGTTTATGGAATAAAAAGTGTTCCAAAAGATGTTTTAGGAGTATTTTATTGAAATGTCAAATGCGATGAAAATATCAATAAATGATGGATCATCTTATCAATGAATATTATATATTGTTGATTAGAATAAGAATTTCTTGATTTGGAGTGAGAGCCCTAGGGCTCCTTGTATAGGTGGAGATGTAGGTTTATGGATATAGTGGGAGGCAACTCTTATAATAAGTCAACCGGGATAGCTATCGAGTTAGGGCTTACAAAATAGTACTCAATACTTCCCTTCAAGCTTGAGCATATATTAATCATGCTCAGCTTGTTGTAATATTTTTTGGGATGTGCGCGAGGAAGTGGATTGGTCAACATATTTGTCGTCCGATCTATAAATGGTACATTGAAAGTACAGAGTGACCTTCTTTCTATCAGATCTCCAGTGTAATAGCAATCAACTTCCATATATTTGGTGCGTTTGTGAAATATGGGTCGTTGGCTATATGCGTTGATGTGCGGTTATCACATCTAAACTCCATGGTATCGTTGGAAGTGATATAAAAATCTATGAGTATGAATCACATCCATACTAGTTCTACCTCTACATGGGCCATGGATTTATATTCACTTTCAACACTTAAGAGGAAGACCATTGCTTGTTTCTTGATTATCCAAGTAAACTAGTTTGTTGCCAATTAAGTGTAGAATCAGGTAATGGATTTTCTATCTATCATGTATCCTTTGTAATATGCACCTAAATAGGATATGAAAACAAAGGTATCACCTTTAGTGAATAGTGGGCATTTTACTTGAAGGGGTTTGATGTACCTTAGGACTATCATGCATGCATTGAAGTGAACTAAAGCAGGAGTGTCCATGAATTATCTCAGTTTCTCGATGGAAAGAGGTATATTTGGTCGAGTAATGGTTAGATATGGTAATTACTAACGAGTTGCTTGTATCGACAAGTATCATCGACAACTCATGGCTCGTAGATGTGCCCCTTAGATCGGTGGGTATTTTCATTGGCTTGGATTTTTAGCATTGATGAATACCCATTCATCACTCTTTATTCTTATATTTTAGCTACAAAAACCTTTGCAAATACATGTAGATATGTGTAAATACAAATAATTACCAAAAGCATGCATTGTGTAAAAACCTGTAATTAGCATGTTTTTGTGCAAAAATAAAAGAATAAAGAGTAAAAAGAAAAAGAGGGAAATATTTAGAATAAATATTGAGCAACTTGACCCAAGGGAGGGCTCAGCATGGGCCTGACCGCATAAAAGACAAAGTAGAGGGAGATAGGAGCTCATGTGTATATACTTCTGTAAATAAATAAAATTATATTTTCCTCACCCAAAAATATGCTTGTACATATTCTGTGTATATTTAGAGACTATTAAAAAAACAAAATAAAAATTTAAAAAATAAAAAAAATTCAAAAATGCCCTTTCACCATGTGTATAGATCATCATTCCTTATTTATTTAACCCTAAAAATAAATGTATTTATTTTCTAAACTTTTTTGTAAATATTCTATGGCATATTTTGTAAATAAAATAAATAAAAAGAAACAAAACAAAAATCAAATAAAAATTACAAAATTAAAAATACAAAAATACAGTGTATATACCATGTATATAAATGTATATAACTATTTATTTAACCTATGAATATAAATAATTAAAATAAAATAAAAATACCATGTTGTTCTTCATTTCATGATGTCAATAAATAAAATATAAAATGGGCATAAAAATACACAAAAATAACAAATAAAAAATTCAAAAATTAAAATCTATATAGTGTACATATACCTATATATATAGCTACCCTATTTTTATTTCCAAAAATTAATTAAAAATCACCAAAAAATAGAAAAAAATAAAAGAAAAATATTTCATGTTTTAAGTTTTTCTTAATTCGGCCTTTTTCTACCTTAAATTAAATAAACAAAAAAATCGATTACGTGGCAGCTCCTGATTGGTCCACGGGGGATTGTTGACCCCGGTCAACTCCCCCGCGGACTCCTTCCTTTTCTGGAAGATGCGCACCGCCCCGCCTTCGCCGATTTTTCCACGCATCTCCAGGCTGTCGCCCACGCAAACCCCGTGCCCGGATTCTTCGCCGATCATCCGTCTCCCTCGCCAGATCTTTCGCCGCGAAATCCATGCCTTCCTTAGCCGTCGTCGCCTAACCCTAATCGGGCCTGCACTTATATATAGAATTCCCTCCGCCGCCTCCGCGCCTCATCTTTGGCTCGCCATTCTCATTCCCGTGACCTCCAGGGTGATCACCGAGGTGACAGCTCGCGTTTGCCCCTGTTGCAGTGAGGAGAGGGTGCCCCGACCATCGATCCGGCAGCTTCGCGCCGCCGTTGCTCCGCCGCTTGCAGGAGCTCGAGCCTCAGGCCTTGACGCCCTTCGAGGCTACGACCGGGAGTTAGCCACACTCCAGCACAGTCTTCCGCTTCGCCCAGGTAATCTTTTCGCCCTTCCATTTCGCCTAATTTTGGATTTCGCCCTTCCATTTCGCCTAATTTTGGATTTCGCC
Source organism: Ottelia alismoides (assembly GCA_037367405.1). Classification (NCBI taxonomy): domain Eukaryota; kingdom Viridiplantae; phylum Streptophyta; class Magnoliopsida; order Alismatales; family Hydrocharitaceae; genus Ottelia; species Ottelia alismoides. The sequence continues at coordinate 399,073 of JAZKJV010002550.1, read as the reverse complement.
CAAATCGACCGTCCGACGTGCTTCCCTGATTTCGGCCATCTCGCTCAATATCTCGATCATCGGAGCACCCTATCACCTTCGCCACTTTCTCACGCACATTCTTCGCACTTTCACTCAACCCAGCTCGCCCCGGAGCTGGGAGTCGAGCTCCATCACCCGTCGCTCGCCGGAGCTCCTTCGCCCCGACCCACCAGCCACCTTCACTTCGCTTTCTTGGGTCGAGGCACTTTGCCCTCGACCCGCGAAGCTTTCTGTTTGCTTTGCAGGTCCAAAGGGAGGCGTTTGAGCCCCCCTTACATTCCAGCCAGAAGCTTCGCGCCGCCAGCCTCGCCGGAGCCCCTCCAGGGCTCGGCTGGGCTATCGGACAATACCATCAGCTGCGGGGCTTCACCGCGGACCCGTTCCGATCATCAGGAGCAGCTGAGGAGGAGTGCAGCTCACGCAGGAGGCCGGCAAAGTTCGCCGGCGTCGAAGTTCTTCCATCATCCTCCAGAACCATCCGATGATGCCTCCGCTCCAGTTTTGATCTCAGCCATCCATTCCTCGAGGAGTAGCAGCCGTCGATCTATCTGAGGAGCTCATCCGGACCGTTGCAGCAGAGGAGAGAGGCACCGGAGCCCAGCACCGTGAGATCTTCCACGTGTCCTCGCCTCCACCGTCGATCGAGCCCAAGAGACACCGAAGAAGAGCGCCCGCCGTCCCGAGCCGTTGGATCCACCACGTGGCGCGCATCTGGCCGTCGACGAATAAAGGGGTAAATTACTTAGGACCCCCTCTTAGTTTGTCTTTTCATTTCTAGTCCTGTAAATATTTTTAGAACTTTATTTACGTAGGGTTATTTGCACTGTGGACCTTGTGTTTGTTGTTATTCGCATTAATGCCCCTGTGTGTATGAGACCACGTGCTTCGTCACGTGTTGTGTTGGGTTTTTTTACATCTTTTCACCCGTAGATCTGGGTTGTTCTGAAATGAATGATAACTTTTTGGTAATTGCATTGATGCCCCTGTGAGTGTTGTTTATGCGCATGTGCGGATTTTAGTGGGATTTTTGCAACCGAGTCCCTGGGTTTTTGATACGAGTTATCAAAAGGCCCTAAGACTTGGTTTTTATTACCAAGAGGTCCCTGTGTGCCCCAGCCACGCACCACGCGCGTGACTTGCTGAGAATTTTGCACCTTGGCCCCCGGACTATCGGGTATTTGCACATACGTCCCTGTGCACAGTGCCCTCTTGTTATTTTTGAATAAAATATCAAACCACCTCCAAATTCAATGAAATTTTGACACATGGCTCCTGCCATGGTGTAGGAATTTCAGTGATTTTTGAGGACATTTTTACTTTCATTTAGTAATTTTAAAAATTCAAAAACAGCCTTTTTAGTCACTGTCTAGGGTTAAAAATACCAAAAAAATATAAAATCACCTCCAAAAATTTTAAAAAAATTAGATACTGTTGTTTGCTTGTTGATTGATTTTCTAGCCAATTTTGGCTATTTTTCATCACTTAAAAACCTTAAAAACTTCAAAACACCTAAAAAGTCATAAAAATTACAATAAATAATCTAAAAACCCAAAAACAATAATTCTGGTGCTCAAATTTTCCTTGCTTTATCTAGTCTACAGGAAAATTACCTCCAGGGCCTTCTGAGATCTTTAGATATTTTATCTTTAGGTTTTGGGCCCTGCTGGACAGTACCTTATCTTTTCAGTACTGTTTGATTTTTAGAAAATAAACTACACTTCAGAAAATTATCAAAAATTCACCAAAAACATTTGAAAACCTAAAAAACATAAAAATATTTTTTCCTGAATTTTTGCTTGATTTTTGGTGTGTTAAATAAATTGTTCAAGTGTGCTTGTTTATACTTTCTTTAATTTCCTTCACATATTAAAAATTCTAAAAAATTATAAAAAAATCAAAAACCACTAAAATTTAGCTTCTCTGAAATTTGACTACTTAGTTTTTCAATCGTGCTCCTTGTGTTCGACCCTGGATCGCTATACCAGGTAAAAAGAATAGCGAAGACCGCTTACATTGAATTTCTTGATTTTCTGAGTGGTTTTTATCAATTTTTCTCGATTGACCGCGCTTGGTGATTTGGGTCACAACGACCATTTTATTTACATACTTAACCCGATTGTCAGGTGATTTGGTCGAGTAATGGTTAGATATGGTAATTACTAACGAGTTGCTTGTATCGACAAGTATCATCGACAACTCATGGCTCGTAGATGTGCCCCTTAGATCGGTGGGTATTTTCATTGGCTTGGATTTTTAGCATCCATGTTTCTTGAAACAGATTGATGTCTATTTTTTCATTTTAACATTAAATCCCTAGCTAAATGCATGTATATAACATTAATTTGTACAAAATAATAGTCAATAATTCACATAAAATACTGTATAAAATATTGTACAATATAATATATTTAATTCTAAAATAAAAGAATAAAGGAAAGAAAATAAAAAGAATGAAGTGTCAAAGACATTGATTGATCCTAGACCCCGAGACCCAGTCATCATGATGACTTACTCGACATGGAATAAAGTAGGAGAGATAGGGCAGCCATTGTATAAAAAAACATAGTCTGAAACCCTTATAGCCCAATAATTATATTTTGGGACCTATTTTATTATTTTTACACCTCAAATCAGTAAACTTTGAACATGAAATATGTACATAAAAATGCAATTTTATTTCATTTAAAAATAATAAACAGTGTGCCCGGACACACAGAATAAAAGGTCGCAAAGAAAACTTTATAGACCCGTATTTTCTCCACTCAAACTCAAAATTCACCAAACTCACTTTATTATTATAAAATTAAATTATCTATTTAATGAAAGTGATTTCATTTAGTTTGGATTTAAGATGGAAAAGTTGATTTTTGAGCCCTCATTGTCTAGTATACATGTATATAATATTCAATATATTTATTCTTTATATTATTCACTTTCTTATATTTTTATAAATTTGTAAATAATATTTAAAATACATGTAAATAATAAAATGAGAATAAACCATTAAAAATATATAAAATAAATAATGTATTAAATATATAGTAAACATACTTATAATGCACCTATATAATAAATATACCTAATTATTTAAGTATATAAATAAACTCAAAAAAAATCAATCATATATGAATATGTAATTAAATAAATTATAAATATAGAAATTATGTATATAAAGTAATAAAATACATATTACAAAATAAAAATTAAAATAGCAGGTATATACAAATATAAATATACATGTAAATATTAACATCTAATAAATTAACCTATAAAAATAAATAAAAATAAAATACTACATAAAATTATGAAATAAAATTATGAACATTTTATATGTTTTCATAAAAAATAAATCATTTTATATTTCGAATAAATTAATAAAATATTTCACTCAGGAATTTCCCGGTTAGTCCATGACGAATCTAATAGACCCTCTTTTAATTAGTGTGAATTATCGTGCGCTAAAATAATTATGTTTCATTGCATGGTAGGTGGGTAATTTGAATCAATCAATAAAATAACCACAGTCAACTAATTCAATTTTAATCAAAAGTGTTTTTATGTTTATTTAACATGGGCAAGTCCCAAGATCGAACTCAAGGAGGTAAAGGAACAATCTAGGTTAATGTCTATCAAATTTCATGTGCGATTTTCAAGGAGAATATATTTTTTTGTATTTTTAATGTAATTTATGAAATGCAAATGAAATGAGGGCTAATTTTGAGGACCATAAAAACTATTATTGATTAAATGATGTCCAGAAATTAAAAAAAATTGGCCAAGATGTTAATTATGGTGAAATAATGAATTTATGAATGCAAACAAGGTGAATTGCAATAATTACTTATAATAAATATTAAACCTACTTATTTTCAAGGAATAAAATTATTCAAGGTAGATCAATAAATAACTATCTTAGGAAAATCCTAAAACCTGAAAATGTGGAGTTTAATTAATTACTTTATTTTGAAATTAATTTATATTGATTATTCAATATATTTGTTTTAATTAGATTAATTTTTGTTGTGTTTTTACAACAAGATCATGGCCATTGAAATAAACACAAATCAATCTCATCCATTGATTTTTTGTTGTCCATTGATTGCGATCTATGGATCCCAAAATACCATATAAGAAGAGACACCCCTTACTCTTCAAGTTATAATAATAAGAGAATAATGTATGCTATATATCTCTCTCTTATTCTATACACATCCTCTCTCTCTCTCAACATGTGGCCGTCCACCATGGAGCCCTAGAGAGAGTCGCCATCACCGCAGCATCGCCATTATGTCATCGGATTGTTTGCTCGTGGATCTCTGTCTCCTTCGGCGCACCTCTCTTAAAGAAGACACCAGATCTCGTGTGACGAGATTAGGATATCCACCGCTTGGATCATCAACATGGATTGCGAGGAGCACGCGTCTCATCAATGCACTCGCAAGCATCTCCTCTGTTGGATCGGACTTGAGATAGGAGGTCTCTTCGTTTAGAGACCCCATCGCAACCACACTTCAAGAGGTACACCTAATACTTGTTTGTGATTTAGATGAAATGATCGAGAAGTGTTCTTGAATCATGTGGTTTCATCGTTGAAAATTTTTAAATTCCACTGCTTCGAGCAACTAGTATGACTAATCGCTCTCGATCCCATACGATGAGATCCTCACGCTTCCATGATGCGCTTAAATATCTTCCCATATCCTTCAACCGATATCAGAGCAAGGTTGGAATTTGTAGATGTGATCCGTAAACATAAGACAACTTAGGCATTTTTTGGTTGTGTGAAATTTTATCGTATTTTGTTCATGTAACCATGTTTTTGTGTTTTTTCTTCCATGTTTAAAAGTGTTTAAACTCGAAATTATTACTTAGATAATGTTCCCCATTAAATAAGTAAATCGTGGGATTTGAGTTTGCATGATTTGGAATCCGATTGCTCAAGAGTTACTTACGGTTTTGAAATACCTAGAAATGCATGAATATCACTTGAGTTCTGTTGTAAATCAAATTAGCAAACTATGGAAACTTATTTTGCTTGATTTGAATTTAAATTGATTGAGATATGCTAATTTTAATAAGGGTCACTGTTGGAAATTACATACTTGATCATGAACCTTGTGATTGTCATCAAATTAAATTAATGGAAATCAATTATTGATTTCCTGAGGTAATTATTGATGAATATTTATGAAAAAATTAAATATGATGAGTATTTCCTTGAATGACATTGACCATAACCAAAACTTGATTAGATATGATCTAGATCATAATTGGTTACATGAACCTTCCAACAAACATTGATGCTTGAGTATGATTGGGGATTTATTTAGCAAATCTCCTTATAATGTTAATAAAAAATATTTTGATTGTTTTTATATGGTATAACTTCGGTTGAAAAATCGATTATCATCTCAATTACAAAGTGATCAATTGGCATTATCTTGACGTGAGGTGGATATGGTATCTAGTCGGGGAGCGTTGGGGTAGCAGGTTGCTCCGTGAGCAGGCTGTCCCATTCTCGTCGGTATTGTCCATGACAACGGGTAAGGAAGGGATAATGTATGATGGGATCATGATGTATTTTCTAAATATTAAAATTTGAATAATACATATTTTTAAGATAATACCATCCTTCAAGTAACAATCAAGTTGGTTGGTTGATTTGATTGGATTGATAATTGATTTAATACGATTAAATTAATTAGAATGTAATTAAAATTAAAATACTCTATTATGAATAGAGTTGTGATTTCCCTTATAAGAATTAATTATGTAAATATGATTCATAATAATTAATTAGAATCTGAACATGATATGGAGGATCACATAAGTGGCATTTATAGTCTCTCGTCAAGACGAAGGGTTCCATCATCAGGGATTATATGTAGGAGATGCATGTCTGAAGTGACAGCTCCTACATACAAGTGCATCTGGATCGAGTTTTTTGCTTCTCAAAAGAGTAAGGTTGTATGTGTAGTGACCCTAATATTGGGTCCTTATTATATTGGGGGAATACTGGATTGCACATAGCGAGTTTTAATCATGTTGATGGTTGATTCAATTAATGATGGGTCAACATCATCTTAGGCGTGGTGGGCCCCGATATTAAAGATCAAGTTGGAATTCAGGTTGGACTTGCAAGGCGAAATGTGATCCCATTTCTTTTCATCCGAGTTGCAGGTTCTCATATTATTTTGATGTGACAAAGATAAGGAACGAGATCTCAGATCTTGCCTGAAATATAATGGTAAGTATATCTCTTACATTGAAAGTCATTAAGGGAATGAACTTTGAGTGTTGACAAGGTAAGATAAGTTTGATATAATTCTAAATCAAAATAATATATATATATATATATTTATTTATTTATGTAAATTATCTTATTTCAGATAATCTTCATTAAACCCACTCAATACTATACTCAATAATGACCAGTAAAATATCATGGATTTGATCCATGATCAAGATATTGTACTTACACTTGGACACATAATGTATATGTTTGCTATGTGCAAGTTTCCATGTAATAATGAGGAATGATAATTAAATAGACAATAGGACTACGAACCTAGGGTTTGTATGTCTTTATAGTCTTGATCTCTCATCGAGTGTGCTTTGGAAGTATTATGTCGATGATGATCATTATTGCAAATAATCCTTATAAAATCCTAAGAAGATAATATGGCAAACATACGTTCTCTCGACATTTAATCATGAATGGCGCAGTTCACTGCATCATACAGAATGGTGGCTCTATAAGAGATGATGTATTCAAAATGTTTGATTACCCACCGGAATCAAAGTCCTTAGTAGTTAAGATGGATGTAGATACGATGAGTGCATCATTCTACTATCTATACTATAGTCATTCATGAAGCTTTTATAATATTCATATTGTATGAATTAAATGAAGCATGTAAAAAATGTTGAAATACTCTTATATTGAAATCTTTTGAATTCAACATAAGAGATCCTTTGTCTTAAGTAATGGTTGTTTATAGACGAAGGGAGCACAATGGAAGCATGGGTCTGGCCCAAGTTAGAAGGAAAGTCAAAGACTTGAATGTACTTCTATGGTTTCCGCACATATAACATCCAAAGAGTTGGATGAATGCCAACATTACAACAAGCTAATGTGTTGATATTATGACTATCAAGTCTATCTAGAAAACCTTAGAGGAGGACTCAGATAGTGCATTGGAATAATATATAATCTACATTTGATCATTGAAATTGACTTGCTTATTAGATAAGATAGAAGTCTAATAATCGTATCTCATTCTTCTGATAACACTTGCAATTGGTTGCATATGTTTTAGAAGATTGGAAAATTTGATTTTAAGATTTAATAGTTATCCACATGTTATTGATGCAATTATTGCAACAATCTCTATTGGATAGATAGACTTCATAATTTTAGTGGGAGGGTCCTTATTCTTAGAGAATATATTTATGACCTAGATATTAGAACACATTCATTGTTTATTTCTAAATGTTGGAAATAAACATGATTATGGAATGGACTTATCATAAAGAGTTATCGATGGATATATTTCAGATAGTAATCTGATATCTGGAGGACTCTAATAAATTAGAAAATTAATTAATGGTTCATTAACATTTCGAATATTGAAAATTTAAAACCTTAAAATATCAAAAGGAGAATGAAGACCATTAGACAATGATCAACCATCAAGTTTTGGACATTTGTCTATTGATGAGATCAATAGACTAGTAAGAGACAAAACTTTAGATTGTCTGAAATTTCAAATCTTACATACTTGTAAATATTTTATTCAAAGTAAAATGTCCAATACACCCTTCTCTGGGAATGATGTAAGATGTCAAGGTGTTCAATATCTTATACATATTGATGCATGTGGATCATCTATATCATAATAAACATTCATGATATGTAATATCTATTGATGATTATTGGTGATATGAGATTTCTTCTCTTCACCTTAGAAATCTTTGAAATGTTTAAAGATTTCACTTTTTGGTTTATAACCAAAGTTTGAAGGAAGATGGAATGAATTTGATCTAACCTAGGTAGCATGCACCGGTTAGATAAATTCAAGGAATACCTTATATATAAATATCATTCCTATCTCACTCCTCCTAATACACCTAAACTCAATGTAGTTGTAGGGAGATACAATTGGATCATGTATGACATGATTTGATCAATGATGAATCTTAGCATAAGTACCTCTTAGTTTCCACGTATATATTTAGTAGAGACTACAATATATATCCTTAATAAGATTCCATGCAAATCTAAACATGAACATCCTCATAAGCTATGGTTTGGACCCTAGCCTTGTGTTGGACACTTGAGGATTTAGGGTTTCTTGGTCCATACCTTTGTCATGGATGCAAGTAAGGTGGAATCTAGCACCGGAGAGTGCTGCTTCATTAGGAAAGTAAAGGGTGGTATTGGATACCTACTTTATGACCTTTAGATTCTTAAAGGATTTCATCTCTAAGGATATGTTTCTTTAAGGATGACTCTCTTGAGAATCAGGATTAAAGTGAAGGAAAGGAACTCATTTAATCTTGAGAAGATAATGAGGTTCCTAAAATTAGAAACTAAAAGGATAATTAAAGATGAAACATAGATACCTCTTCAAATGAGTTTGAGGATGGATTCCATGTGTCAAAGAAATCTGACAATGATCGAACTTCATATGATGAAGCTTCTGAAGATCATGTCATGGAAAGATGGATGCTAACAATAATGTCTAAAGTAGACCTCATATACAAGTATTGTATATGAACCCTCGAGGATCCACCTATAAGGGTAAAACCTATTATGTGTAAATGGATCTTCAAGAGAAGGAGGGAACATGATGAGAAGGTAGAGGCCTTCAAAGCACGGCTTGTACCCTCAAGATATACACATATAGAAGACATTGCTTGCGATGGGACTTGCTCTCATGTAACCATGCTTGAATCCATTAGAATATTGCTAATATAGCTACACAACTTGACTTTGACATCTACAAGATGGAAGTCAATATTGCACTCCTCTATGAATTCCTTGAAGGATACAAAATAATCCTTAAGAACATCACAGAAGCATGAGGATCTCATCATATACGATCGAGAATGACTAGTCGCAATAGTGGCTCAGTGCATCAGAATTTAAAAACTTTCTATGATGAAACCACATGATCCAAGAACACTTCTTGGATCATTTCATCTAACCACATAATAGATATATGAATACCTCTTGTAGCGTGGTTGTGATCAAACCTCCAAGAGAAGAGATCTCTTGTTCAAGTTCGATCTGTTAGAGGAGACGTTTGTGAGCGTGGGGATAAGTCACGTGCTTCTCGCAATCCAAGTCGATGATCCAAGCAATTGATCTCCTGATCTTGTCTCATGAGTTCAAATGCCTTATACACGAGCGAGACACACCAAAGAATATAGAGACCCAAGAGTCGTCGAAGCAGTGACATAATGGAGGAGTGACGACGAAGGTGACCTTTCTCTCTACGAGAAGAGTGGACAGACGCTCAAGGAGAGAGAGAGAAAAGTGGGCATGAGAATGAAAGAGAGAGAGAGATGTCGTAATCATGTTTTTTCGAAGAGCAAGTGGTGCCTCTTCTTATATAGGGTTTTGGGAGTCCATGGTCCAATCCATGGACATCACACAATCAATGAGTGAGATTGATTTGTGTTTCTTTCAATGGCAATGATGTTGTTGTAAAACACAACAATACATAATTTAATTTAAATTAATTTATATTGATAAATCAATGTAATTAATTTCAAAAATTAAATCTTTTGACTAGTCTTGAGATAATGAGGAGACTAACATCATCCCCTAAAAGGGGGGACAGTCACCCTTCTCCTAATGGAGATCGGTGGCCATCCACCCTCCTTAGGTGGAATGAATCCATTTCCTCAATCTCTCATGAGATCTCATTATCTCATGATATCTCTAATATTTACAACAACTCTTGTTGGAGATAATTTCGCAAAAATAATTCATAATTATCTTGTGAATATTGTAATCATGCATTGGAATTATGCGAATATCATTCACAAATCAAAATAAAATGTAATTATATTTTCAATTAATCATTAATATGAATGCAATTCACATTAATAATTAATCAACAAATATAAATCACAATAGTCTCTCTATGTTATAAATTTCATTTATAATATACATGGATAGATAATGCTATCCACATTATTCATATCCACAATAATTAAATCACATTTAATAATATTGGATAATCATTCTCATGCATTCAAATAATATGAATCAAATTCACATTACTCATGATAATTAAATCACATTTAATTATCCATTTCTCAATGCTTAGATATAATTTAACTTTGGAATTATTCTTGAACTCTTTCAAGAATAATGCGCTTTCTCCGCATATACTTGGATATAAGGACATGTCGATTGTATTGTTCCACATATAGTGACTTGGATATTGAGATCACATCTCAAATCCAGATCTCATGGACCTCTCATAGATGCTTGATTTAATCAAGGACACAAATATAATCTTCTCATTGCATCTGAATCTCATTCAGATCAATGTCCAACACTTGGACCAAGATCAGATTACTTCTCTATTGAGAGGAATCACTAAAATCCAGACATGTTTCATCACTTCCTCAGAATGGAAGCGACATGGTTATACAATCGTTTATGATCACATCACCCTCAGGTATTCCTAATACCTGTACATCCTGCATACTGGAAGACCTATGATAAACCCGAAGATATAGATCAATTTACACTGTCATCTTTAGGGTTTCATCATCAGGTTTCTCATTCTTGAACATTGGGATATGGTATAGATCATATGCCTTCCAAAAGCATATATCATACCTTCGAATTCTTGTCATGCTTCCAAAGCATGACGACCATGATTGAATTTAATCGGTCCCAATACCTCATGAGTGAGCTCATGTCTCTCGGTTCACAAGTGAACCTGTATGATCCCTTTGAGAGATCGTATGACTCATATGTCCTCATATGTACAATACCTCGTCAGTGTATAGACCTTGGTTAGGTCATCAACCTATTAATCTGCCAAATTTACATACTTAGATATATAGTAACACTCTCCAGTCAGAGGATGTGTGCCTATATCGTGATAGTTTAAGATATAGAACTTTGGTTATCTCAATCTCGTTAAGTCAACTCTTTGACCTAACTAATCTGACACCTCTAAATCTCTATTCCTATGCAGAAGACCTGTATCAGGAGATCAGTCAGATATCAACCTAATAAGAAAGGATTGCCTTCTCCTACTCAAGTTAGAGATCAACTCTTAACAATCATTTGATGGTGCTTGATGAGTCATCAATCTAACTCCTTAGATATTCACCCAAGCACCAACCTCTATGATTCAATTATTGAATCACCAGTTGTATGATTATTAAGATGGCCATGGTACATAAACCTAATTGTAAAGAGGGATATTATAGTGCATTCATTCATTTAATCTCAGAAAAGGGAGTGAAAAGGATCAATCCTTTTATTGATAAATCAAGTATTACAATAACATTTATTGTAAGAATGATTCGCCTCAGGCTCACATGGCTAACAATCTTCCACTAGCCCTCAGAACCATTCAGGTACAATCCTTAAAATCATACTCATTATATGCTAGTCAAAAACCTTATGTGTCAGAGGTTTGGTAAGAGGATCAGCAACGTTGTCGGCAGAGGTCACCTTGATGATGATACCAAGCTTTTAAATCTCCTAAATGATGTGATATTTCCTTTCCATGTGCTTGCTCTTTTGATGCCATATGGGTTCCTTTGCATGGGCAATGGCTCCCATGTTATCGTAGAGTAGAGAAAACTACGTCAAGTTCCAGGATGAACTTGCGCAACCATACCGCCTCCTTTGCAGCATCCGATGCGGCAATGTACTCGGCTTCTGTTGTTGAATCTGCTACAGTGTCCAGCTTCTTGCTTCTTCAGCTCATAGCACCACCGTTCAACATGAACACAAACCCTGATGTCGACTTTCGATCATCAATATTTGACTGGAAGTCTGAATCTGTGTATCCCAAGACTTGGAGATCACCATCCCCATAGACCAAGATGTAATCTTGCATCCGTCTTAGAAACTTGAAAATGTTCTTCACTGCATTCCAGTGTTGTTCTCCATAGCAGGATTGGTATCGACTGACCACTCATATTGCATGCCAGATATCTGGCCTAGTACACATGTAAAACCCCCGAAACTTGAACATGGGCTAAATTACAAAATTTGACTGGATCTAGTCTTAATTGCAAATTCTATATTTATCCAGTGTCCAAAAAAATTATTTGAGAAGTTCATAGCATGGTGCTCGTCAAGATCTTTCCAACGGTACCAAGAACGTCCAAATCTGACATTGGACGGGAGAGATATGGTCATTTTACGACTGTAGGTCAATAACCGAACCCGGATCCTATTAATCAAAATGGGTATAAAAGGAGGGCTTGACTTGGACTAGTTGCGACCATAACCCTTTCTCTACATTGCAGCCGTTAAGCTTCGCCCTGAGCTCGTCGGAGGGTCGCCGGAGCCCCGATCGGGGAGCTGAATACGCCAATGCGACGATCTCATCACGAGGGACTCATTCCTCATCTCGGCAAGGTACGAATCATCTCCTATTGCTGCCATTTCCGCATTTTCTCTTCCTAACGGCAATGATAATTTTATGACATTTTGACGTCAATTCGGGCATGTATGTACGCGGGGATACACATGCAAAACATATGTGTGTGAGGAAGTTGTTGGAGTTGGGATCAATAGTCTGAACACTGTACACGGGCTGGAGTATGTGCCAGATTGAAAGGCATCCGAAGTGCATGAAAAAGGGCTTCAAAATCAGATACGGATCTGATATCGATCTCCAAATCACACCAATATGGATTTGGCATGCGTTATAGTTGAGATTTTCTTGGGGATATGTTGTGGACGCTGAGAGAAACCATATTGGTAGTAGTAGATTTTAAGTTGGTGTTTGAGGATGCAAGAGATATGATTTTTCCAAATCCCCTCCGTAGATATCCATGTTTGCAACTCTAGAAGAGAAGCAGTGAAGCGAATGCAACACAGATCCGTTCTGTCCCAACGTTCCCACCTAATCAAACGGGAAGCAGGGAAGCAGTGAGCTACTTCTGTTTGATTTCTTATGATTAATATGGTAGATTATGTTTATCGTTCAAGATGACCGAACATATTACATACATTGATTTGAAGCCACAAAATATGCTACAGGTTTCTTCAGAAATCCATTGAAGTATCTGACCGCAAGGATTTTAGATTATATTAAGATTACTACATTATTTATGATATTATGACAAAATGCACGTATTTAATAGATAGGCCATTTTACATTTTGATGTTGTGGAGAAGGTTTTGCTTTCGATTGCTTCTCCTTATCTCAATTTGATGTGGTGAGGGGTGTCAAATCTGTTCTGTTTCAAGGTCTGCATTAGTTTAAAATTGATGCATGCTAATTTAAAGCATATCTTGATTCTAGGTAGCTTTGAGATCTTTGGGTGATGGATGATTGATGAAAAGCATCTACTAATTTTCGTGGTAATTTAGACGATGGATTGCTAGCTTGTGGCCTTACATCAATAGTGCTGCAATTAGTATAGTCCTCATTGTAACTTGTTCGATATAGGGTTGTGATTCTGTTTGTATCAGCTCTTTCCCATGAGTGTTGATTTGATTAGGTCTTTAGGATTATTTCAGCATGTTATATTGTAAAGTTAAATTGGCTAGAGCATGGTTTTTTTGGTTGAGCCAAGGTTTGTTGTATTAAGCAGCCATAGATGCTTGAAGAGGTTCGATTGGTTTTCAAGTATTAGTACATTCTTAGTGACTATTTTTTTGGATAAATATAGTTAACTATAATCCAGGGAATGAGTACTCTAAAATACTGAAAGCTATAAAAACTATTGATTGATCTAGTAGAGAACTCATATAATCAAAGAATCTTAATTTTATGGGAAAGCATCTCCTCGTGAAGAACATGCTACTTATTAGATTTCTTGGAGCACGTTGACAGATGTGATTTTTGAAGTATAATGCATCAATAATGGATTAGATCAAAGTGCATTGGATGGTGTTCTGTAATGCACTACATTAGTGTGTAATACACCTTTCCATGGGAAATTAACTTCTCAAACTGTGTAGTTATGAATATATTTCAACTTTATATGACTTTGTAGCAGTTTTGTTATTATTTTTACGTAATATCCTTTTCCATCATCATCATTATTATTATTGCCCAACGATAAAGTAAAAGAATTTTCAAGTAGAAGCAAACCTTTTTGGAAACTCGGATAGAGACTTGGACAAACCGTAATAACCCCATCGAGAGATTATTGTGTTGCTTTAGTCACCGCGTGTTGTGTGCGCTACTTAGTGCTTCTTTTGTTGTCTTATTGAATTATCCGTCATGACATCAAGCGGCTTTGTGCTCCCAGTTATGCGCCTTGTGCTTTGTGTTGCGCGATGTGTCTTTGTGTTCTCCGCCTGACGATGAGGCCTACGAGCTCTATGTGACCCCTCTTGAAAATCTACGTTACTAATAGGAGGTGTGAGTGGGGACCCTAAGCAGCATTAAACTACAGTACAAGCTCATATTTCCTTACCGACGTGACTTCTAGGTATTTATAAGTGTTGTCCCCCACATATAAGTACCCGGATGCACCTTTGTGAGAAAAGACACCGAGACTTTTAAATAAAAAGCCGTAAAAGTATGTGATTAGTAGCAATAATCCAAGATCAAATATATTGAATCATATCATTTCCTTTTATCGGAAACTCTATCGATGAAATGTGGACTTGGATGGTTAACGATGAGCTGTGCTTTGAAATTTTTAATTGGGAATCTGAACTTCAATTTGTTAAGTGAAGCTAGTGGACATGTTGGGAACTTAGTTAGGATGCATTGTACCCCACCGCATGCCTACAGAGATACCCCAACCCTAATGTCTTCTATTACCTCAGAGTCATAGTGTGAGATCCCACATGGACCATGACCACAAACTATACACGAAGCTTGGGTTATAATTCTATTATGATCATACTCTCTTATAAGTTAGTATTGATGTACAATACATTCATATGTGGATTAGAAATACAAGTTAAGTTGTTACAAGTCACTTTGCGTGGGATGGTTGTTCTTTATGAGGTATCGTTTCTTAGTAGATGTTGGAAATATGGAAGTTGTTTATACTTGTGAGTTATCACAACTGCTTCTTGTACACTTTCTGTTTACCTTTCTAGTTGTTTTATATTCGTACTGGACGCTTTTCTCATAAACCTATTTGCGTGAATTTGATAGGTTTGCAGGAGCAACAACCACAGCGGTAGGCGATGAGATGACTTGGTTGCAACCCTTCTTTTATGGTACAATGAGTTCCTATTTTTTTGAGTTTTAGTTGTACATGTATTTCTTTTTGAGAGACATGATGGTGATGTATGCACATGATTATAAGTGCATGGTGATGTATACTTGTTGATAAAATTCTAAAGCATGTTGTATAATTTTTATGGACATGATGTACGAATGGAAATAAAAATGGAATGGAAAAAAGATGCAGTTCTACTTTCTCTACTATTTTCCTGCATGTTTGTCACAACTTGGTATTTCGGATGTGGAATCATATGTTGTGGATGTGTATTGTTGAGTATCTGGATCTCTGGGGGCGTTACAACACATCATAACATACATTAAGCTTCCTACAGTTGATGCATAGGGGCATCCAACCGTAACTTTCTTTTCCTCAACACTTTGAGGATCCATCCCTTTAGATAGGTGGATACCATGTCTTAAGGAGAGGAAACCTTTCTTGGAACTATCCATATGGAAACATTCAACAATTTTCTTAATGTACCCATGTTGTGATAATCTCAATATCCTCTTTTCTCAGTTTCTAAACAGCTCAGACCCAAGATGTAAGAGGCTTCTCCAAGATCTTTCATATCGAAGTATGGGATAACCAAATCCTAACATTAGTCATCATCTCTGTATCATTTCCAATGACAAGGATGTCATCTACGTAAAGCACAATAAACACAATGGCACTCCCACTAAGCTTCTTGTACACACAAGATTCATCAGGATACTGCACAAAATCACAACTCTTTATGGTTTCGTCAAATCTTATGTTCCAGCTACGAAAAGCTTGTTTGATCCCATAGATGGATTTCTTCAGCTTGCATATTTTACCTTCCTCGATTATGAAGCCTTGGGACTGTTCCATATAGATATCCTCCTCGAGGTATCTATTGAGGAAAGTTGTCTTGACATCCATCTACCGGATATCGTAGTCACGAGATGCAACTAAACTAGTAGTGTCTTGATGGACTTAAGCATAGCCACAAAAGAGAACGTCTCATCGTAGTCGATGCCTTATCTCTGTGTGTAGCCTTTGGCTACAGGCAGTGCTTTGAAAGCTTCTACTTTTCCATCAGGTCTCCTTTTTATCTTGAAGATCCATTTATACCCAATGGGTTTTACCCCTTTAGGTAGATCCTCTAGGGTGCATACAACATTCTTTTGCATGAAGTCAATCCCTAACTTCATTGCTAGCATCCATCTATCCATGTCATGATCCGTGAGTACTTCATAAAATGAAGCACGATCATTGTCGGTTTCACCTGACACATGGAATCCATACCTGTCTGGTGATGCAACCACCCTCAAACTCCTTCGAAGAGGTATGGGTGTTTCATCTTTATTTATTTCTTCATTTTCTAGTTCACGAAGCTCATAATCCTCAAGGGATTCAATGAGTTCCTCTGCTTTAATTTTGTCTTGACTTTTATGGAAGTCATCCTCTAGAAATCTCACATATCTTGAAACAAAACACGTATGGGTCTCATGGTCATAAAGCTAGTATCCAATACCATCTTTAACATACCCAATGAAGTTACACTCACGAGAGCGAGATTTTAGCTTACTTGCATCCACGTTCTTCGCATGGACCAAGCAACCCCAAACTCTCAAGTGATTAACACTAGGTTTGGTTCCATACCATAACTCATGAGGAGTCTTAGGTATAGATTTGCTAGAAATCTTGTTTAGGATATATATTGCAGTTTCTACTACATATCCCCGGAAACTAAGCGGAAAATGTGCTTTGCTCATCATTGAACGAACCATATCCATGATGGTCCTGTTGCGTCTTTCAGCAACACCATTAAGTTGGGTGGTTCCAGGAGAACTGAGATTGGAGACAATTCCATTCTCTTAAGGTATTCCTTGAATTCATCTGAGAGGTACTGATGAAGAGGATTTAGCCGAGGTCGTGTCTTTCCACGAGGAGGATCAACCATTGCTGAGGTGACCTCAGACAAAATCCAAGTCAATCAGCAATTAACCCACAATAATTAATTAAGCAAGTAAATCCCAAAATGTGGAGTTAAAATTTATTATTACTCTATGTTGAACGTGATTTTTCATAGGTCTAGAGTAATCCACACAAGGCGGGATCACAATGTCGCTGAGGCGACCTGCGAGAAATCCTAATTCAAACAACAATTAACCCACAACAGATAAATCAAGCAATGAAAGTAAATGTGCGGAGTTAAAATTTATTATAACTCTACAACAAGATGTGTATAGGTGCAAGTATGTGTAGAGGTCGAACACAGGGAGCAGAAAGGATAGATCGGGACAAATTGTCAAAAGTATGTGAATGTAATCAAGTGTCTACTAGGCTTTTTTTGTGGGTTTTAAATTTTATATTTTATATTTTAATTTTTAATTTTATATTTTTGTATTTTGATTTTTAATTTTCTGATTTTATATTTGCTTTTTATATTTTATATATTTTTTATAGTTTCTTTTTGAATATTGGAAGATATAAACAAGGTAATAAAAAGGATGATAAAATATTTATAAAAATATGCAAAGATAGTCAAAAATTCAGAAATAAAATCTTTTTGGTATTTTTATAATTTTGTATTGTTTTTGTGATTTTTGGGTATTTTTCAGAATGTTTTTGGTATTTTTAAATAGCGAAATAAAGCAAACAGTGAAGAAAATCAAGGTCTGAAACTAAAATGGAGAAACAAAATGGAAAACAGTAGCAAAAATTCTCCAATTCAATTTTCACTTAAAGACAATGAAACAAAGAAAGTTTAGAGACAAAGTTTGTATTTTTAGGATTTTTGAGGAATTTTTCGGATTTTTTGGAAGCTTTTTAGAGTTTTAATATTTTTTGGTCTGAAATTAAAACAAACAAAAATATGCAGAATATATTTTTTTGGGATTTTTCTGATGTGTTTTTATATTTTTTTTATGGATTTTTGAATGCAAACAGTGCTGAAAATGGCTATTTTTGATTTTTAACAAATAATAAAATGCCAATAATTATAAAAAATAAAAATATGCCGTTAATCTACTATGCAACAGAGACTTAAATCAATTTTTGTTGATTTTTTTAGGGTTTAATAGATGCATGCAAAAATTACAAGAAGCGAAAAGAAAGTACTTGCAGGCCAAGGGCATATTAGTAATTAACAGAAAGTTGAGGGGCCTATGTGCAACTATTCCAGAAAGATTATAACTGAACAAAATATTTGCTGGACTAATTAACAATAACCAAACCCGTGAGGTTAAATTCGCAAAAACGCCAAGGCGCACGTGACATGCACGCGCGTCTGGCAAGGGCCTAAACGGGATTATCCAAACCTTCGGGGGTTTAAGTGCAATAGTTCCAGAAAGTTAACACATGCAAACAATATTTTAGCATTAACAAGAAATACACAAAAGGTCAGACACTTGCATGCAAAATAGCCACGCGCACGTGCTCTAGCACGTGCGCCTCGCTGGCAAGGGTATGAAAGGAATTTTAGAAAGTACGAAGGGGCTACTAAGAAAAAGTACCAAAAATTATTACACGACAACTCAAAGTTGCGGGCTTAATACTAAATACAAAACTGGCAGGGTTAAATATGCAAAATACCCTGCCTATGGCGCGATCCAACGACGGCTTGGGATTTACTTAAGCCACGTGTCGATACAGGGACGGCCGATACCCGTTCGTCTTAACGGCCTAGATTAAAACGCGGACGACGATCGGACGGCACTGGTGCACCAAATCCGACGTCACCTGCGCTTCATGAAGAACTCTGCCAAGATCAACGACCCTAGAGGTGCTCGGAATAACGCGATGAACTCGCCCCTTTGGCGAGTTTGATTTCGATGTAGCTCTTCCCCCGAACACCTGGAAGGTTTCGATGCAGCTCTTCCCCCCGAACACCTGGGAGTTGGACATTCTGATGACCGAAAAATCACCAAGACACGGGTGAATAAAAATAGATCAAGGGTCGTTGCAACTCGGATCTTGGAGACAGTTCAGTCAATTAAGAAAATTATGAGCAGACCACCAAACAAGATAAAAATCAATGAAAAACGATAGCGGTCCTGGCTATTGGATTAGCCTGGTATAGCGACCAGGGTCGGACTCAGGGAGCACGTGATGGCCTCGCGGCCTACGAAGTAGTCACAAATAGCGAAAAATAAAAGACAAATGTTTTTGGTGGATTTTTAATCTTTTTATATTTTTTTTGGATTTCTAATTTAATTAAGAAAATAGAAAAGCAATAAATCAAGCAACTACAAACAATTATTTACCTATTCAAAAATCATCCAAAAATTCAAACAAAAATGTTTTTATGTTTTTTTTATATTTTTTACTATTTTTGGTTAATTTTTGGTAATTTTTTGATTTTTATTGAATTTTATAAAAATCAAACAAGGCAAGAAAAGAAGGGTACTGTCCAGTCAGACTTGGAGGGCCAATTTAAAATGCAAAATGGCCCTATCAAGGTCTGAAGATAATTTTCCTGTAAAGAAGAAAATACAAGGAAAATTTAGGCCAGAATTATTAATTTTTGATTTTTCAATTATTTATTAGAATTTTTATGGGTTTTATGGGGTTTTGTAATTTTTATAAGTTTTATAAATCCAAAAATGACCAAAATTGGTCAGAAAATTAAACAAGGCAAAACAAACACTATATATGTTTTTGTAATTTTTAGAGGTGTTTTAATATTTTTTTGTGATTTTTAAAGCTAGACAGTAAAGAAATGTATGTTTTTGAATTTTTAAAAATATCAAAAATAATAAAAAATGTCTCCAAAATTTATAGAAAATTTTACACCATAGCAGGAGCCATGGGTCCAATTTTCATCAAATTTGGAGTTAGTTTGCTATTTTATTAAAAATGAAAACCAAGGTACAGTGCACAGGGACCTGTACGCAAATAACACAAGTTCCAGGGGGTCCGGTGCAATTCCTCCAAGGTTGCACGTGCGAGGCGCGTGACCTGGGCACACAGGGACCTAATTGCAAGAAAACTTAGCTCCCTGGACTAATTAGTAACATGTACTAAAAGTCCAGGGGCGTAAGTGTAAATTACCCACTAAATAAAGCACATGCACAATAAAACCACGCACAGGGGTATTTCTGCAATTAATAAAAACTTTAATTCATTCATTAACACCCTGAAACCATAAGTCCATACATGCAAATAACCCAGAAATGCACGTGTCGAAGCACGTGTTCCACTACAAATAGGGGTATAAACGTAAATGCAGAAAACGACAGGGTCCTCTATGCAAATTACCAAACACAAATAAAAGTTTTAAAATATTTACAGGACTACAGATTAACACCTAAAAAGCTAAGGGCCTAAGAAGAAATTTACCCTTTATTAAATCGAGGCTCAGATGGGCACCATGTGGAGATTCAACGGTCGGGGAAGGGTGGCACCCAGCAAAGGATCCCTCAGCGAGATCGAACGGCTGGAATCTCCCCACGTGGAATATCAGATGGCTGGGAAGCGACGTGGGAAGACCTCGCCGATCGGACAGTCGAGATCCTCCCTCTGAAGATCGACGACTGGCGTGGCTCCTCTGATGGACGTCTGAGATCTAATCTGGAGCTGGAGGGGGATCGAACGGCTCCGGAGGTTACTTGAAGAACTGGACTCCGGCGAGGTTCGCTGGGCTCGTGTGGGCGCTGGAGACCTCCTCGCGGGCTGCTACTGATCGGAGAAGAATCGCCTTGGCCTCCCGCGTCGAATGGTTCCCTCCGATGGTGGCGAGGAGCTCTGGAGAGCTCCGGCAGCACTGGCGGAGGAGGAGCTGTTGCGCCTGAATGTCGAAGCCCTCAGATGGGCTGCTCTGGACCTGCAAAGATGTGCAACAAGCTCCTGGGTCGAGGGCAAAGTGCCTCGACCCGGTTAGGGGTGGTGTGGGTGGTCGGCGCGTCGGGATGAAGGGGCTCCGGCGAAGCGACGACGGAGGAGCCCCAATCCCAGCTCCTATGCGAGCTGGGTTGAGCAAGTGGGTGGAGAAGGTGCGCGGAGGAAAGGCGGAGATGGTGAGCTATTCCGATGATGACCGAACAACTAACAAATAGAAATAAAATATCAATCAGACAGGTAACAATAAATGAATCAAAATCTTAGGAAAATTATCTTTTATATTTTTTTCCTAAGATTTTTTTACAATTAAAAAATATCGTACATCTTTTCTGCTACGGCTCTAGATCATATATACATCTATATTTGCATCTATTATATTTACCAACCAAGTTTATTATCATTATATTGAACTATCATGAATTGGGATAAACTTAACAAAATAAAAAAAGGATTTCGAAAGCTAATCAATGATGACCCTCCATGGATTCACGTATATAAGACGCAGCTAAAGTTGCAAAAATAAGAGCTTGAATACCACTTGTAAATAATCCAAGAAACATGACAGGTATAGGAACTACCGAAGGTACTAAAGAAACAAGAACAACAACTACTAATTCATCAGCTAATATATTTCCAAAAAGTCGAAAACTAAGTGATAAAGGTTTTGTGAAATCTTCTAGAATGTTAATTGGTAAAAGTATTGGAGTTGGTTGAATATATTTCCCGAAATAACTCCATCCTTTTTTGGTAAGACCCGCATAGAAATATGCCACTAACGTGGGTAAAGCTAAAGCAACAGTAGTATTTATATCATTCGTTGGCGCAACTAACTCTCCGTGGGGTAACTCTACGAGTTTCCAAGGTAAAAGGGTGCCTGACCAGTTAGAAACAAAAATAAATAGGAACATAGTTCCAATAAAGGGAACCCAAGAACCATATTCTTCCCCAATCTGAGTTTTGCTTAAGTGTCGAATGAATTCAAGGACATATTCGAAGAAATTTTGACCGTCGGTCGGAAGGCGAGGGTGGTCGGAATTGAAGCTCGACGGTGACAGAGCAATTTGGGGGTAAAGCGAAATTAGAGAAATAGAAGAAGAAGGAAGGCTACCTGATGGATGGATTCGACTGTGGAGGAGCAGGGGATGCTCCAGGTCCTTGCCTCGAGGACCGTCGGTGTCCGAGTCTCAAGCACCACCTCCAGGCGGCGCACGGCGGCGCGTAGCTGCCAGATCAGTGGTCCGGTCTCCCTTTCCTCGCTGCGACACGGCCGGGAGCGAGCTGTCACTCTCGCGGAGGCTGTGGAGGTCCTGGGGTGGAGAGAAACGATCCAAAGATGCGTGAAAGAGGAGGCGGAGCTCGGACTAAATACTTCTAGGGGTCCAGCTATCGGGGAGTCGGGCGAGCAGCTCGAAGCGCAGATCCCCAAAATCCACCCCGGGCGTAGATAAGGGATGATCAAGCTCGGATTAGGACCCGGGGTTAATGGATTTAGTGATCGGATCGAGTGTGCAAAATATCGAGAAATCGGGTCGCGGGCACGGATCCAAGGTTCAGTGGTCCTGGGGGGGAGTTGACCGGGGGGTCAACGTCCCCGTGGACCAATCAGGGCTGGCCACGTAATAAATATTTAGAAATTAAAAATAAAATACTAAATGGCCGAATTATTAAAAACTCAAAACATGAAAAATGTTTGTTTTAATTTTTCCTATTTTTTGTGATTTTTAATTATTTTTTTGAAATAAAAATGAGGTATGTACACTATAGTACTATACATAGGTATATACACAATATTACTTTTTAATTTTTGATTTTTAGTTGATTATTTTTGTACATTTTTATTCCCATTTTATATTTTATTTATTTATAAAATAAAATTAGGAATAAAAGGATATTTTTATTTTTTTATTATTTATATACAAGGTTTAAATAAATAGATATATACATCTATATACATGGTATATATACAATGTTTTTTTTATTTTTAATTTTGTTCTTTTTATTTAATTTTGTTTTTTATGGTTTTTATTTTATTTATTTACAACATGAAATATAGAATATATACCAATTTTTGAGGATTTTAATTTATTTATTTACAAGGTGAAATAAATATAAGTGTGGGTTTATATACATGGTGAATATGTACAAGGAAGGTGATTTTTATTCTCTTTTTAATTTTTCTATTTTTATTTTGATTTTGTGTTTACAAATATTTACAAATATACACAAGCCCATTTTATTTTAGAGGGAAATATTTTTATTTTATTTACAAACATGAGCTCCCTATCTTTCTCTACTTTGGCTTTTATGCGGTCAGGCCCATGCTGAGCCCTCCCTTGGGATTAGGTTGCTCAATATTTATTCTAAATATTTCCCTCTTTTTCTTTTGTCTCTTTATTCTTTTATTTTTTCACAAAAACATGCTAATTATTAAACTTTATACAATGCATGCATTTTGGTAATTATTTGTATTTACAAGAATATACATGTATTTGCAAAGGTTTTTTAGCTAAAATATAAGAATAAAGAGTGATGAATGGGTATTCATCACCCCCCTATACTTAACTTTGCTAGTCCCTTAGCAAAAACTTATTTGAAAAAGAAGTGAAAAAGGAAAAAGAAAAAGAGGATAATATACATGGATTAAGGCTGATTATTAAACTCGCCTTCATTAAATTGAAATATGGAGCTCGATCAGATCTTTGGATTATTAATGTGTCGGAACCTTATTTGGACTTAAGCTTAAAACTCAACAGCCTCTAAGTTCCACCAATCTATGGACAAGACTCCTCAATAAACCAGATCAGAACAAGTCTACATACACAAACTCTAATGACCATGAATCTTTTCATGCAGTGTAAGTGATATGTAGCTCCCCACCTCAGAAGTAACAAAGAAACAACCTCCCCCAACCTGGTAACTCTAATGCCTCGGTCTAGCAACTCTTTCCTCGAGAAGCGGGGTATTCCCTTCTAAGTTCAAGTGCAACCGGCTCAAGAAGAGGGGGAAGAAGAGAATGGACCATGGCCAGTGTAGCCATGTATCCTTGGGAGCTCTACCCAGTGTAGCTGAGTCTCCCGTTGCAAGCTTCATGAGATGTAACATGTATACCATAAGCTTTTGCTTTATTTAACTATATACACTCCGGTGGGATTATTAAATTTTCAATCCGACCCACCACTTTTTTGGAATTCTTTTCTTTTTGCACATTTTTTTCGCAACTGTACAACATATCTACATGGTGCAGCATATATACAAGGAGTTTTTCCTCTTGAGCTAGTAGACTATCCCTCTTTTGAAGCTTTATTGCAACCCACGGCTTCTGTCTTTAGACTTCATCACCACTGGATCAAGTTGAGACGCACTTCCTTCACTAAAAGAAGAAGAGAGGTTCCGCCTAGAAGTACTACCCTTATATGCTACCCCAAGCCAAAGGAAACTGCCTCCTCACCACCTCATCCGTGGAGAGCTATGTGTAAGGTGCTGGTGCAAGTCAAGCCATTGTCTCTAAGAGTCATGCGTGTGTTGTTAAGTGCTCTACTTAGGCTCATCAAGATGACATATGCTCATAGCCTAGTGGACTCAAAAAATTAAGTCCCAATGGACCTGAAAAGCCTTAACCCTAAGTCCTATAAGGTTCCTCTTAGAATTAGGTGTATTAAGATCTTAATCAAGCTCCATTTCCCAATTTAATTCCAGGCTAGTTTAAATGTCAACTATGATCCAGGAAAAACTATACAAGTATTTACAAAAATGCTATTTACAAATATGCACCTCACAAATATTTACAATCATGCAAAATTTTTGAAAAATGTTTGAAAACATGGATGTATGCATGAATGCGAAGTTTTGCAAAATATTTACAAACATTTACACAAGGTTTTTGCAAACTTTTTATTTTCAAAACATTTTGGAAAAATTTTGTACTATATACATAATTTTGATATACACATATTTACAAATCCTTTACCCAAATCATTTTACAATCATTTTTTACAAAAATAATTTGTATAAATAAATAAGTATACGCAAAATGAATTTTATATACAAGGGAGAAAAAATTTAAATTTTATGGGTTTTTAGCCATTTTTATTTATTCACACACTCACACAAAGTACGAGTTATGGCTAAAGTATATATGAAATATATACACACCCCCCTATACTTAGCTCGAACGATGTCCTCAGAGTGATCAAGAGCGATGAAGAAGACATAACTCGTGTTATGTATAGGGAAGTGAAAAGGAAGGCTATATACAAAGAAGAATGAATGAATAGAAAATCAAGAGGATCTTGGCCTTTCCCCCTATACTTAGGATTAAATAATCCTAAGTATAGCAGGCTGTACACAAAGGGAAAACCGAGTGGAGAATGTACAGAGTCTGCCCCCCCTATACTTAGGGTGAAATATCCTTAAGTATAGGCAGCAAAATAGGGGTAGAAAGAATGAAGAGAATACCCGAAGGTCCTACATCCCCCCTATACTTAGGGTAAAGTACACCCTAAGTATAGCATAATCATAAGATGAAGAAAGGGATGTGGGACTAAAGAATAGAGTGATATAGACAATTGGATCTATACAGGTCGGAAGAACAGTGATAATCAGGCGTGATATGCAATAGATGTGAGTCAAGAGACTACATCTCACGCAAAATGAATAGGGGCAACATCAACGACCCGCGGCTCATGATCTAGAAATGGCTTGAGCCACTGGCCGTTCACTCGAAAGGTACTCTCAGAAGACAACTCAGATATATCAATACTCCCATTGTCGTGTACCTTTCTCACAAGATAAGGTCCCTTCCATTTGCTCTGTAGCTTCCCTGGAAATAGGCGAAGCCTAGCATCAAACAGCCATACTCTCTGTCCAGGCTCACAATGCTTGTGGCTGATATGAGAATCATGCCACTCTTTCACTCTCTCCTTATACTGTAGGCTGTTTGAGAAGGCGGTATCACGAAGCTCTTCCAGGGCTGCTAGCTCTGCCCTCCTCTGGTCTCCTACACTATCTGGATCCAAAATAATATCTGTAACTGCCCAAAGTGACCTGTGTCTCAACTCAACTGGTAAATGGCACGACTTGCCATGTACGAGACGAAAGGGAGATGTGCCCAATGGTGTCTTGAAAGACGTCCTATATGCCCACAAGACCGAGTCCAAAAGCTGTGACCAATCCTTTCGGTCAGGGCGGACGACTTTCTGCAATATAGTCTTGATCTCCCTGTTCGACACCTCGGCTAGACCATTCGTCTGTGGATGGTATGGAGTGGCAACTCGATGATCTATGCCGAACTCGCTAGAAAGGGCCTTCACCTGGTCGTTGATGAAATGAGACCCCCCATCAGATATCAATACTCGGGGTACCCCGAACCGCGTGATGATGTGCTTCCTCAAAAATATGCAAACTGTCGTGGCATCAGCGGTTCGGGCGGGGATGGCCTCAACCCAATGACTCACATAATCAACGGCCAACAGAATGTACTCAAATCTCTGACTCTTAGGGAATGGACCCATGAAATTGATGCCCCATGCGTCAAAAACCTCACAGAAATGAATGGGCTGCATCGGCATCATATCACGCTGTCCACAAGTGCCCATCCTCTGACAGTCAGTACACCTCTTCACGAACTCATCAGAGTCCTTGAAGAGAGTAGGCCACCATAGGCTGGATTGGAGCACTTTCTGTGCCGTTCTTCTCCCTGAGTGATGTCCTCCTGCCTCCAGCTTGTGGCAGTAAGTAAGGACGCTGTGATGCTCCTCTTGAGGAATGCACCTACGCCAGATACTATCCCCTCCCTCATGGTAAAGGATGGGATCCTCCCAATGATAAAACTTGGCCTTCGCGAGGAAGGTCTCAAGTTTCTGCCTGGGCCAATCTTGTGGGACTTTCTTGGCGAAAAGATAGTTCACAATATCGGCGTACCATGGGAGCGAAGTGATAGCAAGGATCTCCTCATCTGGAAAGGTCTCACAAATAGGGTCAATCTGCTCAGAATCCTCAAGATACTCCAATCGGGAGACATGATCCGCCACCACATTCTTGACTCCAGGCTTATCCTTAATCTCTATGTCAAACTCCTGGAGTAGAAGGATCCATCTAGTCAGTCTGGCCTTGGCATCCTTCTTTGCCATGAGGTACTTGATGGTGGTATGATCAGTATACAAGGTCACTCTAGATCCAATAATGTACGATCTGAACTTATCTAGGGCGAAGACTACGGCTAGCATCTCCTTCCATGTGACTGTGTAGTTCCGCTGCGTGGAATCCAATGTGCGGCTAGCGTAGTGGATGGCAAATGGAACTCCGTCCCTCCTCTGTCCTAGCACAGCCCCCACGGCAAAATCGGAGGCGTCTGTCATGATCTCGAATGGGAGAGACCAATCGGGTGGCTGAAGGACAGGAGCCTCTATCACACTTCTCTTGATAGTCTCAAACGACGAAAGACACTTGTCATCGACAAGGAACTCGGTGTCTTTCGTTAACAGATCAGTCAACGGTCGGGCAACTCTACTGAAATCACGAATGAATCGCCGGTAGAAACCAACATGCCCCAGAAAAGACCGTAATTGCCGCAAGTTGGATGGTGGTGCGAGTTTGCTAATGACATCCACCTTGGCCGGATCAACCTCCATGCCCCTGTTGGAGATGATGTGGCCAAGCACCGTCCCTTGAGTCACCATGAGTGACTCTTCTCCCAAGATAATACCAGGCGAACCTCTATACATCGCTGAAGTACTCGGTCTAGGCAGTCAAGACAGCTGTCGAATCCGTCGTCGTAAACCGAGAAATCATCCATGAAGACCTCCAAGCATTCCCCTACCATGTCCGAAAAGATCGACAGCATGCATCTCTGAAAAGTCGTAGGGGCATTGCATAGCTCAAATGGCATGCATCGGAAGGCGTATGTGCCGAAGGGACAGGTAAAGGTCGTCTTGTCCTGGTCCTCGGGAGCGATGGCCACCTTGTTGTAGCCCGAGTACCCATCCGGAAAACAATAATGGCTCTTCCCTGCCAATCTCTCAATGATCTGATCAATAAAGGGCAGGGGGAAATGATCCTTCTTGGTGGCCTGATTGAGTCGTCTGTAATCCACGCAGACCCTCTAAGAAGTGGGTACTCGTGTAGCGATCTCCTCTCCGGACTCCGTAACCACTATAGTGATGCCCGTCTTCTTGGGCACCACATGTAACGGACTGACCCACTTGGAGTCGGAGATGGGATAGATAAAATCGACGCTCCACCACTTCGAAATTTCCTTCATGACAACCTCTCTCAGATTCGGGTTCAGCCGTCGCTGGAACTCACGCGACGGCTTTGCCTCATCTTCGAGATAGATGTGGTGAGAGCACAGAGCCGGACTAATCCCCTGTAGATCTGCTACGCTCCATCCTATCGCCTTGCGGTTCTTTTCAAGGACCCCCATCAAACGGGATTCCTGCTCTCCAGTCAAATCGACTGAGATAATGACTGGGTACATATCATGCTCACCCGCAAGGAACCTATACTTCAACGACGCAGGTAGTGGCTTCAGCTCTAGACAAACTGGTGCTGGCGAATCTGGCTTCTGAAGAATCCGCATGTATGTTGCCAAATCTGCCCGGGAGAATAAGAACTCTCTTTCACAAACTGGATCTGGAGAAGGCGGCTCAACTGGACTGTCTCTGCTCTGCTCGGCATCTACCTCCTCCTTATCTGCAGGCTCAGTGGAAGTCAGGTCTGACATATAATCATCACAATCTGCCCAATCAGACTCTGACTCCGAGGGATCTGTGTCGTCCAAGGTGGCATCAGCACCACCATCATCACAAGAATCTGTCTCACGGTCGAGAACCGGCTCTGCTTCCTCTGAAGCATCCTGGACCAGGAATGTGCTCTCCAAGCTCTCCTCTGCTATCGTCTCTGCATCAGCGGAATCTGAAAATGAGAGGATGGCCTGTGCTGCAGGGTCTGCCCAAACTGCCTCATCATCTGTAATCACAAAGTCGCAGTCCTGGTGGATGTCTAGCTCGGCATCTGTCATCTGCTCTGTATCTGAAGTAGTCTCTGAGCATGATCTGTCTCTGGCTCTACTGTCCTCGACCGTCTCTATTTGTACACTTTCGCCCTCGACGTGAAAGTATACCTTCCCGTTATCATGGTCGGCCACTGCCTTGGCTGTGGCCAAGAATGGGCGACCTAGAATGATGGGGGTATCGATCACTGACTCAGGGATCTCCATGTCCACCACTACGAAGTCCACGGGGAATTGCAGACCCTGAATCGTGACGACAACGTCTCTAAGCAACCCCTTCGGCCTCTTGACAGATCTATCCGCAAACTGAAGTACTGTCCTGCTCTGTCGTAGAGTGCCCAACTCAAAGCGGTCGAGAAGGGCTACCCGAAGTAGGTTGATCGACGATCCGCTGTCTAATAGAGTACGGTCGAACCTCTGCTCACTGATATGGCATCTGACATAAGGGGCTCCTGAATCTGGCCTCTAGGCCGGCAGACGGTTCTGGATCGCGAAACAAGTGGCTTTCGTCAGCACATGGATCTCTGAGTGGTGGTTCCTCCTCTTCCTCCTGACTGTAGTCCTGTCTCTAAGGGAACACTGAAGAAGGGGGATGTGCTGCAAAGCCTCTTGAAGAGTCAGCTGTATGTGAAACCGATCTATCATCTGCTGGCTGAACTCTTCCTGCTGCCTCTTTTTGGGATTTTCTTTTTTCTTCCCCTTCCCCATCTGAAGGGCTCTAGGGAAGGGGATTCTCAGATGAAGGACTAGGAAAGGGTCTAGACGGTTCGATGACCGGATCTACACATACATCATGCACCACAGTGGGACCATAAGAAAATAAACCCTTTCCTTTATTCACAGAAATGTTCCGAGATACATCAGAAGTAGGAAAAACAACAGGAATCTCAGAAGACTTGGTGGCATCAGCACCACCATTGGCTGGAAGACTCGCGGCCTCAGTACCGTGCTCTGGCTCAGCATCCTGGGTGGCCTCAGTACCACCTCCTCCAACTGGTGAAACGGCGGCCTCAGTACCACCGGTGGGATCAGCATCCATGGTGGCATCAGTACCACCGTCATCGTCTCTAGCGGCCTCAGTACCCCTCTCCTCCTCGTCTGGTGCTCTGGAAGTGTTCTCGTGGTGTAGCTCAGACGAGGCGCCGCCTGTTGGCATCCTACCGCTCCTAAGTGTGAAAAGTCAGTATCAAAAAGATATGCAGACATATCACCAAAAGTATCACTAGGAGTGGCATACTCAGTACAAACTACCTGCTCAGATTTCCTCTTTAGGTTGTTCGGGTTGGGCTCTATCTGGGCAGGGACGGCGGCCTTCCCTCTCATGATGTCCCGCATCTCCTGGCGGAACTCATCCATCTCCCGTCGAAAAGTAGCCTGCTGATCTGTGAGAAGGTGGGCTATAACATCCAGGACTGGGCTCTCATGGGAACCCGACGGGTAGCCTCTCTGGTAGTGAGGCTGCTGGATCTGCTGCTGTGGCAGAGAGGGGTAAGTGTGTGGCTGATGCTACGACTGGTGAGGTTGATCACTCCTCCAAGATTGTCCCTGCTGATAGGGACGAGGACCATACTGTGTCTATTTCTGTGGTGGATACACTGGGGGCTGCTGCTGGTGGTGATCTCTCTGATGGCTGTACTGGCCACCCTGTGCTGACGGCTGCTGTTGGGGCTGGGCACCTCCGGGATGGTCTCGTCGGATACCGGGCTGGGGGCGGTGATGAATCCACATTTCATCATCTTTATTCTATCATTTTGGCACCAAAAACCCTAGCAAATGCCTGTAAATATCATTAATATCATCATCTTAGCATTCATGCATGTGCATCTAAACAATGTATAAATTACTGTAATTAAGGCCAAAATTATAGAATAAATAAAAGAAAAGAAAAAGAATAAAATATTGTAAATATTTTATGACCCAAAACCCCGAGACCTAGGCATCTTGATGAATAGGTCGACAAGGAATAAAGTAGGGGGAGATAAGGGTCAAATACCTATATTATTCTATTCATTCTTTAATCATTTTGGGACCTATTTTTGGTTCCACTTTTTATACATCAAATAAAGAAACTTTGTACATTAAGGTTGTAGATATTTTCATAAAGAAAAATACAAAATTGATTTCACTGAAAAATAATATACATATAAAAAGTTATGGTCTGAATAAAAATCCAGAATCCCAACTTCCCAGACCCGTATCTCACAACTGACAACTCCAAATGCAGCATACTCACCTTTAATTGTATATAGAATAAAATAATCTATCCAATGGTGGTGGTTTCACATTTGGCGGAGCTACGGTTTGAAAGTTGAGTTTTGGACCCTCATTGTATAATTGTACAGATTAAAATATTTAATTTATTATTTATTCATTATTTTTGTATTTTTATATTTTTATAATTATGTAAATATTACTTATAATATATTTTTGCATTAAAATCCGAATAAAATGTAAAGAAAACTTAAAATAAAAATAAACATATATAGAATACATAGGTATGCTACCCATATCCATACCTATTCATTATACTCTTATATTTTATTAAATATACCAAACAATTCAGAAAAATAAAATAAAAATATATTTGTGTACATAAAAATATCTTATGATTTTAGAAAATACTAAATAAAATTAATAAAAATAAAATACCTAAATAAAAATTAAATACTAAAATACATAGGTAATATACCTATATAGAGCTAAAAAGTGAACTTGTAAAAATATAACTCATAAAAATAATTAAAAATAGGAATAAAATACTAGATAAAATTCTAAACATTTTTTATTTTATCACCTAATTAAAATAACACCATTTACTATTTTAAAAGGTCAACAGTCTGACCTACCCCCCTGTAGCTCTGCGCGCCTCGTTCTTCCCCCGCTTTTGCGGATTTTTCGAGGATGCGTCTTTCACCATTTGAGGTCGATTCCTTCTGCGAAGATCTTCCCCTCCTAACCATCTTGCACGCCAGTGCATCTCCTTGGGCTATGGAGATCTGAATCGAGCCGTGCACCTCGATCAAGGAACCCCCGCGTCAACCCCTTAAAACCCAAACCTGACTCCCTTTTAAAAATTTGAACCGCAAATCATCTTGAACCCTTCACCCTTGGGCGCGCATTGAAGACTCGTTGGTGACAGCAACGGTCCGCCACCGTCCAAGTGGAGGAAGAGCGACTGTTCTAGGCGCGTTCCACACCTCCGGCGAACCTTGCCGTGGAGGTACTTCCACCTCGGGTCCTACCCCCTTGAGGTACTTATTCACTCCTATTTCCTTGCTCATTTTACTCCCTAGAGTTAGAGTGTCGTTCAGATCATTCGAAACGCCATCGTTAAGCCATCGATTCGCCCAATAGATCGGTCGCCGGAGACATCTCTGGCCTCCTTCACATCCATACGCTCCACCTCGTTAGCACCCTTCCCTCCTCGCTGCGAGGTCGGGGCATTTTTGCCCCCGACTTTTTCACTTTTTTTTGCAGGTCCTTGGAACGCCTGTGCGCCTGGGGTGGATTTTGAAGGTTGCCGGACCAGCCTGGAGCCCTCCTTTGTCCTCGACGTTGTGGGGCAGCTCCAGGGGGGGGGGGGCGTCGGCCCATTTTGCCGCACCAGCGAGTAGAGGACCCGCACAGGAGATCCAGGAGCCATTTTGGGGCGTAGAAGCCCACCGGAGGAGGGAGCGGGCTCGATTCCAAGCTCGCCACCGGCGAGTTCATCCTCTGTTCGTCCTCCAGCGCTCAGCACCGTCAGATCCGGCCTGTTCTTGAAGGTCAGCAGTAGCCGTCAGATCGGGGGTGCTCTTGGCCGTTGATCGTCCTCCCGTCATCTAATCCAAGGCCTTCAAATCGAAGCGGCATCGCGCGTCTGCTGCGCGCCACGTGGTTAAGTGGGGTTCATCCCACCGTTCATCGCCACCGAAGCCTGGGTAATTTTGCTCCCATACCCAGGCCGTTTTTTATTTAGTATTTTAGTCTAAAACTTTCATTGGCTGTTTAAAACAACTGTGACATTTGTGAACTCGGCCCTCGAACTTTCAACATTTGCATACAGGTCCTCTGCCACGTCACCTCACGTGACCTGTACATGTGAGGTGCGGGCTTTTTGCACTAGGACCCTCGGTTTTTGGTGTATTTCGTTTTAATACCAAAACATTTAGGGTAAGAGTTATATTTTTGGAGAAATTGCAAGTTAGCCCCCAGGATTTTGGAATATTACATGTTGGTCCTCGCCAGGCGCGTGCAAGTCACGCGCCTTGGTGGGAAAATTGCTACGATACCCTGGTGGGTTTTGTAATTGATGTTTGGTCCTGAAAATTGAATATTAAATGTAAACTTTTGTAGAAAATTGCATGTTTGCCCCTGGATGTTTGAGAAATTGCATGTATACCCCTGCCTGGTCTGATTAATGTTTGGATGCTTGTTTTAATTGTTTAAATTATCATTTGGCCTCCAAATATTCCACAAAAATAGGGTTAAGTTCCTGTAGGCTTGTTCTTTGACGCCACCATTTTAGTTTTTGATTTTATTTTATTTTTCTATTTATTAAAAATCAAAAACATGCTTTTTGCCTACTGTCTAGCGTAGAAAATTCCAAAAAAATTAAAACACCTCGAAAAATCCAAAAAAAATCCTAGTGTCTATTTTACCATATTTTAGTGTCAGTCCAAAAATCACTAAAAATCTCAAAAGAAAAACACTAAAAATTCAAAAATACATAAAAACTTCAAAAAAATCTACAAAATCAAAGAAAACCCCAAAAATTACAAACTCAGTTCCTGTTTACTCTATATTTCGTGCTCTTTATTTGAAAATTAGTGTGAAAAATCTTGGTTGCTGTTTGCTAAATTTAATTCCCATTTTACTCACAACCAGCACATATTTCACTATTTGCCCTTATTTCAGTATTTAAAAATACCAAAAACACCTGAAAAATACCCAAAAATCACAAAAACAGTAAAAAATTCTTAAAAATATCGAAAACATTTTATTTCTGAATTTTTGGTTATTTTTGCACATTTGTATAAATACTTTATCTAGTCGTTTATTACATTGCCCTTACATTTCAATATTGAAAAAATATATAAAATATAAAATTATTAAAATCAGGAAATTAAAAATCAAAATACAAAATTAAAAATTAAAAAAAATTAATTAAAAACCCACAAAAATTCCTTTGCTTGCTTGCTTAGTGTAGACACTTCATTCACATTCACTTGTACACAATTATTTGAATTACCCGGCTTGCTCCCTGTGTTCGAACTCTCTGCATTCTTGTCCATATACACCATTTGTGCAGAGTTAAAAATAAATTTTAACTCCACATTCATTTCTAATTCTTGATCTTTAGTGTGGGTTAATTGTTGATTTTAGTCCAGAATTTATCGTGAGTCGTCACAGCGACGGTTGTCTCCGCCTTGTGTGAGATACCATTTTAGACTCCGTGAATTTTGGCTAAAGCAAATGGCGCCGTTGCGGGGGATCAACAGCGAGTAGTTCATATTTTGTTTGCTTGTGTTGGTTTGTCTACTATTGCTTTATTTTCTATCTCTTGCATTTTTGATATATCTTGTTGAGCTGTTCTGACCACTTTTCTCTTGTCTTCTTGCGAGGGGACCGCGGAGCGAGGCAGATCGCTTAGGTGACCCAGAGCATCCTTGGGAAGCGGAGCCGGCTATTCTTTAGCCAAGCCGGCAGGAGAGAGCAGGAGGAGTGAGAGAGAGTGATTAGTTTAGCTTGCATTTTATTTTTGTGAGAGAGTGCTTGATAATTTGTAATAATACAGGTACTCGGACACTTGGACTCTTGAGACACTCCGGGCCTAATTTCCGGGTGTTTGTTCACCCGGGGGCTCACCGCGATTTTTGACTAGTTTTCACCGCTGTCATTTGCTGGTTTTGATTTCATTTTCACTTTCTTTTGTGGATTGAGCCCTTAGTTCTAGGCCTGCTTGATCAATTAAATTAGGTCCAAACACACTAATAACCTTTGCATGTACCTATATTTTGTACTTGGACTTAGTTTAATTAAACAGTTAGCTCCCTTTTCTTAGATCCGTCGCGCCGCGAGCCCTCCCCATCAAGCGCTACTCCTGAACTCGATAAGTCGAGAAGAGGAGGGGAGGGTCTAGACCGGACTCTTAGGATCGACGATAGGTGGTTGACTTGTGGTTCTTCACGCTAGCAGTTGCCTATCTTAGGACGATTTCCGCATTGCATATCGGCATGTAGATTAGGTTTATAAATTTCTGCTTTGCATCCCACATGGAGAGAGCTGGGATTCGCTGTAAGTATTCTTACTTTGCATCCATCAGGGACATTCCACAATAGCAGCAGCAGCCCCATTTCCAGCAGGGACAACCATCCGGTTCTCAGGGTCCCGTTTTTGAGAACCCAGCTCTCGATGATCTTGCCCGCTTGCTCTCCGAATAGCGAGCATCCTTCAGGCAAGAAATGGATGAATTCCGGCAGGAGATGAGGGAGATTATCAAAGGGAAGGCCGCCATACCCGCTCAGATTGAACCTAACCTGAACAATCTGAAAAGGAAGCCTGAGCATGTAGAGTTCACAGAGGATACCTCTCCTAGTGACTATTTGAGCGATATATCTTATTCTTTCTATGATGCTGATTTTGTGACTACTAGGAGCGGTAGGATGCCCGCCGGCGGTGCCTCTTCTGAGCGACAACCGCCAGCTGAATCAGGAGCACCAGAGGAGCAGAGTAGCGGTGCTGATGCTGCTAGTAATGATGTTGAAGACGGTGGTGCTGATGCCACCAATGATGGAGTTCCAGACGACGGTGCTAAAGCCGTCGTGATACCAGATGCCGTTTGTGGTGCTGATGCCACCATTTTGGATGCCGAGCAGAGTAGCGGTGCTGATGCCGCGAAGACAGGTGCTGGTGGTGGTACTGAGGCCACCACATCTACTTTTGTTGAGCCTCCCTCTGTGATGTTACCACCTTTTGTATCTATGGACTGTGGTAACAACAAAAAGGACAAAAATATGAATAAAGGAAAGGTTTCTGTTCACATTACGGATCCATATGTGTTGCATGATGATGATTGTATGGATCCTCCTTCCTCACAGGCACATGGACCTGTTCCTAGTCCTCCATCTGAGGAGGCCCCTACCATCCCCTTCCCTGAGGCACTCCGCCGGGCGAAGGGGAACAAAAAAGAAAATCCCAAAAAAAGCAACAGGTAGAGTTCGGCAATCAGATGACAGACAGATTCAATATTCAGCTGACTCTACAAGAAGCACTTGAGCACATCCCCCTCTTCAAGAAGAACCTGAAAGAGAAGACTACCGTCCGCAGGAAGAGGAGGAACCACAGAGATCAAATCCATGTGCTCACTCACTCCACTTGCTGCACCATCCAGAACAAGCTGCCAGCCAAGCGACCAGATGCAGGAGCTCCCTATGTCAGATGTGAGATTCAGGAGCAACAGTTTGATCGCACTCTATTAGACAACGACTCTTCAATTAACCTTCTTCTGGCAGCCTTGCTTGACCGATTCGAGTTTGGTCCTCTTCTTAGGAGCAGGACAGTCCTTCAGTTTGCTGACAGGTCGACTAAGAGGCCGAAGGGGTTATTGAAAGACGTGGTCGTTACCATTCAAGGCCTGAAATTCCCCGTGGACTTCGTTGTGTTGGACATGGAGATCCCTGAGTCGGTAACTGATGCCCCCATCATACTCGGACGTCCATTCTTGGCCACAGCCAAGGCGGTGACCGACCATGATAGCGAGAAGGTATGCTTTCGCGTAGAGGGCGAAACCATACAAATAGAGACGATCGAGGAGACCAGAGCTAGAGAGTTAGAATGCTCAGAGCAGTCCAGTGAAGTAGCGCAGTTGACAGAGGAAGAGCTAGACATCCACCAGGTTTGTGATTTTGAGATGACTGATGATGAATCCAACTGGATAGATCCTGTAGCACCGACTCTCGCCTTGCCTACAGATTCACTATATCTCAAGCTCATGGCAGTCGAGAGCTGGGAGAGCACATCTCTGGATGAGGATACATCTGAAGCTGACAGTGCAATGATGAGTGGTGCCGATGATTTTCATTCGTGCTCATCTTCTTTTGATCCCTCGGATTTAGACATTGACTAGGATGATTTTGATGAATATTTACCTTGTTTGATTCCTTCTGAGCCAACAACCATGACAGAGTGCGAGCCCGTACAGTTCATTGATGATTCAGCCGACCGCCCTTCGTCAGAGATTCATGCACATCGAGAGTTCTCCCATGCAGACCTGGTCGCCTTCACGCATACATATCAGAAGCCAGATCTGCCACCTCCCAGTTGTCCAGAATGGAAACCTCTACCGCAATCGATGAAGTATAGATTCCTTGCAGGTGAGCCAGACATGTACCCAGTCATCATCTCAGCAGATTTGACTGGAGAACAAGAATCTCGTCTGATGGAGGTTCTTGAAAGAAACCGCAAGGCAATAGGATGGAGTATAGCTGATCTCCAGGGGATTAGTCCGGCTCTGTGCTCCCACCACATTTATCTTGAGGAGGGCGCTAGGCTGTCGCGTGAGTTCCAGCGACGGCTGAACCCGAATCTTCGAGACGTAGTCATGAAAGAAATTTCAAAGTGGTGGAGCGCCGATTTTATCTACCCCATCTCCGACTCTAAATGGGTCAGTCCGCTACATGTGGTACCCAAGAAGACGGGTATCACTACAGTTGTCAACGAGTCTGGAGAGGAGATTGCTACCAGAGTACCCACTTCTTGGAGGGTCTGTGTGGACTACAGACGATTGAATGAGGCCACCAAGAAGGATCACTTCCCGCTACCCTTCATGGATCAGACTATCGAACGACTAGCTGGGAAGAGTCATTACTGCTTTCTTGATGGGTACTCTGGATATAATCAAGTGGCCATTGCACCCGATGACCAGGAGAAAACGACATTCACCTGTCCGTTTGGGACGTATGCTTTCAGACGGATGCCCTTTGGTCTATGTAACGCTCCGGCAACATTCCAAAGGTGCATGTTGTCCATATTCTCGGACATGGTGGGTGACTGTTTAGAGGTCTTCATGGATGACTTCTCGGTCTATGGCGACGGGTTCGATGCTTGTCTTGACTGCCTAGACCGTGTGCTTCAGCGCTGCATAGAGGTCAATCTTGTTTTATCTTGGGAGAAGAGTCACTTTATGATGACTCAAGGGACGGTCCTTGGTCATATTGTCTCCAACAGGGGCATGGAGGTCGATCCTGCCAAGGTGGATATCATCAGAAAACTCAATCCACCGTCTAACCTGCGTCAGTTGCAATCTTTTCTAGGGCATGTTGGTTTCTACCGACGGTTCATTCAGGACTTCAATCGTATTGCCCGACCGCTCACTGACTTGCTGACAAAAGACACCGAGTTTATTGTCAATGATAAGTGTCTTGCATCTTTTGAGACTCTCAAGAATATGGTTGTTTCAGCTCCTGTCCTTCAGCCACCTGATTGGTCTCTCCCATTCGAGATCATGACGGACGCTTCAGATTTTGCCGTCGGGGTTGTGCTTGGACAGAGGAGGGATGGATTATCTTTTGCCATTCACTATGCCAGCCGGACTTTGGATGCCGCTCAGCGGAATTACACTGTGACTAAGAAAGAGATGCTGGCCGTAGTCTTTGCTCTTGATAAGTATCGATCGTATATTCTCGGATCTAGAGTGACAATCTACACTGATCACACCGCCATCCGGTACTTAATGGCTAAGAAGGATGCCAAAGCACATCTTACCAGATGGATCCTTCTACTCCAGGAATTTGATATTGAGATTAAGGACAAGCCTGGAGTCAAGAATGTGGTGGCGGATCATCTCTCCAGATTGGAGAATCTTGAGGAATCTGAGCCCAATGCACCTATCACTGAGACGTTTCCAGATGAGGCGATCTTGGCTATCACCTCGCTCCCGTGGTACGCTGACATTGTGAACTATCTTGTCGCCAAGACAGTCCCACAAGGTTGGCCCAGGCAGAAACTCGAGACCTTCCTAGCGAAGGCCAAGTATTACCATTGGGAGGATCCCATCCTTTATCATGAAGGAGGGGACAATATCTGGAGGAGGTGCATTCCTCAAGAAGAGCATCATAGCGTCCTCACATACTGCCACAAGCTTGAGGCAGGAGGACATCATTCTGGAAAAAGAACAGCACAAAAGGTGCTTCAATCCGGCCTATGGTGTGAAGGATATGGTTAGATCCTCAAGCGCATCACGGAAGCGTGAGCGTCGCATCGAATACGACGAAGAACGACTAGTCGCACTAGTTGTTCTATGCAGCGGAAATTAAAAATTTTTCTTGCGACGAAACCACATGATCCAAGAACACTTCTCGGATCGTTTCGTCTAAACCACAGACAAGTATTAGGTTTACCTCTTGAAGCGTGGTTGCGATCGAGTCTCTAAACAAAGAGACCTCCTGTCTCAAGTCCGATCCGACGGAGGAGACGCTTGCGAGCGCGGGGATGAACCGCGTGCTTCTCGCAATCCATGTTGATGATCCAAGCGGCGGATCTCCTGATCTCGACACACGAGATCCGATGTCTTCTTCACGAGCGGGGCGCACCGAAGGAGACGGAGATCCACGAGCAAACCATCGGGCAGCATAACGACGATGCCGCGGCGATGGAGAACCTCTCTAGGGCATCCATGGTGGACGGCCACATGAGAGAGATAGAGAGAGGACGTGTAGAGAGAATGAGAGAGAGAGAGATTTGTTGCCTCAATTTATGTGTCAAGAAGAGCAATGGGGTGCCTCTCCTTTTATAGGGTTTTGGGATCCATGGATCTCAATCCATGTGTCAACACAAATCCAATGGTTCACATCAATTTGTGTTTCTTTCAATGGTCATGATTTGTTGCTAAAAACACAACAACAATTAATTTAATTTAAATTAAATATATGTTGATAAATCAACACAATTTAATTACAAAATTAAATCATCAATACATGGAGATAATGAAAGGAGAGAAAGCCTCCTTCCATGTGGAGAGGGGGGACGGCCTCCCTTTCCTAATGGGAGTGGTGGCCGTCCACCCTCCTCCATTAGGAAGGTGGCTATTTCACCTTTTATGTAATCTCCATTATTTGCAACAACTTTTGTTGCAAATTATTTCACAAAAAATAAATCCAATTTATTTTGTGAACATTGCAATCATGCCATTGAAAAATTGTGAATCACATTCACAACCCAAAACAAAATGTAAATTACATTTTCAATTTGATGTCCAATGTGAATCCAATTCACATTAACATTTAATTAACAAATGTAAATTACAAATAGCTCTCTCTTAAATATTATAAATCACATTTATAATATATATGACTAATATGGATATTGCTATCCACATTATTCATATCCATGATAATTAAATCATATTTAATCATCTTGGATCTCTATTCTCTTGTGTCCAAATAATATGAATCACATTCACATTATTTATATCTTTGATAATTAAATCTCATTTAATTATCCAAGATAACTCTCTTTATAATATGAATCAAATTCATATTACTCATGATATTTAAATCTCATTTAATTATCCATTTTCTCAATGCTCGGATACATATATCAACAATAGAATTATCCATGAACTCCTTCAAGGCTAATGCGCTTTCTCCGTAGATACTTGGAGATAAGGACAGGGCGATTGTATTGTTCCACGTATAGTGACATGGATATTGAGATCGTATCTCAAATCCAGATCGCGGGCCTCCCATAGATGCTTGATTAAATCAAGACCGTAAATCTAATCTTCTCATTGTATCTGAATCACATTCAGATCAATGTCCAATACTTGGACCAAGATCAAATCACTTCTCTACTGAGAGGAGTCACTAAAATCCAGACCCGTTTCATCACTCCCTAGGAATGGAAGCGTCATGGTTATACAATCGTTTATGATCACATCACCCTCAGGTATTCCCAATACCTGTACATCCTGCATACTGGAAGACTCAGACTAAACCCGAAGTATTCGATCAACTTTATACTGTCTACTTCATGGTTTTATCAGTAAGTTTCTCATTCGATCATTGGGAGTCGGTATCGATCATATACTTTCCAAAAGCATATATCATACCTAGGTCTTTATCATATACTTTCCAAAAGTATATATCAAACCTACAAATTCAGTCAAGCTTCCAAAGCGAGACGACCGTGCGCACGGAATTTGATTCTTCCCAATATCTCATGAGTGAGCTCATGTCTTCCGGTTCAGTAACTGAACCTGTATGATCCCTTTGAGAGATCGTATTACTCATATGCCCTTATATGCACACCAGCGCGCCGGTGTGTAGACCTTGATTAGGTCATCAACCTATTGGTCTGCCAAATGTACATACTTAGACATATAGCAACACATCTGTCTCCGGTCAGAGGATGCGTGCCTATATCATGACAGCATACGATATAGGACTTTGGTTATCTCGATCTCGTTAAGTCAACTCTTTGACCTAACTAATCTGACACCTCCGAATCTCTATTCCTATGCAGAGGACCTGCATCAAGAGGTTGGTCAGATATCAGCCTTCAGAGATAAGGATTGCCATCTCCTACTCAGGCTGGAGATCATCTCTTAACAATCATCTGACGGTGCTTGATGAGTCCTCAATCTAACTCTTTAGATATTCATTCAAGCACCAGCCTCTATGATTCAATAGTTGAATCAACAGCTGTATGATCATCAAGATGGCCATGGTACATAACCCTAATTGTACTAAGGGACCTATTATGCAAATTATGTATTCTTCATTTCAGATTAAGGAGTGAATTGCAATAACATTTATTGCATAATGGCTCGCCGTGGGCTCGCATTTCCAACAATCTCCCACTAGCCCAAAGAGCTATTAATGGGCTAATCATTTAAACCCGCACTCATGTGACAATCATAGGCTATTTAGAAAATAGCTAGGTAAGCTGATCAGTCACTCTGTTCCCGCGAGACTATGCCAAGTCCTTTTACGGCACTTGCATATCCCCAGTAACAGTGCTCGCATCTAATGCGAATGTTGCATCTCATGCAACCAATACTCAATCTAGTTGGTTACAGTGTCCCTGACATCATAACCAGTATCCCCATAATCCTTATTAGAATACCTTCATTCCCGGAGATCTCTATCCCTAAGGTATCTAAAGTTTAGACCTTTATAGATCACTATCTACATGGTCTTAAACTTTTGAAGATAAGACTTTGAGATTACTATCTCAAAAATCTCCTCATCTATGAAGATTTTGTTATTACTGCAATCAAGTGTTTTATCTCTATAGTAGGATTAGTAACAATTTACTACTCCCA
This sequence comes from Ottelia alismoides, assembly GCA_037367405.1. Taxonomy (NCBI): domain Eukaryota; kingdom Viridiplantae; phylum Streptophyta; class Magnoliopsida; order Alismatales; family Hydrocharitaceae; genus Ottelia; species Ottelia alismoides. The sequence continues at coordinate 356,525 of JAZKJV010002550.1, read as the reverse complement.
CTGCATGACAGACATCTGGTATTTGTACACTCTAGCATACACTCAGCTTCTCGTAACTAATGCACAAGTGCAAGTAGTTGTAGCATTTACTTCCTCAACTCTTTGAGGTGCTATCCCTTAAGATAGGTCAGTACCATATCTTAAGGGTTAGAAGCCTTTCTTGGAATTTCTATGAATAGAATATGTCCAAGGTGTACTACAAATGTGACAGTCCAATTATCCTCTTCTCTTGGCTTCTGAACAACTTCAGAACTAAGATCTAAGAGGTATCTTTGAAATCATATTTCAAGATATGGAATAACCAGATTATAAAACAGTTATTATTATCCTTATATCATTTTAAATGATCAGGATATCATCTATATTTAGCGCAATGAACACATAGGCACTCCCACTAAGCTTCGCATGGCTCATCAAGATTTCATTTGAAATCATAACATTTATAATTTCATCAAATCTTATGGTCCATCTCAAAGAAGCTTATTTGAGTCCTTAGATGGATTCCTTATCTTGCACACCTTGCTTTCCTCAACCATGAAGCCCTAGGGCTACTTCATGTGAATATCCTCAGAGAGATATTCATAGAGGAATGCAATCTGGACTTACATCTCGAAGATGCAATAGTCAAGTTGTGTAGCTAAGGTTAGCAATATTCTGATGATTTTAAGCATGTTCACCGAAAAGCAAGTCTCATTGCAAGCAATGTCTTCTCTTCCATGTGTAGTTCATTGCTACGAACTATGCTTTGAAGGTATGTACCTTCTCATCAGGTTCCCTTTCTCTTGAAGATCCATTAACACCTTTACGGGTCTTACCTATATAGGTGGATCCTCGAGGGTCCATATACAACACTTGTACATGAAGTCTACATTAGACTTTTATTGCTAACATCCATCTATCCATGCTATGATCTTCAGAAGCTTCATCACATGAAGTTCGATCATTGTCAGATTTCTCTGACACATGGAATCCATCCTCAAACTTATTTGAAGAGGTTTTAGTGTTTCATCTTCAATTATCCTTTTAGTTTCCAATTTCAGGAGCCTCATTATCTTTTCAAGATTAAATGAGTTCCTACACTTCATTTTTATCTTGATTCTCAAGAGTCTCAACCTCCAAGAATCACATTCTCAGAGATGAGATATTTCAAGAATCTCAAGATCATAAAGTAGGTATCCAATACCATCCTTTATTTTCCTAATGAAGCAGCACTCTCAAGTGCTAGATTCCATCTTGCATGGAACCTTATTAAGGATATACATTGTAGTCTCTACTACACATATATACCTGGAAACTAAGGGATAATTATGCTAAAATTCATCATTGATAAGATCATGTCACACATGATCCAATTGTATCGGCCTATAACTCTATTGAGTTAAGGTGTGTTAGGAGGATTGAGATAGAAATGATATTCATATCTCCATAAGGTATCCTTTGAATTCATCTAACAGGTACATGCTACCTTGATTAGATCAAATTCATTTTATCTTCCTTCAAACTTTTGGTTTTAAACCAAAAATAATGAAATCTTTGAACATTTCAAAGGTTTCTTAGGTGAAGAGAAGAAATCTCATATCATACATAATCATCAACAGATATCACATATCCATAATGTTTACTATGATATAGATGATCTACATACATCAATATGTATGAGATCCTGAATACCTTGACATCTTACACCTTTCTCTAAGAAGGGTGTATTGGACATTTTTCTTTGAATACAATATTCATAAGTATGTAAGTTTTGAAATTTTAGACATTCTAAAGTTTCATCTCTTACTAGTCTATTGATCAAATCAATAGACAAATGTCCAAGGCTTGATGCTAGATCATTGTCAGATGATCTTCATCCTCCTATTGATCTTAAGGTTTAATTTCAGTATTTAGAAATGTTAATGAACCATTCATTAATTTTCTAATTTAGTGGAGTCCACTAGATTTTAGATTACTATCTGAAATATCTCCATCATAACTTTTTATGATAGTTCTACCTCAGAATTCATGTTTATTTCCAACATTTAGAAACAAACAATGAGTGTATTCTTATATCTAGGTCATAGAGACATTCTCTAAGACTAAGGACTCTCCCACTGAAATTAACAAGTCTATCAATCCAACAGAGATTGTTGCAACAATTGCATCAATATCCATGTGGATAACTATAAACCTTTAAGATCAAATTTTCCAGTCTTCTAAAACATATGCAACCTATTGCAAATGTCATCAGAAGATTGAGATACAATTATTTGACTTTATCTTATCAATGATTTATGTAGATTAATCTGATGCTCCATCCGAGTCCTTCTCTAAGGATTCTAGATAGACTTGATAGTCATACTATCAACACATCAACTTATTGCAGTATTGGCATTCATCCAACTCTTCGGATGACATATGGAAGTCATAGATGTATAGTCAACTCTTTGACCATACTTCTTACTCGGGTCCAACCCATGCTTCCACTGCGCTCCCTTTATCTATAAGCAACCATTGCTTAAGACTAAGGATCTCTTATGTAAGAGCATTTCAACATTTATACATGCTTCATTGAATTCATACAATATGAATATTATGAAGCTTCATGAATGACCAGAGTATAGATAGTAGAATGATGACACTCATCATCTACATCCATCTAAACTCTTAAAACATAGGTTCAGGTAGGTACTCAAACAATTTGAATACATAATCTCTTATAGAGCTACCATTCTACATGATGCAGAGAACCATGTCACTCATGATTAAATGTCCAGAGCACATATGTACGCCAGAATATCGCCATTAATTTTATAAGGATTATTTGACAATTGCGATCATCATCGACATGTCACTTCCAAAGTACATCCGATGAGAGATCAAGACTATAGAGACATACAAACCCTAGGGTTGTAGTCCTATTATCTATTTAATTGTCATTCCTCAATATTATGAGGAAACTTGCACATTGCAACCACATACATTATGTGTCCAATTGCAAGTACAATATCTGGATCATGAGTCCAATCCATGATATTTTACTGGTTATTATTGAGTATATCATTGAGTGGGTTTTAATGAAGGATTATCTGAAATAAGAAATTTGCATAAATATATAAATATATATATTTTACTTTGATTTAGGATTTTTTTTATATCAAAGTTGTCTTGTCTTGTCAACATTGAAAGTTCATTCCCTTAATCACTTTCAATGTAAGAGATATACTTACCATTATATCTCAACAAGATCTGGGATCTCCTTCCTTATCTTTGTTACATCCCAATAATATGAGAATCTGCAACTCAGATAAAAAGAAGCGGGAACACATTCCGCTTTGCAAGTCCAACTTGCATTTCCCAATTCGGTCTTTAACACCCGAGCCCACCACCCCTAAGGCGATGTTGACCCGTCGTTAATTGAACCAACCGTCAACAGGAATAGTACTCGCTATACGCAATCCAATATCGCCCCAATAATATGAGGATCCGATATTGGGGTCACTACGTATACGGCCTTACTCTTTCGAGAAGCAAAGGGCCCGATCCAGATGCGCTTGCATATAGGAGCTGTCACTTCGGACAGGCGTCTCCCACATACAATCCCTGGCGACGGAACCCTTCGCCTTGACGGGAGACCATGGATGTCACTTATGTGATCCTCCACCTCATATTCAAATTTTAATTAATTATCGTGAATCACATTCACATAATTAATTCTTCCAAGGGAATTATTAACTCTAATCATATTAGAGTATTTCAATCTTAATTGGATTCCAATTAATCTAATCATATTAAATTAATGATCCAATTAATATCCAACAAACATTTTAATAGTTACTTGAATAATGGTATTATCTCAAATACGTATTATTTCGAATTTTAATAATTAGAAAAATACATCTTAATCCCTCGGACATTATCCCGACCCTACCCGCTGTCATGGCCAGTACCGACGAGAGTGGGACGGACCACATACGTTGCAACCCGCAACCCCAATGCTCTCCGACTAGGCACCATATCTGCCTCGGGAAAGGATAATGCCAAATTGATTAATTTGTACTTGAGATGATCATCGGTTCTTCAACCGAAATTGTACCATATAGTAATAATCAAAACATTTTTGATTAACATTATAATGAGATTTGCTAAACAAATCCCAAGTCCTATTCAAGCAACATGTTTGTTGGAATGTTGATCATGTAGATCATGTAACCAATCTTGATGTAGATCACATCTAATCATTTGTTGGTTAGGGCAAAGTCATTTAAGGACATAATTATCATTAAATATTTCACAAATATTTATGCATAATTATTCCAGGAAATTAAACAATTTAATTTCACTAATTAATTAAATGACAATCACTAGGTTCTTGATTAGGAAAGTATTTTCAGCAGTGACCCTCACTTACTAAAAATATCATATCTCAATCAATTTAAATCCAAATTAAGCAAAGTAAATTTCTAAAGTTTGCTAACTTGATTTACAACAGAACCCAAGTGATTTGCACGCATTTCAAGGCGTATCAAATCCGCAACTAACATCTTAATTACGTCATGATCCGCAGTCCCCGAAACAGTGGATACATGTTCACTAAAATGAGCATATCTAGAGCAAACGGAATCGAAATCACGCAAACTCAGATCCTACGGTTTCCTTATTTAATGGGGAATAAAATCCAAATATTATTTTCATGTTTAAACAATTTAAACAGTGCCGAAAATAATATCAAAACAGAGATGCGAAAATGAAATGCAAGAAAACTTTCGCAAACCCTAATGAACCCAAGTCGTCCTCGGTTTATGGATCGTATCCAAAACCACCGACCTAAGGCTCTGATACCACTTGAAGGATATGGTTAGATCCTCAAGCGCATCACGGAAGCGTGAGCGTCGCATCGAATACGACGAAGAACGACTAGTCGCACTAGTTGTTCTATGCAGCGGAAATTAAAAAATTTTCTTGCGACGAAACCACATGATCCAAGAACACTTCTCGGATCGTTTCGTCTAAACCACAAACAAGTATTAGGTTTACCTCTTGAAGCGTGGTTGCGATCGAGTCTCTAAACAAAGAGACCTCCTGTCTCAAGTCCGATCCGACGGAGGAGACGCTTGCGAGCGCGGGGATGAACCGCGTGCTTCTCGCAATCCATGTTGATGATCCAAGCGGCGGATCTCCTGATCTCGACACACGAGATCCGGTGTCTTCTTCACGAGCGGGGCGCACCGAAGGAGACGGAGATCCACGAGCAAACCATCGGGCAGCATAACGACGATGCCGCGGCGATGGAGAACCTCTCTAGGGCATCCATGGTGGACGACCACATGAGAGAGATAGAGAGAGGACGTGTAGAGAGAATGAGAGAGAGAGAGAGATTTGTTGCCTCAATTTATGTGTCAAGAAGAGCAATGGGGTGCCTCTCCTTTTATAGGGTTTTGGGATCCATGGATCTCAATCCATGTGTCAACACAAATCCAATGGTTCACATCAATTTGTGTTTCTTTCAATGGTCATGATTTGTTGCTAAAAACACAACAACAATTAATTTAATTTAAAATGTAAAGAAAACTAAATAAAACAACAACAATTAATTTAATTTATAATTATGTAAATATTACTTATAATATATTTGTGCATTAAAATCCGAATAAAATGTAAAGAAAACTTAAAATAAAAATAAACATATATAGAATACATAGGTATGCTACCCATATCCATACCTATTCATTATACCCTTATATTTTATTAAATATACCAAACAATTCAGAAAAATAAAATAAAAATATATTTGTGTACATAAAAGTATCTTATGATTTTAGAAAATACTAAATAAAATTAATAAAAACAAAATACCTAAATAAAAATTAAATACTAAAATACATAGGTAATATACCTATATAGAGCTAAAAATTGAACTTGTAAAAATATAACTCATAAAAATAATTAAAAATCGGAATAAAATACTAGATAAAATTCTAAACATTTTTTATTTTATCACCTAATTAAAATAACACCATTTACTATTTTAAAATGATTTATTAATATGTTTTTCCAAGGTTTTTTCTGGTTGGTCCACGTGGACCAACCAGGAGGTCAGAACTGTTGACCAAGGTCAACAGTCTGACCTATCCCCCTATAGCTCTGCGCGCCTCGTTCTTCCCCCGCTTTTGCGGATTTTTCGAGGATGCGTCTTTCACCATTTGAGGTCGATTCCTTATGCGAAGATCTTCCCCTCCTAACCATCTTGCACGCCAGTGCATCTCCTTGGGCTGTGGAGCTCTGAATCGAGCCGTGCACCTCGATCAAGGAACCCCCGTGTCAACCCCTTAAAACCTAAACCTGACTCCCTTTTGAAAATTTGAACCGCAAATCATCTAGAACCCTTCACCCTTGGGCGCGCATTGAAGACTCGTTGGTGACAGCAACGGTTCGCCACCGTCCAAGCGGAGGAAGAGCGACTGTTCTAGGCGCGTTCCACACCTCCGACGAACCTTGCCGTGGAGGTACTTTCACCTCGGGTCCTACCCCCTTGAGGTACTTATTCACTCCTATTTCCTTGCTCATTTTACTCCCTAGAGTTAGAGTGTCGTTCAGATCATTCGAAATGCCATCGTTAAGCCATCGATTTGCCCAATCGATCGGTCGCCGGAGACATCTCCAGCCTCCTTCACGTCCATACGCTCCGCCTCGTTAGCACCCTTCCCTCCTCGCTGCGAGGTCGAGGCATTTTTGCCCCCGACTTTTTCACTTTTTTTGCAGGTCCTTGGAACGCCGGTGCGCCTGGGGCGGATTTTGAAGGTTGCCGGACCAACCTGGAGCCCTCCTTCGTCCTCGACGTTGTGGGGCAGCTCCGGGGGGGGGGGGGGGGGCATTTTGCTGCACCAGCGAGTAGAGGACCCCCACAGGAGATCCAGGAGCCATTTTGGGGCGTAGAAGCCCACCGGAGGAGGGAGCGGGCTCGACTCCAAGCTCGTCACCGGCGAGTTCATCCTTTGTTCGTCCTCCAGCGCTCAGCACCGTCAGATCCGGCCTGTTCTTGAAGGTCAGCAGTAGCCGTCAGATCGGGGGTGCTCTTGGCCGTTGATCGTCCTCCCATCATCTAATCCTGGGCCTTCAAATCGAAGCGGCATCGCGCGTCTGCTGCGCGCCACGTGGTTAAGTAGGGTTCATCCCACCGTTCATCGCCGCCGAAGCCTGGGTAATTTTGCTCCCATACCCAGGCCGTTTTGCATTTAGTATTTTAGTCTAAAACTTTCATTGGCTGTTTAAAACAACTGTGACATTTGTGAACTCGGCCCTCGAACTTTCAACATTTGCATACAGGTCCTCGGCCACGTCACGTGACCTGTACACGTGAGGTGCGGGCTTTTTGCACTAGGACCCTCGGTTTTTGGTGTATTTCATTTTAATACCAAAACATTTAGGGTAAGAGTTATATTTTTGGAGAAATTGCAAGTTAGCTCCCAAGATTTTGGAATATTACATTTTGGTCCTTGCCAGGCGCGTGCAAGTCACGCACCTTGGTGGGAAAATTGCTACGATACCCAGGCGGGTTTTGTAATTGATGTTTGGTCCTGAAAATTGAATATTAAGTGTAAACTTTTGTAGAAAATTGCATGTTTGCCCCTAGATGTTTGAGAAATTGCATGTATACCCATGCTAGGTCTGATTAATGTTTGGATGCTTGTTTTAATTGTTTAAATTATCATTTGGCCTCCAAAAATTCCACAAAAATAGGGTTAAGTTCCTGTAGGCTTGTTCTTTGACGCCAGCATTTTAGTTTTTGATTTTATTTTATTTTTCTATTTATTAAAAATCAAAAACATGCTTTTTCCTACTGTCTAGCGTAGAAAATGCCAAAAAATATTAAAACATCTCGAAAAATGCAAAAAAATTCCCTAGTGTCTATTTTACCATATTTTAGTGTCAGTCCAAAAATCACTAAAAATCTCAAAAGAAAAACACTAAAAATTCAAAAATACATAAAAACTTCAAAAAAATCTATAAAATCAAAGAAAACTCCAAAAATTATAAACTCAGTTCCTATTTACTCTATATTTCATGCTCTTTATTTGAAAATTAGTGTGAAAAATTTTGGTTGCTGTTTGCTAATTTTAATTCCCATTTTACTCACAGCCAGCACATATTTCACTATTTGCCCTTATTGCAGTATTTAAAAATACCAAAACACCTTGAAAAATACCCAAAAATCACAAAAACAGTAAAAAATTCTTAAATATATCGAAAACTTTTTATTTCTGAATTTTTGGTTATTTTTGCACATTTGTATAAATACTTTATCTAGTCGTTTATTACATTGCCCTTACATTTCAATATTGAAAAAATATATAAAATATAAAATTATAAAAATCAGGAAATTAAAAATCAAAATACAAAATTAAAAATTAAATAAAAAAATTTAATTAAAAACCCACAAAAATTCCTTTGCTTGCTTGCTTAGTGTAGACACTTCACTCACATTCACTTGTGCACAATTATTTGAATTACCCTACTTGCTCCCTGCGTTCGAACTCTCTGCATACTTGTCCCTATACACCATTTGTGCAGAGTTAAAATTTTATTTTAACTCCACATTCATTTCTAATTCTTGGTCTTTAGTGTGGGTTAATTGTTGATTTTAGTCTAGAATTTATCGTGAGTCGTCACAACGACGGTTGTCTCCGCCTTGTGTGAGATACCATTTTAGACTCCGTGAATTTTGGCTAAAGCATGCGGTCGTACCAAATCCCGTTGACATCCATCAACAGCTCTGAATCGTAAGGGTCTGGCGGAAGTACTGCCAGAGGCTGATCCGGCTGGTATACCACCATCTGCATGTCTGGAGACGGTGGTGACTGGTAGGTGGGCTGCGGCTGCTGGTACGGCTCCGCCTGTACAAGATGAACCTGTCTAGGATGCTGGTGGGAGCTGGAGCCCTGGGACTGGCTGCCGGCTACTCGGATCGCCTCGTGCCTGAAGACGGGGCTGGGAAGCCATCTGTGCCTCCTGGAGACACATGAGATGTGTCTTCAGGTCACTCAGAGTCTGTGCCATCTGCTCCATCTGCGTGATGCCCTGGCACTGCTTCTTCTCAATAATCTCCATCCGGTCCAGCTTCTCGCTGATGATCCCCATGTCTGCGGTAGTGGACTCGGCCTGTGCTGCGGCTACCACGGACAAACTGGATGGACCGGCGTCGACCCGTGCTATCCTCTGGTACTGCACGGTCTGTGGCTGCTGGGGTCTGCCCTGAGTGTACAATGTGGTCTGGGACATCACCATATAGTTCTCAGCCATCTCCTCGTAGATGGCCCAGACCTGATTGTGATCTTTGGCGAAGTAAGACTCGCCACAAAAAGCGTTCACCAAGCCCTGAAGCTCTGGTGTCAGCCCGCTGAAAAAACACTGCACAAGGTTCGGCTTGGAAATGTTGTGGTGCGGGCATCTGTCAGTCAGCTCTCTGAACCTCTCCCATGCCTCGTGGAACTGCTCGTTGGGGAGCATGGAGAAGTTGCTGATCAGGGCTCAAGCGGCGTTCGTCCGCCCGAGTGGATAGTACTTATGCAAGTACTCAGCGCAAAGCTGCTCCCAGGTGTAGACGAACTTCCCCAAGTGCTTCAGCCAGGTGGCTGCTCTGTCTGCTAAGGAGAAGGGGAAGGCAATCATCTTTATGGCATCCTGGTCCACCTGAAGATCGTGGACAGTACTACAGATCATCTCCATCTCCTGCAGGTGGAGATGGGGCTCCTCAGTAGCGAGCCCATGGAACCGGGGTAGGAGCTGAAGTGCGTTCGGGGGGAACTTGAAATCCCCCACGATAGCTGGTAGCACCACCCAACGGTGCGTCAAAGTCGATCCGGGGTTGTGATTCTCCCGCATCGGTCTCGGAGGTCTTGCTCCTCCTGCTGCTGCTGTGGCTGCTGCTGCGGCTGCGGCAGCGGCGGCGACTGCCGCATTGTCGGGTCCTCCGCCGCTGTTCTCGCGGTCGGCTCTCACCTGCTCAAGCTCTCGCCTCATCTCGATCATAAAGGCTCCATGATCCCTCAATTGCTGCTGAACTGAGTCTAGGGAGGCGATCAGGATGGAGTTGATCGCACCCTGGTCCAAGACGAATGTCTGATCTGCTCGGGGACCTCCAGTGCGGTCATCACTGCTGCCGGCCATGGTCTCTGCAAAAGCAAAAGACTCAAACTCAGGTGCCGAAAAATCATCTGTCTGTCTCTCCTCTGGCACTGGTATCTCGGTTTCAGAAGAATAAGGGTGGTCGAGGGGGAACAGGGCGGAGTCGTACTCGGGTTCGGAGAGCGGGTCTGAGCTCCAACGAAGCGACATAGATGAATGGGCTGGAGTTCTAAAAAGCGGTGCAGCCAGAGGCTTCCTAAGAGACCTCCTGCCCATCATCGTAATCTGGCGAGTAAGGCAGATGGGATCTGGAAAAACTATGATCACAAGCAAACCCCCGGTTCACCAACGCAACACGAGCTGAAGACCGTAAAGGCTCGGTCAATTATCTTGTCAATTTTATTTTGGTGAACAATCAAGATATCAGAGCGATTATGTGACCTGTTGAGATTCCCGATACTTTCCCAGCCGACTGTCCCGCACAGAAGAGTCGGTAATCAGTCGAGAAGAGTATCGGAGGGCTCTACCTAGTGTTCGGGGTCACTCTCTCGCACAATCAAACCAATCAATGAGGGGGTTGCTCTCCCCAAGACAAATTTTTAAGTCAGGTGTTTTTAGGGTCAATAGTCTTAGCAGTCCCAATTTTATGATTTTCTTTTTATATTTTTTTTCAATAAAAACAAAAACGCCTAACGAATTTTTCGGTTCTCCTGGTTATTAAGTCCAAAACAAGGGGGAGAAGACGAAAAAGCCGATGCGCGAAAATCAATGATGCATGCAGAGTAAGAAATGCGTACTTGACTCCAGCAGTCTACATGCAATATGATCTGCGCAGAATTTAAAAGACAGGAAATAAACTAACTAAATGGTGCATACGGAAAACCGAGTCCCTAAACAACAGTGCTACTCGAAAGAACCACTAGCTAACCACCAGCCTCCAATCCAGAGAGTCCGGTCTAGACCCACCCCTCCTCTTCTCGACAGGTCGAGTTCATGAGTAGTGCTCGACGGGGCAGGCTCGCGGCGCGTAGGCTCGAAGGTGGTGAATCAACTATTTTTTATTAATATTTTATTGTAGGTCCAATTACCGATATATAGGTGCAGGCAGATATATTAGGGTATTTGGATCCTAATTATTACGGCACAATCAAGCAGAAAATCCTACGGCCAGGGGCTCGAAAAACCGCGTGAAATCGGAAAAGGCAGGAAAGAAATAAAATCGCGAAAAGCTGCGTAAAAACCGACTAACTAAGGGGGTCCCCCGAGCACACCGGTGCTCTGCGAAACAGACCTCGAGAGTCTAAGTCTCTGTCTCTGGTCTCTGTATTATTAAAAAAGTTCAAATATTGCTGAAATAAAGCCTAATCTAAACTATGCTACTCTGCGGCTATCCCGCGGCTCCCGCGCTCCTGCTTTCTCCTCGCGTCCTCCTACGGCTCCATAGAGAATAGAGCCGCCTCCGACTCCCGCGGTTGCTCGGCTTCCGAAGAAAGCCGCCTCGGTCCCCGGACCCTCGCAAGAAAACAAACAGAGCGTCAGACCAGATTATTTGAACAATTATGCAAATAAATGATATATACAAAAATATGCACAGAAGCTGTGGAAAAGAAAACCGTGGGAAAAATCGATAACCGACTACTAAGCCGTGCTCCCCGGCAACGACGCCATTCTGATGACCGAAAAATCACCAAGACACGAGTGAATAAAAATAGATCAAGGGTCGTTGCAACCCGGATCTCGGAGACAGTTTAGTCAATCAAGAAAATTATGAGCAGACCACCAAACAAGATAAAAATCAATGAAAAACGATAGAGGTCCTGGCTATTGGATTAGCCTGGTATAGCGACCAGGGTCAGACTCAAGGAGCACGTGATGGTCTCGCAGCCTACGAAATAGTCACAAATAGCGAAAAATAAAAGACAAATGTTTTTGGTGGATTTTTAATCTTTTTATATTTTTTTTGGATTTTTAATTTAATTAAGAAAATAGAAAAGCAATAAATCAAGCAACTACAAACAATTATTTACCTACTCAAAAATCATCCAAAAATTCAAACAAAAATGTTTTTAGGTTTTTTATATTTTTTACTAGTTTTGATTAATTTTTGGTAATTTTCTGGTTTTTATTGAATTTTATAAAAATCAAACAAGGCAAGAAAAGAAGGGTATTGTCCAGTCAGACTTGGAAGGCCAATTTAAAATACAAAATGGCCCTATCAAGGTCTGAAGATAATTTTCCCGTAAAGAAGAAAATACAAGGAAAATTTTGGCACCAGAATTATTAATTTTTTATTTTTCAATTATTTATTAGAATTTTTATAGGTTTTATGGGGTTTTGTAATTTTTATAAGTTTTATAAATCCAAAAATGACCAAAAATGATCAGAAAATTAAACAAGGCAAACCAAACACTATATAATTTTTTCTATAATTTTTAGAGGTGTTTTAATATTTTTTGTGATTTTTAAAGCTAGACAGTAAAGGAAATGTATGTTTTTGAATTTTTAAAAATATCAAAAATAATCAAAAATGTCTCTAAAATTTATATTAAATTTTACACCATAGCAGGAGCCGTAGGTCCAATTTTCATCAAATTTGGAGTTAGTTTGCTATTTTATTAAAAATAAAAACCAAGGTACAGTGCATAAGGACCTGTACGCAAATAACACAAGTTCCAGGGGGTCTGGTGCAATTCCTCCAAGGTTGCACGCGCGAGGCGCGTGACCTGGGTACATAGGGATCTAATTGCAAGAAAACTTAGGTCCCTGGACTAATTAGTAACATGTACTAAAAGTCCAGGGGCGTAAGTGTAAATTACCCATTAAATAAAGCACATGCATAATAAAACCACACACAGGGGTATATCTGCAATTAATAAAAACTTTAATTCATTCATTAACACCCTGAAACCATAAGTTCATACATGCAAATAACCCAGAAACGTACGTGTCGAAGCATGTGTTGCAATACAAACAGGGGTATAAACGTAAATACAGAAAACGATAGGGTCCTCTATGCAAATTACCAAACGCAAATAAAAGTTTTAAAATATTTACAGGACTACAGATTAACACCTAAAAAGCTAAGGGCCTAAGAAGAAATTTACCCTTTATTAAGTCAAGGCTCAGATGGGCGCCACGTGGAGATCCAACGGCCAGGGAAGGGTGGCGCCCAACAAAGGATCCCTCGGCGAGATCGAACGGCTGGAATATCCCAACGTGGAAGATCGGATGGCTGGGAAGCGACGTGGGAAGACCTCGCCGATCAGATAGTCGAGATCCTCCCTCTGAAGATCGATGACTGGCGTGGCTCCTCTGATGGACGTTTGAGATCTAATCTGGAGCTGGAGGGGGATCGAACGGCTCCGGAGGTTACTCGAAGAACTGGACTTCGGCGAGGTTCGTCGGGCTCGTGTGGGTGCTAGAGACCTCCTTGCAGGCTGCTACTGATCGGAGAAGAATCGCCTTGGCCTCCCGCGTCGATTGGTTCCCTCCGATGGTGGCGAGGAGCTCTGGAGAGCTCCGACGGCACTGGCGGAGGAGGAGCTGCTGCGCCTGAATGTCGAAGCCCTCAGATGGGCTCCTCTGAACTTGCAAAGATGTGCAACAAGCTCCTGGGTCGAGGGCAAAGTGCCTCAACCCGGTTAGGGGTGGTGTGGGTGGTCGGCGCGTCGGGATGAAGGGGCTCCGGCGAAGCGACGGCGGAGGAGCCCCAATCCCAGCTCCTGTGCGAGCTGGGTTGAGCGAGTGGGTGGAGAAGGTGCGCGGAGGAAAGGCGGAGATGGTGAGCCATTCCGATGATCAGGACGAAGGCGAGGGTGGTCGGAATTGAAGCTCGACGGTGACGGAGCGATTTGGGGGTAAAGCGAAATTAGAGAAATAGAAGAAGAAGGAAGGCTACATGATGGATGGATTCGACTGTGGAGGAGCAGGGGACGCTCCAGGTCCTTGCCTCGAGGACCGTCGGTGTCCGAGCCTCACGCACCACCTCCAGGCGGCGCACGGCGGCGCGTAGCTGCCGGATCAGTGGTCCGGTCTCCCTTTCCTCGCCGCGACACGGCCGGGAGCGAGCTGCCACTCTTGCGGAGGCTATGGAGGTCCTGGGGTGGAGAGAAACGATCCAAAGATGTGTGAAAGAGGAGGTGGAGCTCGGACTAAATACTTCTAGGGGTCCGGCTATCGGGGAGTCGGGCGAGCAGCTCGAAGCGCGGATCCCCAAAATCCACCCCGGGCGTGGAGAAGGGATGATCAGGCTCAGATTAGGACCCAGGGTTAACGGATTTAGTGATCGGATCGAGTGTGCAAAATATCGAGAAATCGGGTCGCGGGCACGGATCCGAGGTTCAGTGGTCCTGGGGGGGGGGGTTGACCGGGGGGTCAACGTCCCCGTGGACCAATCAGGGCTGGCCACGTAATAAATATTTAGAAATTAAAAATAAAATACTAAATGGCCGAATTATTATAAACTCAAAACATGAAAATTGTTTGTTTTAATTTTTTCTATTTTTTTGTGATTTTTAATTATTTTTTTGAAATAAAAATGAGGTATGTACACTATAGTACTATACATAGGTATATACACAATATTACTTTTTAATTTTTGATTTTTAATTGATTATTTTTGTACATTTATATTCCCATTTTATATTTTATTTATTTATAAAATAAAATTAGGAATAAAAGGATATTTTTATTTTGTTTTTATTGTTTATATACAAGGTTTAAATAAATAGATATATACATCTATATACATGGTATATATACAATGTTTTTTTTATTTTTAATTTTGTTCTTTTTATTTAATTTTGTTTTTGATGGTTTTATTTTATTTATTTACAACATGAAATATAGAATATATAACAATTTTTGGGGATTTTAATTTATCTATTTACAAGGTGAAATAAATATAAGTGCGGGTTTATATACATGGTAAATATGTGCAAGGAAGGTGATTTTTATTCTCTTTTTAATTTTTATATTTTTATTTTGATTTTGTATTTACAAATATTTACAAATATATACAAGCCCATTTTATTTTAGAGGGAAATATTTTTATTTTATTTACAAACACGAGCTCCCTATCTCTCTCTACTTTGGCTTTTATGCGGTCAGGCCCATGTTGAGCCCTCCCTTGGGATTAGGTTGCTCAATATTTATTCTAAATATTTCCCTCTTTTTCTTTTGTCTCTTTATTCTTTAATTTTTGCACAAAAACATGCTAATTATTAAACTTTATACAATGCATGCACTTTGGTAATTATTTGTATTTACAAGAATATACATGTATTTGCAAAGGTTTTTGTAGCTAAAATATAAGAATAAAGAGTGATGAATGGGTATTCATCACTGACCCACGCTCCAGATGTGGACCTCAAATTGACCGGGAAAACCAGCGAGATGCTGGACCTCGATGGCGACACGCCGGAGGTGGGTGGAGACACACCTTCAACCTGTCGAGCGACTCCCCAAGCAGCTGGAGGTGATGCTGTCACCACCACCGATCCTGAGCGAGCTGGAGGAGGTTCAAAACAGGGTCAAAGGGGGTTCAAAGGGCAATGAGAGGTCTGGGTGACTTTTGAAAGGTGGACGAGTAGGCTCAAAGATCGATGGAGATCTAATGAATCAAAGATCCAATCCTCGAGGAAACCTTTGGGCGTGTAAGGTCAAACATCAGGGAGAAAAAATGCAGAAGACATCGTCATGAAAGGATACAAGACGTGGCCTCCAAATTTCGTCAAAAACGAGGAAAAAGCTAATCTGACAGGCAGCAGAGGATAGGTCAGACAGTTGACCTGCGGTCAACTGTCCAGACCACCTGGTTGGTCCACGTGGACCAACCAGAAAAAACCCTTTATAAAATCATTTTTAATTAGTAAATGAATTTATTATTTTTTGGTTATTTAATAAAAAATCTTTACTATTTTATGTATTATTTTATTATGAATTTTAATTATTTTTAGGAAGTATAAAAATGTAATTTACCTTTTATACCCTTTATAGGTATATTACATATATAAGTTAGTCTTTTATTTTTATTCTGTATATTTTAATTTTATTATTTTTGTTTCTTATTTTCTAAAATTCTAAAATACTCTTATATACACAAATATATTTTTATTTTATTTTTCTGATGTATTTTGTACATTTAATAAAATAGAATTAGTAATTATACAGGTATGTATATAGGTATTATACCTGGGTTTTGTATATACAAGTATTTTTATTTTGATTTTTCTTTGCATTTTTATTCTGATTTTAATGCACATAATTATTATAAATATTATTTACAACATTATAAAAATATAAAATTATAAAAATAATAAATAATGAATAAATTGAATATTTTATTCTGTACAAGCATACAATGTGGATCCAAAACTCAACTTTCAAACCGTAGCTCCGCCAAACGCGAAACTACCGCCATTAAATAGCTTATTGTATTCTATATACAATTAAAGGCGAGTTTACTGCATTTGGAGTTTTCAGTTGTGAGATACAGGTCTGGGAAGTTGGGATTCTGGATTTTTATTCAGACCAGAACTTTTTATCTGTGTATTATTTTTCAGTGAAATCAATTTTGTATTTTTTTATATTTAATTATCTACAACTTTCATGTACAAAGTTTCTTTATTTGAGGTATAAAAAGTGGAACAAAAAATAGGTCCCAAAATGAATAAAGAATGAGTAAAAAGAATGGGTATTTTTAATGTATTTTGACCCTTATCTCCCCCTACTTTATTCCTTGTCGACCTATTCATCAAGATGCCTAGGTCTCGGGGTTTCGGGTCATAAAATATTTACAATATTTTATTATTTTTCTTTTCTTTTCTTTATTCTATAATTTTGGCTTTAAAAACCACATTTTATACAATATTTACACATATATACATGAATGCTAAAATGAATGAATTAGCTCTATTTACACGCATTTACTAGGATTTTTAAGGCCAAAATGATAGAATAAAGATGATGAAACGTGGCTTCATCACTCTACAGACACAGGCGTATAGTGTGTAAGCATACATAGAGGTCGAACCACAGAGAGAGCAAAATTGGTAGCCCATGATTGTTTATATATCACCAAGTCGTTCGTGCAATTAAACTTTTTTGTGGGTTTTTCATTTTATATATTTTTTATACATTTTTATCTATTTTTTTAGTTTTTTTTATTTCGATTTTTAATTTACTGATTTTGTATTTCTTGTATTTTCTTTTTCCTTTTCAATAAAGATATAATATATAAGGAATACATA
The DNA here is from genome assembly GCA_037367405.1 of Ottelia alismoides. Classification (NCBI taxonomy): domain Eukaryota; kingdom Viridiplantae; phylum Streptophyta; class Magnoliopsida; order Alismatales; family Hydrocharitaceae; genus Ottelia; species Ottelia alismoides. The sequence continues at coordinate 339,168 of JAZKJV010002550.1, read as the reverse complement.
TATATATGTATGCATACTAGGGATAAGGAGAAATAAAAATAGGAAAAAATACTCAAAATATAGGAAATAGAGTGTTTTTGTGATTTTTCAGTTTTTTCCTATTTTTTTGAGATTTTAAAGGCCAAAATACTGAAAATAGTGAATAAAATACAAACCCGAAATTAAAATGAGAATGAAAAATATCATACATAGTCAAAAATTCCTCAAATTAATTTTAAGTTAAAGACAATAAAATGGAGAAAATTTAGAGACAAAAATTATATTTTTAGGATTTTTCTGGAATTTTTAGGATTTTTATGAAGATTTTTAGGGTTTTATAATTTTTGGGAGTTTTCTTTTGAGATTTTTAATGATGATTGGATTGAAGTCAAAACACACGAATATAGGTAAAAAATATTTTTTTGGGAATTTTCTAAAGGGGTTTTCTATTTTTTTTGTATTTTCTAATGCAAACAGAATTGAAAATGCATGTGTTTTGAATTTTTATAAATAATAAGATGCAACAAAAATGCAAAATATAAAATATAGCATGATAATAGAACGCAATAGGAGCTTATACTATTTTTTTGGGAATTTTTGGGATATTAGATAGACATGAAATAAATAGATATAACAAAAAGAAATTGCAACCTGGCAAGGGTATTTCTGTCAATATTCAAAAATCCAGGGGCCTTTAATACAATTTTTACAGAAAATATATCATGCAACAAAGAATTTCCTGGACTAAATATAAATGCCTAAAGTCGCGAGGGTTTTTCTGCAAAAACCCCAGAACTCACGTGCAAAAGCACGCGCGCCTGACAGGGGTGTTTTTGCAAATAAAATAAATACCATGGGCAGCGATGCAAATGTTCAAGAATTATACAACGTAAATAGCATTTTGTTAAACTAAAAGACAATTAGAAAACTCGCTAGGGTGTATATACAATTTATCCAATTATTCACCTCACGTGGGATGACACGTGAGTTGGTGTGGCTAGGACTTAAGTGCAAATAAAATTAGTACAGGGGGTACATACAAAATGTCCCCTTATATTTAAACGTGGCTTTTTATTTACGACACTGAATATTAAATACAAAAATAAAAAGGTGTTAGATGTGCAAATTACCCCCAAAGAGGCGCGAGCAGACGACGATCTGGGTTTCACTTATCCACGTGGCGTCTATCCAACGCGCCATACCGCTTCGTCGATGAGCGGTGGAGATTAGATCATCTGCAATGATCTGACGGTTGAAACACTGCTCCATCGGATGGTCCTGGGCTGATTAAGGGCAGAGTTCTTCATCCAACGACGGAGGAGGTGGATGAAAGAACTGGGAAGAAGGTCGACGCCGGTGAGCTTCAATCGAAGATTGCGAGCTCCTCTGGCCTCCATTCCCTCCACCGAGGGTCTCTAATTGTTCCTGGTGCTCCGCCGCATCCAATGATGGCCTCCTGGAGGCACCTGGAGGTCCACAGAGATCAGGCAAGGTCGACGAAGAGGAGGACCTCCAGGAGCCTCGTTCCTGGTTCGACAAAGCCCAAGAGGGCTTCATTGCTCTCCAAACCTGCATAGAAAACATCTGGGGCTCGAGGGCTTTGACCTCGATCGATTTTGAAGCTGCTGCACGAAGATGATGTGATGGGTGATGAGGTTCCGGCGAAGGATGGGGAGTGAACCTCGATTCGCAGAACCAGTAGGGTTCTGGTTGATTGGAGATGATCAGGAGATGGAGAAGGCGATGAGGAATGAGATGGAAGTGAATGGGTGGTCAGAGCATCGAAGGATCGCAAGGAGGTCGTCGCCGGAATGGAGCTCCGACAAACTTCGATTTGACTAAACCTAAGCTAATCACTACTTGAACCACTATCCTATGAACATAAATGAACTAGTGGAATGAAAACCTAACTACTTAAGCAAGAGAACAACTCTTATACCTGGTGAAGCACCAGGGAGCAGGGCGACGTCGGAGCTCCGCCATGGGTGCAACCCCCGTCTTCTCCGACTGATGCATACCTCCTGGAGTCTCCTCCTGTCACAAGGGACTCGTCTAGATGGAAGACTATGGCGGTAGAGGAGCTAAGATTGACCAAAAAATTCGAGGACGGAGGTCGTTATTTATACCCGTATTCGAGCACCCTTATTGATCGGCCTTTTTGATCGAATAGGCGCCATGTACTATGAATCATGGGGTAGGGCGTGTATCTAGGATGTGCAAGGAACAACTTTCATGAAGGGTCCCGTCCCTCTCGAGCTACTCAATTTGCGTGAGAAATCGGGGAAGTGGGGCTCTCGTGATCTGTCAGAGGCGTATGTCTAGGGTTTAAGGAGTTGACCCGCGGTCAACTTTTGGCGGCCTGCCATTGGTCCATGCAGGCCGCAAGAAGACAAAACAGGCTGTAATATTAAAGAATAATTTATTTAAATTAGTAAATGATTTTATTATTTCTTGTGTATAAAATAAAAAATGTTTATTATTTCATGTAGTATTTTGTTATGATTTTTATTTATTTCTTTGTCTTTATTTATTAGTAGTTAATTTTTAATAGGGTATTTATAGGTATATTCATCTATGTTTTGTGCGTTTTTATTTTTATTTTGTATATTTATTTTACAATTTTATGTTCTTATTTTATATATTTACAAATTATTTTTGTGAGTATAAATATATTTTTATTTGATTTTTATGATGTTATTTGTTCACTTGAATAAATAGAGATGTATATTCTATAGGTGTATTCATGGGTATTTTATCTATGATTCATGTATTCCATTTTATTCTAAAAAATTCTAATGAGTTTTATTTTAGTTTTGTATTTTTAATAGAATATAAATTTTATTTAAAAAAATTATAAAAAAAATATGAAAGAATAAAATAATTAAATAATGGATTTCCCTTTTATTTGTATACATATAATGACATAGGTCTTTTGCCTATGTATTCTACATAAACTTATTTTATTTTGCATTTTCTTTGGGTTTTATTTTGATTTTGATGTACACATATATTATAGATAATTTGTATAAAATTATACAAAATATGAATCTGTAAAAATAATAAGCAATGAATAAATTGAATATTTTAATCGGTATTATGTACAATAGGGGCCCAAAAGCTAACTTTCAAACCGTAGATCCGCAAAATATGAAACCACCCTCATTAAATAGCTCATGAAAAGTTATATACAATTAGAGTGATTTTTCCATGTTTTGAGTTTTTATTTGAAAGATATGGGTCTGTGAAGTTTGGTTTATGGCTTTCTATTCTGGGTATAAAATGTACACTGAGTATTATTTTTGTACAAACTCAATTTTGTATTTTTATTTACATTATTATCTACAACTTTTATGTACAAAATTTATTTATTTGATAAATAAATAACAAATAATGAAATAGGTGTCAAAAATACATGATTAATGCATGAATAGATGAGGTATTTGTTGTATTTTTGACCCTTATCTCCCCCTACTTTATTCCTTGTCGACCGACTCCATTCTGGACTTGGTCCCGGGGTTAAGGTCATAAAATATTAGCAATATTTTATTCCTTTTTCTTTTCTTCTCTTTATTATATAATTTTGGCATTAAAAACCTTATTTATGTACAATAAATACAATAAATCATAAATGCCATTATGGACAAATTAATGTTATTTACATGCATTAGCTAGGGTTTTCAAGGCCAAAATGGTAGAATAAAGGTGATGAAATGGAGATTCATCACCCCCTGTACTTGCCTTTGCTAGTCCCTAGCAAATACTTATGCAATAAGTACAAAAAGAAAAAGAATAAGAAGAAAAGAAAAAGATAGAGTGAATAGTATTGCTTTTAGTGCAATATTTGTCCTTACAAAATCAGAATTTGGAGCTTCGATTAGACCTTGAGTGTGGATGTGTGTAGAACCTGGTCGGGAACCAACTTTAAAACATAACAGCCTTCGAGAGTCACAGACTTCGGTTCAACCCACCTCATTATCCTGGTCAGAACTGGCCTACACCATACACAAAACCCTTATGAATATGAAGCTGACTTGTATGGTGTAAGTGACAGTGGCTCTTCCCAACTGAAATGACAAAGGAACCGACTTCTCCAGAATGACAACCCAATGATTCCCCAATCCAGCACTCTATCGTCGAGGAGCGGGGTATTCCCTTCTAAGTTCAAGTGGCATCCAACTCAAGAGGAGGAGGTGAAGAAGAGAATGGACGGTACCAAGTGTAGCTACCTATCCTGGGATGCATGACCAGTGTAGTCAAGTCATCCAGCTGCAGGCTCACATGGTATAACTTTGATGCTCAAGCTTGCTTGTTTTCTATACAACATATATACATACTCTGGCAGACATTTTTATTTTCAAGCCTGTCCACCTTTTTTTTGGAGTTTTTTAAACATACTATTTACAACAGCATTTACATAAGGACTTTTTGATCTTGAGCCAGAAGACTATCCCTCTTTTGAAGCTTTATCGCAACCCACACTCTCCGGTCATTCGAATTCATTGAAACTGGACCAGGATAGGGTGCACTTCCCTCCCTAGACGAGACAAATGTTTCCACCCGTGTGCGTCTCAGACTGGAAAATCCAACCCCCTTACCACTCCAACTGAGTTGAGCCAAGTAAAAGGTGCAAGTGTCCAAGTTAGGTCACGGTCGACAAGAGTCATGCATGTGTCTCGAAAAGTTCTATTTAGTCAGTTGAGGTGACTTGAACCGAGCCCTGATTTCTCGAAGAATTAAGCCTGAATAGACCTGGAGTACCTTAAACCTAGTTCGCATAAGGTTCTAATGCAGTTAGGTGTGGTAAGGTGCAACCAAGCTCCAATTTTAGACTTTATTGGACTAGTTCAACCATCAAGCTCACTCAATAAGAATTTGAATAATATGACATGCTATGCACAATGAATAGTGCAATTTTTCAAAGAATTTGAAAAAGGGAAATTTTACACCAAAAATTTTGTAAATAAAAGAATTTGGTATTCAAAGGATAACATATGTACATCTATCTACACGAGCGTACTTCTTTATTTTACAGGAATTAAGATTTTTAAAGGATCTACAAGTTTTGACATGTTTATTATGGGTACATATATGTATATAATTGATAAAGACCTTTCATTTAACGGCTTTACAGACATGTACAATTTTTCTTCAAATTTATTTGAAAAAATTTCCAAACTATACTGCACAATAATTTTTGCAAACATTTACAAATATTTGAAATCCATTTTGCAAAGATCTTTCACACTATATATATACATTTTCCACAATCGTTTTTACAAACACTTTCCAAACCATTTACACATAGATTTTCAAATCCTTTATTTCACACAAAGAAAAGAATTTTACAAACAAAACGACTTTACACAGGTTGAAAACATTTCACAAAAAAGTTTTCCAAACGGTTGACACTATTTTTCAAATCATTTTGCAAAGATATTTAACCTGGTTTATTAACAAAATATATTTTATGTACAAAATGGTTTGGGATCTTATAAGTTTTATTTGGGATTATTGCTTGTTTTTGCATGTTAAATTTTTAGTAGAATGTGTATACTCCTCAGGCTTATTTGAAAATCATTTTCAAAAGATTTTGAAGAATATAGTCCAAAATATTTTTACAAACATGTACAAGCATTTGAAAATCATTTTGCAAGGTTTTTTCGAACATTATAGTTGGATTTTTCAAAATATTTTTACAACAATTTTTCCAACCATTTGCAAACCGCTTTTCAAACGTTTTTATTCACTCAAAGAAAATAAAGTTTGCAAACAAAACAAAAAAATTTTACAAAGGTTGAACACTTTTTACAAAATATTTTTCAAACAATTTTCAAAAGATTTTTCACAAGGAGAACATTTTGCACAAAGCATTTTTCGTTATTTATTAATCAGTATGGACAAAAAGAGTCTGAGGAGCTCACAATCATCTTTTGTTGGCATAATAGAAATACTTGTAACATTATTTTTAGCTCTAGGTATTATTTTTATTTACGGTACGAGTTATGTTTTATAGTATATACATAGTATATACGACCCCCCTATACTTGGCTCGAGCTATGTCCTCATAGATCAAAGAGAGGAATCAAAGACATAACTCGGACTAAGTAGAGAAAATCAAAAGAATGAATGAATAAGGAGATAAAGAGATCAAGAAGTTGACTGTCCCCCCTATACTTCGGATCAAATAATCCTAAGTATAACAAACTGTACACAAGGCGGGGATGGTGAAGGATGAGAATGGACAGATTGTGCTCAGATTGTTTCTCCCTATACTTAGGGTGAAGTATCCCTGAGTATAGTCAAGAAGAGGAAACAATGGAGGAGATTAACGAAGAAAGAGACTCGGGGTGCATACCCCCTATACTTAGGATAAGGTGGGTCCTAAGTATAGGCAATGGGTAAAAGGGCAGCACCTATCTGGTAGAAAAAGAAAATAGAAAATGAAAAAGAAGAAAATAAGAAAAGAAGAAATCAGATATATAGTTTTTGAGGTGCAGTATCTGAATCTTTTGATGCTGATATTGCTGTGGATGTGTCGTCAAAGTGCAGAAGCTGGATGGAGTCAACAACGGCCAAGAACGTATCAGGCTTGAGGTAAGGCTTCAGAAGTTGATCGTTGACGACGAATGGTTGTGCGTCAGGAGACAATTCTGATATGGCAATACTTCCATTGTCACGTACTTCACGAACTCGGAATGGCCCTGTCCACTTACTCTTTAATTTGCCCGGGAACATCCGTAACTTTGCATCAAATAACCACACCTTCTGTCCAACTTCAAAGGTCTTTCGTCTGATGTGCTGGTCATGCCAGTGTTTCACCTTTTCCTTGTACATCAATGTGTTACATAGTCTCGGAACTCCAAGAGTCTGTTCAGATCATCTTTTCTTTTCTGACCACTTTTCCGGGAGTCCAAATTGCACATGTTAATTGCCCATAAAAACTTGTGAATTAATTCGATGGGCAGATGGCACGACTTTCCATATACAAGACGATAGGGTGACATGCCCAAGGGAGACTTGTAGGCGGTTCTGTAAGCCCAGAGGACTGAGTCCAAGAGTTGAGACCAGTTCTTTCTGTCCGGCCTTACAAGTTTCTGCAGGATCATCTTGATTTCTCTGTTCGACAATTCTGCCATGCCATTGGTCTGAGGATGATAAGGAGATGCGACTCCATGGTCGATGCCGTATTCCTTCGTTAATTTCTTGACCTCTTTGTTAATGTAGTGGCTACCCTCATCTGATATGAGAATTTTCGAAATCCCGAACCGCGAAATGATGTTTTCTTTTAAGAATTGATACACTGTCCGGCTATCTGCGATTCGAGTGGGGATAGCTTCAACCCAATGACTCACGTAGTCGATGGTAAGTAGGATGTGCTCAAATCCCTCGCTATTATAGAAAGGACCCATGAAATCAATGCCCCATGCATCAAAAACATCTGCTATCTGAATGATCTTCAGAGGCATCGAATCTTTTGCAGTGAGTGTACCCTTAAATCTCTGATAGTCAGTGCAATGTTTGACAAATACTTTCGCATCCTTCAATAGGGTAGGCCACCAGAAGCCACACTGGAGTACTTTTTCTACCATACGGTCTCCAGAATGATGTCCACTAGATTCGAGCAAGTGACCGTGCTCGAGGACACTATAATGCTCCTCCTTAGGTATGCACCTACGCCAAATGCAATATGCTCCTTCCCTGAATAAAAGAGGATCTTCCCATTGGTAAAAACGGATGGTCGGCATGAATTTATTCTTTTGATTTTTCGTCCAATCTGAAGGTATTACTCCCCGAAGCGAGGTAATTGACTATATCAGCATACCAAGGGAGGGAATCCACTGCTAAAATTGACTCATCTGGAAAGGTTTCTGTGATAGGTGCATTGCTCGGGGGGAGGCTCTTGCTGCTCAATTCTAGAAAGATGGTCTGCTACCACATTCTGAACTCCAGGCTTGTCCTTGATTTCCAAATCAAATTCTTGGAGGAGAAGGATCCATGTAATCAGTCTTGGCTTGGCATCCTTCTTATGTTGTAGGTACCGGATAGCAGAGTGGTATGTAAAAATGATAACTTTTGATCCAAGCAAATAGGATCTGAATATTTCCAGGGCGAAAACCACAACCAGCAACTCTTTTTCTGTCACAATGTAATTTCTTTGCGCTTCATCGAATGGTTTGCTAGCGTAATGAATGGCATAGGGCGCTTTTTCTTTTCTCTGTCCCAGAACAACTCCAACTGTAAAGTCTGATGCATCCGTCATGATCTCAAAAGGGAGAGTCCGGTCCAGTGGCTGTAGGACTGGAGCTTGAGTGATAAGCTCCTTCAACTTATTAAAAGTGAGGAGAACCTGCTGATCAACATTAAACTTGATTTCCTTGCATAAAAGTTCTGTTAGAGGTCGGGCAATGCAGCTGAAGTCTCTGATGAATCGTCGATAAAATCCCACATGCCCCAAGAATGACCTCACATTCTTCACTGTCTGCGGCAGCTCGAGATTGGTAATCACATCTACCTTTGCCAGGTCGACTTGCATCCACATTTGGAAACAACGTGACCCAACACAATTCCTTATGTGACCATGAAGTGGCTTTTCTCCCATGATAGCACTAGATTGACTTCACGACATTTCTAAAGTACTCTGTCCAGGTGCTCAAGACAAGAATCGAAACTGTCACCATAGACTGAGAAGTCGTCCATGAACACCTCAAGAAAACTGCCTACCATCTTGGCGAAGACTACTAGCATGCACCTCTGGAATGTCGCAGGTGCACTGCACAATCCAAAGGGCATTCTCCTAAAAGCATAGGTGCCGAACGGGCAAGTGAAGGTCGTCTTCTCTTAGTCTTCGGGGGTGATTGCCACTTGATTGTACCCGGAGTACCCATCCAAAATGTAGAAGAATTCCTTGCTGGCTAGTCTTTCCAAAACCTGATCAATGAATGGCAAGGGAAACTGGTCCTTCTTATTTGCTGCATTGAGACGAAGGTAGTCCACACATACCCGCCAGGATGTTGGTACCCGAGTGGATATCTCCTCTCCTTTGTCATTTGTAACCACGGTAAGTCCTGCCTTCTTCGGAACTACATGCAGAGAGATTACCCATTTTGAATTGGAGATGGGATAAATAAAGCATGCATTACACCATTTCGTGATTTCCTTCATGACGACATTCCGGAGGTTAGGGTTTAACCTTATTTGGAATTCACGGGATGACTTGGCGTCTTCTTCCAGATAGATGTGGTGCGAACATAATGCTGGATTTATCCCTCAGAGATCTGATACGTGCCAACCAAGCGCCTTGCGGTTCTTTTCTAGAACCTTGAGATTCCTGTTCCAGGTTCAGCCTACTACTGATGATGACCGGATACATGTTTTCTGCACCCGCAAGGAAAGCATACTTCAGGCCTGCAGGAAGTGGCTTGAGTTCCGGTTCTGATCTGGTCAACTTGTCAATTACTTTAGAAACTGCACTGGTGGTGGGATGTATTGCATGAAGTTTGATTGAGCTACGGTCCTCAAAACTCTCTTGAGGTCCCGGTGAGATGTCGAACTGTTCTGCATTAAGCTCATCATGTTCGGGCTGGAATGAATGCTTGGAGTCAAAGAGGTGCATCAACAACTGAGAGTCTGTCTCCCAAGTGTCATCGGAGCTTGGTCCCAGTCCTCCTCAAGGGCGAGGATTTCTTGGGTCCATGGGTCATCTAAAGAGAGTGGTGTGTCTCTAATTTCGACAATAAAGTCACAATCTGCTTTTGATACTGCATTGCTTCCCTCATCTTGACTTTCGGCTCACTGGTCATGTCTATAGTGATCTGCTTCCTTCCCGAGCTGAAAGTGATCTTGCCAGACCCGTAATCAACCACAACCTATGAGGTATGCATGAATGGTCGGCCAAGGATGATAGGGGTCTGGAGTAAGGATGCGGATGAGTCCATATCAAGGACTACAAAATCAACAGGGAATTGCATCTCCCGCACCTTAACTACAACGTCTTCCAACAGACCTCTGGGTCGCTTGATGGATTGGTCAGCGAACTGAAGGATCATTCGTGTTTGCTTGAGCGGACCCAGCCCAAATTCTTGCATTATTGATGATGGCAGAAGGTTGATGGAAGACCCGATGTCAAGGAGAGTGCGCTTGAAGACCTGATGGAAAATCTCACAACTAATAAGAGGTTCTCCATTGTCCTGCTTTTTCTGTGGGAGGTTGCTGATGGCTACGATAGTAGCCATGGTGAGAACGTGCTTCTCAACCTGATTGTGTCGATTCTTGCGTGCTGGTCGACGCTTGCTGGTACATGCCTCTTTCAATCCCTTCTTCACAATAGGCATGTACTCCATGGCCTTCATTAAAGGAATCTCAAATGTCAAGTTACTGAGTATATCCACAACTCCAGGATCAGATAATGCACTTTTTCTTTTTGCATTTTTTTGGTTTTTTCTATTGCATCAGGAAAAGGAATATTTACATTGCGGGATTCTAAATTAGAGTTCTTATTCACATCAAGACCATCATTCACAAACTGTTGCGCATTCGGGCTACAAAAAGGAGTACAAACTGGAAGATCAGGTACTGGTACTGGTGGACGAGCTAAAAGTGAGTCCTCTGTTCCGTCGGCTGGCGAGGGATCGGCTGCTGCTGACTGCTCCTCCAAGGCTGGCACGGCTTCACTTCGGCCACATACTTCTTTTTGTTCCTTTTGTTTTTGCCGATGTTTTTGTTGTTTTTGTTGATGCATATGGTAGTCAGCGGCAACTGGAATGGCTCCTCCTCCTTCTTCTTCCTCACCCGCCCATGTAGCTGGCACGGTTGATGCAGAAGATAACGATTCACCTGAAACTTTATCCTTTCCTTCATTGCAGGCAGGCGGGATCAAGGCTCTACCGCTCTTGAGAGTGACAACATTATAAAAAGCAATAGTACCATGCATAAATGTAACATCACATTCTACCTGCTCTTCTTTTTGAAGCTGTTGGGGTTAGCTTTGACCTGAGCTGGAATAGTAGTCTTGGTGGCTGTGAGGTCATCTAATTTCTTGGTCATATCTGCTAGACCTTTGACGAGCTGGGCCAAGCAGTCCGGGGCCGGGTTCACAGGGGTGGCCTCAGATGCGTCAGCGTGCAGACCACGCTATTATTGCAGTTGCGGAGGCTGAGGTAATGACTGCTGATGGTGAGGTGGTGGTGGGGGAAGCTGAAACTAGTTATAGGAGGGGGGAGTGTAGTTCTGGTACTGTTGAGGTGGGACAACTGTATACTGATGGAACGATTATAGCTGTCGATATTGCGGCTGCTAGTGATACTGATTTTGCCTCCACTGATTTCCGTACTATGGAGGCTGATGGTATTGTGGCGGCGGCTGGAAGGACTGCCCAAAACGACCACCTTGAGGTTGGTGGTACTACCTATTGGTTGGGGGCTGGCCCTGAGGGTGACCAGTAGGACGGGCCGGCTGCGTATCATTGTTCCAATCCCCATTGACTTCTTGAATCAGGGGTGGTGGTGGGAATGTTGGATCAGATGCTGTCAAGAAATCGGGTTGGTACGCAACCATCTGCTGTTGCGACTGGCCCTGATCAGGAGCCTGTACGTAGTATACGTGTTGGATAGCCGGTGACTGCTCGATCAGTAGTGGATCGTCCTTCTTCTCGGCTGGAGCATCTGGAGGTGTTGTTGCCGACTGGACTGAGTTGATGATGCCCACCAACAGTTCCAAGTGCTTGGTGATCTGATCCAGTTTGTCAAGGTTTTGAGTCCTCTTTTCGATCACAGAGAGTCTCTCAAGGTTCTGTGATCGCTTCTCGATGATGTCAACCTTCGAGAGATGGCCTCCGATAATGCTAAGGTTGGAACTCTCATCTCTCTCCGCCTCGCGGGACGTTGCCATGTGTACTTGTTTCTGGAGGATCTGGGGCTGCTTTTGGTATGCCTTAGATGAAGAGAGGGCAGCCTCTCCTTCGGCCATTTCTTCAAATATCTGCCAGACTACGTCTTCATCTTTGTTGAAGTATGAACCCCCACATGCTGCGTCAACGAGCCTTTGGCTTTCGATGTTCAGGCCCCCAAAGAAATGTTGAACCAGGCTGGTCTTCAGAATCTCGTGATGAGGGCATTTCTCATGCAGATCTGTAAACCTCTCCCAGGCTTCATGGATAGATTCATGGGCTCCCTGGGAGAAGTTGCTAATTCGTGCTCGCATCTGTTTGAACCGACCGAGAGGGTAAAACTTGTGCAGGAAAGTTGACTTCAGTTCCTCCCAAGTTGTCACAACCTTCCCCAGATGGTTGACCCAATAAAGGGCCTTGTCTTGCAGGCTGAAAGAGGAATGCCATCATTTTAACAACGTCCAAGGGGACGTTGGGGTAGTAAGTAGTACGACAGATGCGTGAGAACTGCTGCAGGTGTATGTACGACTCTTCACTGGTGTTTCCATGGAAACATGGAAGAAGAGCGAGGAATTGGGGCTTCAGCTCAAAGTGAGCATGCACCGGTGGAATGAGGATCCACTCAGTCATCTGGCTGTCTCCAGGATTATAGGTCTCCTTCAGTGTAGGTTTGGGTCTCCCTGATTCATGCTCTTCCTCGTCATCTAGAGGATTACCACCTCACCCTCCAGGTCTGTTCATCACATCATTAAGCATTTCTTGAAATGAAGTCTGTGCTAGGGTCTGCTTTGTCAGCTGCTGCTGGATAGCTTGGATAGATGCCAATAACTGTGCATTCACTTGATTCTGATCAGGCATCTCTCCTTGCTCAGGCTGGGGTGGCTGCTGACCCTTGCCCTTTCCTTGAGGAGCCATGTCAGGGTCTGAGTCTGACGAGATGAATTCTGGATTAGGATCCAGGGCTTGGTCTGTCTTCTATCTGCAGAATGAGAGAATCCTAATCAAACCCCTTGCAATCTTATTCAGCTGTCATGATGGATATGGAATCAAGGTCAATTCTAGAGTGTTGTGAAAGGAAAAGGATATGGACTTTGATCGACTTCCCTTGACAACGGTCAGAGTGGGACAAGAGTGGTCCTGGTTTATTGGGTGATTTGGAAGAAAGGTAAAAGACGAGGAGTCTGGAGATCAATCCGCAAGGTCTAGATTGGGTTCTCGGGAATCACCTCGAATTATGGGCGAGGTTTAGGTAATGGAATCGATGTAGGAGTCAGCAGAATCCCAACTAAACCATCCATGGATCACCCTCGCGAAGCAATATAGGAGTAGATGTTGGAAGAAGGATACAATGGTTAATGAGGAATAAAATGGGGTGTAAAACAGTAAAAAGGCTCCAACTGAGTGGGGATCAAAGGGGAGTAAGACACAACAAAATTTTGCGCAAGTGCGCGGGACTTGATCTTCGAACCTTAATTCATACAAACGCAATATAAAATTGGGTTCACCAACTCACGCCATGTGAAGCTGTGAAGGTTAGGCTACTTATTATCATTTCAATTTTAGAGTTGTTATTTCAGACATATCTTTTAACAAGTCCTTAGCACGTTAACCTTATAGGAGAGAGTACTACTAGAGAAGAATCCCGTACTTGCCCTCCTCCTTTGTAACCTGTTGTCTGCACTATTTGAGGTCCTTGTAACCCTTCCTGGATCCCTACTCAGCCAAATAAAAGAGAGAGGACACCGATAGGAGAAACCAATACTTCGATTCTCGCTCAAAACGGAATCACCCGGGAGCGTGCAAGAACCTACTCAGACGCAAACCGATGAGATAGACACCCCCTGAAGGCGTGGCCTATGCTTAGTACTTCAGACCATGTCGATGTTACACACAAGGCGGGAACACCATCGCTGACAAGGTCCTGCTCAGTCACGTACGATAGAAGCGCCATTACTTCGGAAATCCAGGCGATACACAAGGCAGTTACAGACTGGGATTTTGGCTCTATTCCTTATGGGTTGTGCCTTGCTCATGGGAGTGGGGTTTTGGTCCCCCTCCGAAGGTACCTGAAAACAATGTGGGCTTTATGAACCCAGTACAATGATAGTCCATTACAAATTTTAATTAAGGTCAATGTTTATTTAGCAGTCCGCTTGTTTTAGTTTTTTAGGTTCTCATTTTTTTTGAGTCTGTTTTCATACCAGCGCCTAACATTTTTTTAGATTCTCATTTATGTCCTAGGTGTTCAAAATCAGAGGGAGATAGCGAAAAAGCCATGTAAGTTGGTTCAATGATGGAAATCTCACCATTGAACCTAATGATGCATGCTGAGTTAGAAGACTTACAGTGCATCCTACCTCTCTCCATGTGGTATGCAAAACAGAATTTTTAAACCTATCTACATGGCGGTGTGCAATCGACAAAATCGCCCTAGACATGAGCTGCTATTAATCGTGAAGAACATTTTTATTATTTGACTAAGTCCAAGCGTATGATAGTATAGGTACATGCTTCTTATTAAGATTTGGACCTAGTTACAGAGTCAAGCATCCTGTATCTAAGGGCTTCATGCACATAAAACAAAGCAAAATAAGGCGGAAAAGATCAAAACCTCGGGAAACAAATATAAACAAGGCGATGAAAATGTGAAAAGCAGTGACGAGGCCCCCAGGTGAACAGACACCCAGGCACTGGACCTCATTGTGAAGAGTAGAGTCCAATTATATTACATGCCAAAATTATCACTCTCACAATAAATTACAAAATTGATTTTTGATTGATTTTTTTCACTAAACCCTTCTCCTTGCTTCCTTGGTGCTCTCTCTGTTTCTCTCTAGCTGGTCATAAAGCGAAGACCAGCTCCTCCCAACTCAGCTGCCTCGGCCTCCTAAGAAATCGTCCCCGCATGGCGGGCCCTTGCAACAAGGTCACAAGAAGATGTAGTTTGAATATACAATCAAGTGATTAAATAAAACATTTAATGAATAAATAATTACATAAAGCAATGAATATCAACACATATTTTCAACACAATCAAAGAATGAGGAGCATATGATTATTTGCAAATTAATGAATAATCACAGAATTATTTTACAACAATGAATCAATGAATGTCTATATAAACATGACTGGTGAAAATAGGATACTCTCATTGCCTCCCCGACAACGACGGTATTTGGTGAAGAGGATTTAGCCGAGGTCATGTCTTTCCACAAGGAGGATCAACAGTCACTGAGGTGACCTCAGACAAAATCCAAGTCAATCAACAATTAACCCACAATAATTAATTAAGCAAGTAAATCCCAAAATGTGGAGTTAAAATTTATTATTACTCTACAGACACAAGCGTATAGTGTGTAAGCATACATAGAGGTCGAACCATAGAGAGAGCAAAATTGGTAGCCCATGATTGTTTATATATCACCAAGTCGTTCGTGCAATTAATTGTTTTTGTGGATTTTTCATTTTATATTTTTATACATTTTTATCTATTTTTAGTTTTTTTATTTTGATTTTTAATTTACTGATTTTGTATTTTTTCTATTTTCTTTTTCCTTTTTAATAAAGATATAATATATAAGGAATATATATATACATATATACGTGTGTATACTAAGGATAAGAGAGAAATAAAAATAGGAAAAAAACTCAAAATATAGGAAATAGAGTGATTTTGTGTTTTTTATATTTTTATAATGTTTTTATGATTTATCCAGATTTTTCCTATTTTTTGGGTATTTTTAAAGGCCAAAATACTGAAAATAGTGAATAAAATACAAACTTGAAATTAAAATGAGGATAAAAAATATCATACAGAATAAAAAATTCCTCAAATTAATTTTAAGTCAAAGACAATAAAACGGTAAAAATTAAGAGAAAAAAATTATATTTTTAGGATTTTTTTTGGAATTTTTAGGATTTTTATGAAGATTTTTGGGGTTTTATAATTTTTGGGAGTTTTCTTTTGAGATTTTTAATGATTTTTGGACTGAAGTTAAAACACAAGAATATAGGCAAAATATATTTTTTGGGAATTTTCTAAAGGGGTTTTCTATTTTTTGGTATTTTCTAATGCAAACAGAATTGAAAATGCATGTTTTTGAATCTTTATAAATAATAAGATGCAACGAAAATGCAAAATAAAAATATAGCATGATAATAGAATGCAACATGAGCTTATACTAGTTTTTTTTTGGGAATTTTTGGGATTTTAGAGAGATATGAAATAAATAGATATAACAAAAAGAAATTGCAACCTAGCAAGGGTATTTCTGTCAATATTCAAAAATCCAGGGGTCTTCAATATAATTTTCCAGAAAATATATCATGCAACAAAGAATTTCCTGAACTAAATATAAATGCCCAAAGCCACGAGGGTTTTTCTGCAAAACCCCCAGAACTTACGTGCGAAAGCACGTGCGCCTAGTAGAGGCGTTTTTGCAAATAAAATAAATAGCATGGGCATCGATGCAAATGTCCAAGAAATATACAATGTAAATGGCATTTTGTTGGACTAAAAGATAATTACAAAGCCCGCTAGGGTGTATATGCAATTTACCTAATTATTCACGTTACGTGGGACGGCACGTGAGTTGACGTGGTTAGGACTTGAGTGCAAATAACATAAGTACAAGGGGGGTACATACAAAATGTCCCCTTATATTTAAACATGGCTTTTTATTTACATCGCTGAATATTAAATACAAAAATAAAAAGGGGTTAGATGTGCAAATTACCCCCAAAGAGGCGTGGGAGGACGACGATTTGGGTTTCACTTATCCACGTGGCGTCCATCCAACGCGCCATACCGCTTCGCCGATGAGCGGTGGAGATTAGATCATCTGCGATGATCTGACGGTTGAAATGCTGCTCCATCAGACGGTCCTGGGCTGATCTGGGGCAGAGTTCTTCATCCAATGACGGTGGAGGTGGATGAAAGAACTAGGAAGAAGGTCGACGCCAGCGAGCTTTAACCGGAGATTGCGAGCTCCTCCGGCCTCCATTCCCTGCACTGAGGGTCTCTAATTGTTCCTGGTGCTCCGCCGCATCCAATGATGGCCTCATGGAGGCACCTGGAGGTCCACAGAGATCAGGCGAGGTCGACAAAGAGGAGGACCTCCAGGAGCCTCGTTCCTGGTTCGACAAAGCCCAGGAGGGCTTCGTTGCTCTCCAAACCTGCATAAAAAACATCTAGGGCTCGAGGGCTTTGACCTCGACCGATTTTGAAGCTGCTGCACGAAGATGGTGTGATGGGTGACGAGGTTCCGGCGAAGGGTGGGGAGTGAACCTCGATTCGCAGAACTAGTAGGGTTCTGGTTGATTGGAGATGATCAGGAGATGGAGAAGGCGATGGGGAATGAGATGAAAGTGAATGGGTGGTCGGAGCATCAAAGGATCGCAAGGAGGTTGTCGCCACGAAAACCTAACTACTTAAGCAAGAGAACATATCTTATACCTGGTGAAGCACCTCGGAGCAGGGCGATGCCAGAGCTCTGCCGTGGGTGCAACCCCCGTCTTCTCCGACCGATGCAGACCTCCTGGAGTCTCCTTTTGTCACAAGGGACTCATCTAGATGGAAGGCTATGGCGGGAGAGGTACTAAGATTGACCAAAAAATTCGAGGAGGACGGAGGTCATTATTTATACACGTATTCGAGCACCCTTATTGATCGGCCTTTTTGATCGAATCGATGTCATGTATTATGAATCATGGGGTAGGGCGTGTATCTAGGATGTACAAGGAACAACTTTCATGAAGGGTCCCGTCCCTCTCGAGCTACTCAATTTGTGTGAGAAATCAGGGAAGTGGGGCTCTCGTGATCTGTCAGAGGCGTAGGTCTAGGGTTTAAGGAGTTGACCCGTGGTCAACTTTTGGCGGCCTGCCATTGGTCCACGTAGGCCGCAAGAAGACAAAACAGGCTGTAATATTAAAGAATAATTTATTTAAATTAGTAAATGATTTTATTATTTTTTGTGTATAAAATAAAAAATGTTTATTATTTCATGTAGTATTTTATTATGATTTTTATTTATTTCTTTGTCTTTATTTATTAGTAGTTTATTTTTAGTAGGTTATTTATAGGTATATTCATCTATGTTTTGTGCATTTTTATTTTTATTTTGTATATTTTATTTTATGATTTTATGTTCTTATTTTATATATTTACAACTTATTTTTTTGAGTATAAATATATTTTTATTTGATTTTTACGATGTTATTTGTTCACTTGAATAAATAGAGATGTATATTCTATAGGTGTATTCATAGGTATTTTATCTATGATTCATGTATTCCATCTTATTCTAAAATATTTTAACGAGTTTTATTTTAGTTTTGTATTTTTAATAGAATATAAATTATATTTAAAAAATTATAAAAAAATATGAAAGAATAAAATAATTAAATAATGGATTTCCCTTTTATTTGTATACATATAAAGACATAGGTCTTTTGCCTATGTATTCTACATAAACTTATTTTATTTTGCATTTTCTTTTGGGTTTTATTTTGATTTTGATGTACACATATATTATAGATTATTTGTATAAAATTATACAAAATATGAATTTGTAAAAATAATAAGGAATGAATAAATTGAATATTTTCATCTGTATTATGTACAATAGGGGCCCAAAACCTAACTTTCAAACCGTAGATCCGCAAAATATGAACCCTCATTATATAGCTCATGAAAAGTTATAAACAATTAGAGGCATTTTGCCATGTTTTGAGTTTTTATTTGAAAGATATGGGTCTGTGAAGTTTGGTTTCTGGCTTTCTATTCTGGGTATAAAATGTACACTGAGTAGTATTTTTGTACAAACTCAATTTTGTATTTTATTTACATTATTATCTACAACTTTTATGTACGAACTTTATTTATTTGATAAATAAATCACAAATAATGAAATAGGTGTCAAAAATGCATGATTAATGCATGAATAGATGAGGTATTTGTTGTATTTTTGACCCTTATCTCCCCCTACTTTATTCCTTGTCGACCAACTCCATTCTGGACTTGGTCTCGGGGTTAAGGTCGTAAAATATTTGCAATATTTTATTCCTTTTTCTTTTCTTCTCTTTATTCTATAATTTTGGCATTAAAAACCTTATTTAATGTACAAAAAGTACAATAAATCATAAATTCTATTATAGACAAATTAATGTTATTTACACGCATTAGCTAGGATTTTCAAGGCTAAAATGATAGAATAAAGGTGATGAAATGGAGATTCCTCACCCCCCATACTTGCCTTTGCTAGCCCCTAGGAAATACTTATGCAATAAGTACGGAAGGAACAAAGAATAAGAAGAAAAGAAAAAGAAGATTGAAAAAGATACAATGAATAAGATTGCTTTCAGTGCAATATTTGTCCTTACAAAATCAGAATTTGGAGCTTCTGTGCATATACGATCGTAACTGAAGCATGAGGATCACATCATATACGATCGAAAGCTCGGTGCATCGAAATTTAATAAATTTCTATGATGAAATCACATGATCCAAGAACACTTCTTGGATTGTTTCATCTAACCACATAATAGATATAGGAATATCTCTTGTAGAGTGGTTGCGATCGAGCCTCTATGAGAAGAGACCTCCTATCTCAAGTCCGATTTGTCAGAGGAGATGCTTGCGAGCGTGGGATGAGTCGCGTTCTTCTCTCAATCTAAGTCAATGATCCAAGCAACTCATCTCTTGATCTCGTCTCACGAGATCAAACACCTTCTTCAAGAGCGAGACACACCAAAGAAGATGGAGTCCCAAGAGTCGTCGAAGCTGCGATACAATGGTGAGGCGGTGATGAAGGTGGCATTTCTCTCTATGAGAAGAGTGGACGACCACTCAAGGAGAGAGAGAAGAGTGGGCGTGAGAATGAAAGAGAGAGACGTCGTAATCTTGTTTTTTCGAAGAGAAAGGAGTGCCTCTTCTTATATAGGGTTTTGGGGAGTCCATGTTTCCCAATCCATGGACATCACACAATCAATGGGTGAGATTGATTTGTGTTTCTTTCATTGGCCATGATGTTGTTGTAAAAAACACAACAACAAATAATTCAATTTAAATTAATTTATATTGATAAATCAATAAAATTAATTTCAAAATTAAATCATTTGACTAGTCTTGAGAAAATGAGGAGACTAACCTCATCCCCTAAAAGGGGGGGGGGGGGTGGGAGGGGATGACCACCCTTTTCCTAATGGAGATTGGTGGCCGTCCACTCCACCCTCCTTGGGTGGAATGAGTCCATATCCTCAATCTCTCATGAGATCTCATTATCTCATGATATCTCCAATATCTATAACAACTCTTGTTGCAAATACAACAACAAAGCCTTTTCCTACAATTAAGTAGGGTCAGCTACATGGATTCTTCGCATCCATTTAGATCTATCTTGGGCCAATCCCGAGCTTATATCCAAAAAACTAAGATCCCTTCGTATGGTCTCTTTCCAATACTTCTTGGGCCATCCTCGCCATCTCTTAGACGGCTCAACATCCCCACACTCGCATCTCCTAACTGGTGCATCAACTGATCTTCTTTGCAAATGTCCAAATCATCTTAAGCGGTTTTCTCGCATCTTATCCTCGATTGGAGCTACACCAACTTTCTTTCTGATTGCATCATTCCGAATACGATCTTTACGTGTGTGTACACACATCCACCTTAGCATTTTCCTTTCTGCTACATTCATTCTCTGCACATGTCTATGGTTCACAGGCCAACATTCAGATCCATAAAATGTAGCAGGTCTCACGGCTTCTTTGTAAAACTTTCCTTTAATCTATAAAGGAATTTTCTTATCATAGAGAACAACAGAGGCTCCTCTCCACTTTAGCCAGCCTGCATTTATTCTATTAGTAACATCTCTATCAATTTCCCCATCATGTTGCAGAATAGATCCTAGATATCTAAAGGAATCTCTCTTCTAAATGTTATCATCACCAATCTTCACCTCGATTCCTTCACCATTGCTTCCATCAAAGGTGCCTCCATATATTCCGTCTTAGCCCTACTTATACGAAATCCTTTAGTCTTCAACTCATGTCTCCAGACCTCATGCTTCTCATTTACTCCATCTCTAGTCTCGTCAATTAACACAATATCATCAGCAAATAACATACACCAAGATAACTCATCCTGAATGTGACTGGTCAACTCGTCCATAATCAAAGAAAAAAGAAATGGACTCTTATTGCAAATAATTTCACAAAAATAATTCATAATTATCTTGTGAAAATTGTAATCATGTCATTGGAATTATGTGAATCTCATTCACAACCCAAAACAAAATGTGAATCCATTCTCAATTAATCATGCAATGTGAATCCAATTCACATTAATAATTGAAGGATATGGAGAAATCCTCAAGAGCATAATGGAAGCGTGATCGTCGTATCGAATACGACGAAGAACGACTAGTCGTACTAGTTGTTCGGTGCAGCAAAATTTAAAAATTTTTAAACCGATGAAACCACATGATTCGAGAACCATTCTCAAATCGTTTCATCTATAACCACAACAAGTATAATGCAATACCTCTTGAAGCGTGGTTGATCAAGTCTCTACGAAAAAGAGACCTCCTGTCTCAAGTCCGATCGTCGGTGTAACGGCTTGCGAGCGCGGAGATGAGTCGCGGTGTCCTCGCAATCCAAGTTGATCCAAGCGCGGTTGCTCCTGATCTCGTCGCACGAGATCAAATGTCTCCTTCGTGAGTGAAGCACTCCAATAAGACAAAGAACCGCAGAGAGTCGAAGCGGCAACACGATGGCGTGGGCGTCGACGATTCTCTCCACCAAGGTGGACGACCACCAAGAAGAGAAGGAGAGAGAGGGCTGTCGTGTAAGAGAAAGAGAGAGAGAGAGAGAGTTTGTGCTACAATAGCATGTGTAAAGAGAGAGCCAAGTATGCCTCTCTATTTATAGGGTTTTGGGATCCATGGATCTCAATCCATGGGACACATAAAATCAATGGATGAGATTGATTTATGTTCATCCAATGGCTAAGATTGTTGTTGTCAAAGACAACAAATTTAGGTTAAAATATATTTGACAAAATCAAATATAATTCATTCCTAAATCAACCCAACAAATAAGGAGAGAAGACACATGGAGATTTCATCTCCATGTGCCTTCCAAGTGGGCGCACACCCATTCCATATAGGAATGGTGTGCCGTCCATGAGATTGCATGGAGATCGCAATCTCATGGAAATCCATGAGATTGCATATCTCCATGAAATCTCTGTTATTTATTTGCACCAAATTTATTTGGGTTTTATTCTTAAAAAATAATTCACAATTATCTTTGAGAATATTGCAATCTTGCCATGGAAAAATTGTGAATCATATTCACAACCCAAAACAACATGTAATTCATATTGTTAATTAATTACACAATGTGTATCCAATACACATCATAATTAATCAACACATATAAATTATAATTAACTCTCTCTAATACATTATAAATCACATTTATAATATATTATGAATAATTGGATATTTCTATCCACATTATTCTTATCCAAAATAATTAAATCACATTTAATCATATTGGACAACTTCTCATACATCATGATAATTAAATCACATTTAGTTATCAAATTCTCTTTGCTTAGATCTTATGGAATTGTTCTTAAACCATTTAAGAACGATGCTATTTCTCCTCAGATACTTGGAGATAAGGATAGGGCGATTGTATTGTTCCACGTATAGTGACTTGGATGTTGAGATCGTATCTCAAATCCAGATCCTATGGACCTCCCACTGATGCTTAATCAAATCAAGATCGTAGACTTAATCTTCTCATTGCATCTGAATCTCATTCAGATCAATGTCCAGTTCATGGACTAAGATTAGGTCACTTCTCTAATGAGAGGAGTCACTAAAATCCAAACCTGTTTCATCACTCCCTCGGAATGGAAGCGTCATGGTTATACAATCGTATATGATCAAATCACCCTTCAGGTATTCCTAATACCTACACATCCTACATACTGGAAGACTCATGATCATCCTGAAGATAAAGATCACTTTTACACTGTCATCTTCAGGGTTAGATCATTAAGTTTCTCAATCTTGGTCATTGGGATTTGGTATAGATCATATGCTTTCACAAAGCATATATCTTACCTTCAAATTCATGTCATGCTTCCAAAGCACGATGACCATGCATGGAATTTGTTCAGTCCCAATACCTCATGAGTGAGCTCATGTCTCCCGGTTCACAGGTGAACCTGTATGATCCCTTTGAGAGATCGTATTACTCATATGTCCTTACATGCACACCAGCTCGCCGGTATATAGACCTTGATTAGGTCATCAACCTATTGGTCTGCCAAATGTACATACTCAGACATATAGCAATACATCTGTCTCTAGTCAGAGGATGCATGCCTATGTTGTGACAGTATTCAACGTAGGTCTTTGGTTATCTCGATCTCGTCAAGTCAACCCATTGACTTAACTAACCTGACACATCTGAATCACTATTCCCATGCAGAGGACCTGCATCAAGAGGTCAGTCAGATATCAGTCATATGAGATAGGATTGCCATCTCCTACTCAGACTGGAGATCATCACTTAGTGATCATTTGATGATGCTTGATGAGTCCTCTATCTAACTCCTTAGATATTCATCCAAGCATCAGCCTCTATGATTCATCCAATGAATCAACAACTTTATGATCATCAAGTTGGCCATGGTACATAACCCTTATTGTACAGAGGGACCCTATAGTGCATTCATTCATTAATCTCAGAAAGGGAGTGAAAAATAATCAATAACTTTCATTGATAATTTATTCATTACAATAACATTTATTGTAGAAATGGTTCGCCCGGGGCTCACATTGCTAACAATCTCCCACTAGCCCTCAGAACCATTCAGGTACAATCTTTAAACCCGTACTCATTACATGCTGGTCGAAAACCTTCTGTGTCAGAGGTTTGGTAAGTGGATCAGCAACGTTGTTGGCAGAGGCCACCTTGGTGATGATGATGTCACCACGCTTTTGTATCTCCCGAATGATGTGGTATTTCCTTTCCACGTGTTTGCTCTTTTGATGCCATCTGGGTTCCTTTGCCTGGGCAATGGCTCCCGTGTTATCGCAGAGTAACGGGATGGGAGTATCAGAGGAAACTACGCCAAGCTCCAGCACGAACTTGCGCAACCACACCGCCTCCTTTGCAGCATCCGATACGGCAATGTATTTGGCTTCTGTTGTTGAATCTGCAGTAGTGTCCTGCTTCTTGCTTCTCCAGCTCACAGCACCACCATTCAACAAGAACACGAACCCCTATGTCGACTTTCGATCATCTACATCCGATTGGAAGTCAGAATCTGTATATCCCAAGACTTGGAGATCACCATCTCCATAGACCAAGATGTAATCTTGCGTCCGTCTTAGATATTTGAATATGTTCTTTACTGCATTCCAGTGTTGTTCTCCATAGCAGGATTGGTAACGACTTACCACTCCCACTGCATGGCAGATATCTGGCCTAGTACACATCATGGCATACATTAAGCTTCCTACGGCTGATGCATAAGGACATCCAGCCATGGCCTTCTTTTCCTCAACAGTTTGGGAGCCATTCCTTTACACAGGTGGATACCATGTCTTAAGGGTAGGAATCCTTTCTTAGAACTATCCATACGAAATCGTTCAAGAATCTTCTTAATGTATCCATGTTGTGATAATCCCAAAATCCTCTTTTCTCGGGTTCTGAACAGCTTCAGGCCTAAGATATAAGAGGCTTCTCAAAGATCTTTCATCTCAAAGGTATGGGATAGCCAAATCTTTACACTGGTCATCATCCCTGTATCATTCCCAATGATAAGGATGTCATCTACATAAAGCACGATGAACACAACGGCGCTCCCACTAAGCTTCTTGTATACACAAGGTTCATCAGGATTCTGCACAAAATCATAACTCTTTATGGTTTCGTCAATTATGATGTTCCAACTACGAGAAGCTTGCTTGAGCCCATAGATGGATTTCTTCAGCTTGCATACTTTACCATCCTCAGTCATGAAGCCCTGGGGCTGCTCCATGTAGATATCCTCCTCGAGGTATCCATTGAGGAAAGCCGTCTTGACGTCCATCTGCCAGATGTCGTAGTCAAGATATGCAGCTATAGCTAGCAATGTCCGGATGGATTTAAGCATAGCCACAGGAGAGAATGTCTCATCGTAGTCGATGCCTTCTCTCTGTGTGTAGCCCTTGGCTACGAGCCGTGCCTTGAAAGTCTCTACTTTCCCATCAGGTACCCTCTTTCTCTTGAAGATCCATTTACACCCAATGGGTTTTACCCCTTTAGGTGGATCCTCTAGGGTCCATACACCATTCTTATGCATGGAGTCAATTTCTGACTTCATTGCTAGCATCCATCTATCCATGTCTTGATCCGCGAGTGCTTCATCAAATGAAGTAGGATCAATGTCAGTTTCACCTGACACATGGAATCCATAGCTTTCAGGTGGTGCAACCACCCTCGAACTCCTTCGAAGAGGTATGGGTGTTTCATCTTTATTTACTTCTTCAGTTTCTGGTCTGGGGAGCTCAGAATCCTCTTGGGATTCAATGAGTTCCTCTACTTCACTTTTATCTTGACCTTTAAGGAAATCATCCTCCAGAAACTTTAGATCTCTAGAGACAAAAACCTTTTGGGTCTCAGGGTCATAAAGCTGGTATCCAATACCATCTTTAACATACCCAATGAAGTAACACTCACGAGTGCGAGATTCCAGCTTACTTGCGTCCACGTTCTTCGCATGGACCAAGCAACCCCAATCCCTTAAGTGATTGACACTAGGTTTGGTTCCATACCATAGCTCATGAGGAGTCTTAGGTACAGATTTGCTAGGAATCTTATTCAGGATATATATTGCAGTCTCTACTGCATATCCCCAGAAACTAAGAGGTAAATGTGCTTTGCTCATCATTGAACGGACCATGTCCATGATGGTCCTGTTGCGTCTTTCAGCAACACCATTAAGTTGGGGAGTTCCAGGAGGAGTGAGATTTGAAACAATTCCATTCTCCTTAAGGTATTCCTTGAATTCATCTGATAGGTACTCGCCACCTCGATCAGATCGAATCCGTTTAATCTTCCTATCGGTTTGGTTCTCAACCAAAACCTTGAATTCTTTGAACTTTTCAAAGGTTTCAGACTTGTGACGTAATAGGAAGATAAACCCGTATCGCGAATGGTCATCGATAAATGTCAAATAATATCGGTATCCATTTCGAGTTGCGGTACTGAAGGGACCACATACATCGGTATGTATTAGGTCAATAATACCTTCGCATCTTGTAACCTTGTTACGGAAAGGCATCCTAGTCATTTTACCTCGAATGCAATGTTCGCAGGTAGGCAAAGATTGAACCTGTAGGAAATCTAAAGGTCCATCCTTTATCAATCTGTTGATCCTATCAACAAACAAATGACCAAGCCTTTGATGCCAAATCATATTTGAATGATTTTTATTCTCCCTGGATCTCTTAGGGTTTTTATTAGTGGTTGTAACATTCATGGAATTCTCATTAATGCACAATTCATAGAGTCCTCCAGAAGTTAAAACACCTTCTGCAATATATTTATCATAATGATTTATGACTAATTTATTACAGAACAGGAACGAATATCCACTTCTAACTAGCTTAGATACAGATATCAGATTCCTTCTAACTTCAGGTACATAAAGACACTCTTTAAGTACTAGGACTCTTCCACTAGATAATGATAGTCGACATGTCCCGACGGCGACTGCTGCAACACTTGCATCAGATCCCATCTGGATGACTATCTCCCCTTCTTCAAGACTTCTAGTTTCCTGAAACAAATGCAACAAATTGCATACATGAACAGAAGCACCAGAATCTACAACCCAACTTCCTTCTCGTCCGACGAGAAAGCTAGTTTCAATGATGAAGTAGATTTCATACCTGCTGGGGCTTTACCTTTGTCTGAGGACTTCAGGTAATCTGGGCAGTTACGCTTCCAGTGCCCCGGCTTCTTGCAGTGGTGACAGACGTCGGTTTTCTTCGACGGCATGAGAGTGGATGCATTGGAAGAAGAGGCAACACTTTGTCCCTTCTTCTTTCTCTTCTGGGCCGGGCCCTTCCGAGAACCATGCTTCCGACCGCGCTTCTCTTTGACCTGTGCAACCATTGCACTGCCACTGGGACCATCCTTCTTCATCACGTCCTCTGCGGACTTCAATGCAGCAAGGAGAGCAGCACTTGTCAGTTCCAACTTGTTCATGTGGAATGACACTACAAAGTTATTAAAAGACTTGGGCAATGACAGCAGAATGAAATCAGCTTGCATGTCTGCATCCATCGTTGCCCCAAGAGTCTCCAGCTCCGACAGGTACCCAAACATTTTGAGTACATGTTCACGGACCGAAGTCCCTTCCTGCATTCTACAGCGAATGAGGTCTTTCATAACATTGTACCGCTGAGTGCGGTTAATGTCACCAAACATATCCTTAAGATTCTGCATTATTTCCTGACAGGTATTCATCTCCACATGTTGCTTCTGCAGAACATTGGAGAGAGAACCTAGGATATAGCACCTAGCCAAGACATGATCTTCATCATACTTGTCATTAAATGCTTTTTCTTCCTTGGACTTAGGGTTCTCATGCTTGTCCTCGGATAGCACATAACTTATGCGCTCAGCAGAGAGAACAAGCTCCAAATTTCGGATCCAATCCGAGTAATTTGGGCCGGTCAGTTGGTTGACCTCTAGAAGCCTACTAAGTGGGTTCAAAGACTTCATTTTCTGAAATTAAGAATGCACTATATTAGAATATAAAAATTATATATTCAAATTTATGACATTTGATTAAGGTATTTTAAATCAAATTGTTCTTGCTATGTCAACCTTGAAGGTTTATTCCCTTATTCACTTTCAAAGTAAGAGATATACTTACCAATATATCTCAAGCAAGAACTGGGATCTCCCCCTTATCTTTGTCATATCCCAATAATATGAGAACCTATGACTCCAATAAAGAGAAGCGGGAACACATTCCGCATTGCAAGTCCAACTTGCATTTCTCAATTCGGTCTTTAATACCCGGGCCCACCACCCCTAAGGCGATGTTGACCCGTTATTAATTGGACCAACCGTCAACAGGAATACAACTCGCTATGCGCAATCCAATATCGACCCAATAATATGAGGACCCGATATTGGGGTCACTACGCATACGTCCTTACTCTTTCGAGAAGCGACGAGCCCGATCCAAACGGATCGTATGCAGGAGCTGTCACTTCGTACAGGTGTCTCCTTCATACGATGTCTGGCGACGGAACTCTTCGCCTTGACGGGAGACCATGGATGTCACTTATGTGATCCTCCATATCATATTCAAATTTTAATTAATTATTATGAATCACATTCACATAATTAATTCTTCCAAGGGAATTAATAACTCTAATCATATTAGAGTATTTCAATTGGACATAATCAATTTAATCATATTAAATTAATTATCAATCCAATTCAATCAATCAAACTTGATTATTTTACTTGAATACATATATGGTAATATCTCAAAATACGTATTAATTCGAATTTTAATAATTAGAAAAATACATCTTAATCCCTCGG
The DNA here is from genome assembly GCA_037367405.1 of Ottelia alismoides. NCBI lineage: Eukaryota > Viridiplantae > Streptophyta > Magnoliopsida > Alismatales > Hydrocharitaceae > Ottelia > Ottelia alismoides. Next base: position 310,673 of record JAZKJV010002550.1, on the reverse strand, counting down.
ACATTATCCTGGCCCTACCCGCTGTCATGGCCAGTACCGACGAGAGTGGGACGGACCACATACGTTGCAACCCGCAACCCCAATGCTCTCCGACTAGGCACTACATCCGCCTCGGGAAAGGATAATGCCAAATTGATTAATTTGTACTTGCGATGATCATCGGTTTTTCAACCGAAATTGTACCATATAGTAATAATCAAAACATTTTTGATTATAAGGAAATTTGCTAGACAAATTCCCAAATCCTATTCAAGCATCAAGTTTGAAAGATTGTGGTTTCCAATTATGATTTAGATCACATCTTAATCAATTAATTGGTTGGGTCTAAGTCAATTAGGCAAATAATCATGTTTCAATATTTCACAAATATTTTCAAGATTATTTCACGAAATTAACAATTTAATTTTTCTAATTGACAACCACTTGGTTCTAGATTAGGAATGCAATTTCATTAATGACCCCTATTCACTAAAATTGGCATATCTCAATCAATTTAAATCCAAATTAAGCAAACTCAATTTTCATAGATTGCTAACTTGATTTACAACAGAACCTAAGTGGATTTGCACGCATTTCGAGGCAGATAATAACAGTAATTAACTCTTTAATCATGTTAAAATCTACTGTTCCCGCAACAGTGCATACATGTCCATTAAAACAACCATAACTAGAGCATACGAAATCCGATTTACGCAAACTCAGTTCCTATGGTTTCCTTATTTAATGGGGAAAAAAATACAAGTATTAAATTCGTGTTTAAACAATTTAAACAGTGCCGAATTTATTTACTAAACAGATCTGCGAAATCAAATGCGATGAAAACTTTCGCGACCTAAACGAACCCACGTCGTCCTCAGTTTTTCGAATCATATTCGAAACCGTCAACCTAAGGCTCTGATACCACTTGAAGGATATGGAGAAATCCTCAAGAGCATCACGGAAGCGTGATCGTCGTATCGAATACGACGAAGAACGACTAGTCGTACTAGTTGTTCGGTGCAACGGAATTTAAAAATTTTTAAACCGATGAAACCACATGATTCGAGAACCATTCTCAAATCGTTTCATCTATAACCACAGCAAGTATAATGCAATACCTCTTGAAGCGTGGTTGATCAAGTCTCTATGAAAAAGAGACCTCCTGTCTCAAGTCCGATCGTCGGAGTAACGACTTGCGAGCGCGGAGATGAGTCGCGGTGTCTTCGCAATCCAAGTTGATCCAAGCGCGGTTGCTCCTGATCTCGTCGCACGAGATCAAATGTCTCCTTCGTGAGTGAAGCACTCCAAGAAGACAAAGAACCGCAGAGAGTCGAAGCGGCAGCACGATGGCGCGGGCGTCGACGATTCTCTCCACCAAGGTGGACGGCCACCAAGAAGAGAAGGAGAGAGAGGGCTGTCGTGTAAGAGAAAGAGAGAGAGAGTTTGTGCTACAATAGCATGTGTAAAGAGAGAGCCAAGTATGCCTCTCTATTTATAGGGTTTTGGGATCCATGGATCTCAATCCATGGGACACATAAAATCAATGGATGAGATTGATTTATGTTCATCCAATGGCTAAGATTGTTGTTGTCAAAGACAACAAATTTAGGTTAAAATATATTTGACAAAATCAAATATAATTCATTCCTAAATCAACCCAACAAATAAGGAGAGAAGACACATGGAGATTTCATCTCCATGTGCCTTCCAAGTGGGCGCACACCCATTCCATATAGGAATGGTGTGCCGTCCATGAGATTGCATGGAGATCGCAATCTCATGGAAATCCATGAGATTGCATATCTCCATGAAATCTCTATTATTTATTTGCACCAAATTTATTTGGGTTTTATTCTTCAAAAATAATTCACAATTATCTTTGAGAATATTGCAATCTTGCCATGGAAAAATTGTGAATCATATTCACAACCGAAAACAACATGTAATTCATATTATTAATTAATTACACAATGTGTATCCAATACACATCATAATTAATCAACACATATAAATTATAATTAACTCTCTCTAATACATTATAAATCACATTTATAATATATTATGAATAATTGGATATTTCTATCCACATTATTCTTATCCAAAATAATTAAATCACATTTAATCATATTGGACAACTTCTCATACATCATGATAATTAAATCACATTTAATTATCAAATTCTCTTTGCTTAGATCTTATGGAATTGTTCTTAAACCATTTAAGAACAATGCTATTTCTCCTCAGATACTTGGAGATAAGGACATGGCAATTGTATTGTTCCACGTATAGTGACTTGGATGTTGAGATCGTATCTCAAATCCAGATCCTATGGACCTCCCACTGATGCTTGATCAAATCAAGACCGTAGACTTAATCTTCTCATTGCATCTGAATCTCATTTAGATCAATGTCCAGTTCATGGACTAAGATTAGGTCACTTCTCTAATGAGAGGAGTCACTAAAATCCAAACCTGTTTCATCACTCCCTCGGAATGGAAGCGTCATGGTTATACAATCGTATATGATCAAATCACCCTTCAGGTATTCCTAATACCTGCACATCCTACATACTGGAAGACTCATGATCATCCTGAAGATAAAGATCACTTTTACACTGTCATCTTCAGGGTTAGTTCATTAAGTTTCTCAATCTTGGTCATTGGGATTTGGTATAGATCATATGCTTTCACAAAGCATATATCTTACCTTCAAATTCATGTCATGCTTCCAAAGCACGACGACCATGCATGGAATTTGTTCAGTCCCAATACCTCATGAGTGAGCTCATGTCTCCCGGTTCACAGGTGAACCTGTATGATCCCTTTGAGAGATCGTATTACTCATATGTCCTTACATGCACACCAGCTCGCCGGTATATAGACCTTGATTAGGTCATCAACCTATTGGTCTGCCAAATGTACATACTCAGACATATAACAATACATATGTCTCTAGTCAGAGGATGCATGCCTATGTTGTGACAGTATTCAACGTAGGTCTTTGGTTATCTCGATCTCGTCAAGTCAACCCATTGACTTAACTAACCTGACACCTCTGAATCACTATTCCCATGCAGAGGACCTACATCAAGAGGTCAGTCAGATATCAGTCATATGAGATAGGATTGCCATCTCCTACTCAGACTGGAGATCATCACTTAATGATCATTTGATGATGCTTGATGAGTCCTCTATCTAACTCCTTAGATATTCATCCAAGCATCAGCCACTATGATTCATCCAATGAATCAACAGCTTTATGATCATCAAGTTGGCCATGGTACATAACCCTTATTGTACAGAGGGACCCTATAGTGCATTCATTCATTAATCTCAGAAAGGGAGTGAAAAATAATCAATAACTTTCATTGATAATTTATTCATTACAATAACATTTATTGTAGAAATGGTTCGCCCGGGGCTCACATTGCTAACAATAATTAATCAACAAATATAAATCATAATAGTCTCTCTATATTATAAATCACATTTATAATATGCATGGATAATTGTATAGTGCTATCTACATTATTCATATCTATAATAATTAAATCACATTTAACTATATTGGATAATTATTCTCATGCATTCAAATAATATGAATTAAATTCACATTATTCATGATAATTAAATCACATTTAATTATCCTTTTCTCAATGCTTAAATATAATTGGAATTATTATTGAACTCTTTCAAGATTAATATGCTTTCTTCACAGATACTTGGAGATAAGGACATAGCGATTATATTGTTCCACGTATAGTGACTTGGATATTGAGATCACATCTCTAATCCATATATCATGGACCTTTCATATATTCTTGATTTAATCGAGGCCACAAATCTAATCTTGTCATTGCATATGAATCTCATTCAGATCAATGTCCAACACTTGGATCAAGATTAAATTACTTCTCTACTGAGCGGAGTCACTAAAATCTAGACTTGTTTCATCACTCCCTCGGAATGGAAGCGTCATGGTTATACAATCGTTTATGATCACATCACCATCGAGTATTCCTAATAACCGTACATCCTGCATACTGGAAGACCTATGATAAACCTGAAGATATAGATCAATTTACATTATCATATTTAGGGTTCCATCACCAAGTTTCTCATTCTTGGGCATTGGGATTTGGTATCAATCATATGCTTTCCAAAATCATATATCATACCTTCAAATTCTTTTCATGTGTCCAAAGCATGACGACCGTGCAGGGAGTTTGATCGGTCCCAATACCTCATGAGTGAGCTCATGTCTCCCGGTTCACAAGTGAACCTATATGATCTCTCTGAGAGATTATATTACTCATATGTCCTCATATGCATACTAGTTCGCTGGTGTATAGACCTTGGTTAGGTAATCGACATATTGGTCCGCCAAATGTACATACTTAGATATATAGTAACAGATCTATCTCTAGTCAAAGGATGTGTGCCTATATCATGATAGTTTACGATATAGGACTTTAGTTATCTCGATCTCATTAAGCCAACTCTTTGACCTAACTAATATGACATCTCCAAATCTCTATTACTATGTAGAGGACCTGCATCAAGAGGTCAGTCAGATATCATCCTAATGAGAAAGGATTGCTATCTCCTACTCAGGCTGGAGATCAACTCTTAACAATCATTTGGAAGTGCTTGATGAGTCCTCAATCAAACTCCTTAAATATTCACCAAAGCACCAACCTCTGCGATTCAATTATTGAATCAACAGTTGTATGATTATTAATATGGTCATGGTACATAACCCTAATTGTACAAAGGGACCTTATAGTGCATTCATTCATTTAATCTCATAAAGGTAGTGAAAATGATCAATAACTCTTATTAATAAATCAAATATTACAATAAAATTTATTGTAAGAATGGTTCACCTCGGGCTCACATGGCTAACATTCCTCACTGAGGATATTCATATAAAGTATCCCTAGGGCTTCATAGCCGAGGAAAGCAAGGTATGCAAACTAAGGAACTCCATATATGAACTCAAATAAGCTTCTTGTAGTTAGAACATCATCATTTGATAATTTTATAAATGTTATGATTGTTAGCAATGTGAGCCCCGGGCGAACCATTTCTACAATAAATGTTATTGTAATGAATATATTATCAATGAAAGTTATTGATTATTTTTCACTCACTTTCTGAGATTAATGAATGAATGCACTATAGGGTCCCTCTGTACAATAAGGGTTATGTACCATGGACAACTTGATGATTATACAACCGTCGATTCGTTGGATGAATCATAGAGGCTGATGCTTAGATGAATATCTAAGGGGTTAGATAGAAGACTCATCAAGCATCATCAAATGATTATTAAGTAGCGATCTGCAGCCTGAGTAGGAGATGGCAATCCTATCTCATATGGTTGATATCTGACTGACCTCTTAATGCAGGTCCTCTGCATGGGAATAGTGATTCAGAGGTGTCAGGTTAGTTGAGTCAATGGGTGGACTTGACGAGATCGAGATAACCAAAGACCTACGTTGAATACTATCACAACATAGGCATGCATCCTCTGACAAGAGACAGATATGTTGCTATAATTCTGAGTATGTACATTTGGCAGGACAATAGGTTGATGACCTAACCAAGGTCTATATACCGACGAGCTGGTGTGCATGTAAGGACGTATGAGTGATACGATCTCTCAAAGGGATCATACAGGTTCACTTGTGAACCGGGAGACATGAGCTCACTCATGAGGTATTGGGACTGAACAAATTCCATGCATAGTCGTCGTGCTTTCGAAGCATGACATGAATTTGAAGATGAGATATATGCTTTGTGAAAGCATATGATCTATACCAAATCCTAATGACAAAGATTGAGAAACTTAAATGATCTAACCCTGAAGATGACAGTGCAAAAGTGATCTTTATCTTCAGAATGATCATAAGTCTTCCAGTATGCACGATGTGCAGGTATTGGGAATACCTGAGGGTGATTTGATCATATACGATTGTATAACCATGACGCTTCCATTCCGAGGGACTGATGAAACAGGTTTGGATTTTAGTAACTCCTCTCATTAGAGAAGTGACCTGATCTTAGTCCATGAACTGGACATTGATCTGAATGAGATTCAGATGCAATGAGAAGATTCGTTTTACGGTCTTGATTTGATCAAGCATCAGTGGGAGGTCCATGTGATCTGGATTTGAGATATGATCTCAACATCCAAGTCACTATACGTAGAACAATACAATCACCCTGTCCTTATCTCCAAGTATCTGTGGAGAGATTTCATTATTCTTGAAGGGTTCAAGAATAATTCCATAAGATCTAAGCAATGAAGGAATCATGATTAAATGTGATTTAATCATCTTGACGTATGAAGAGATTATCCAATATAATTAAATGTGATTTAATTAATGTGGATAAGAATAATGTGGATAGAAATATCCAATTATTTATAATATATTATAAATGTGATTTATAATGTATTACAGAGAGCTAATTATAATTTATATGTGTTGATTAATTATTATGTGTATTGGATACACATTGTTTAATTAATTGACAATGTAAATTATAAGTTGTTTTGGGTTGTGAATGTGATTCACAATTTTTTCCATGGCAAGATTGCAATATTCTCAAGTATAATTGTGAATTATTTTTGAAGAATAAAACCCAACAAATTTGTTGTAAATAAATAAAGAGAGATTTCCATGGAGATATGCAATCTCATGATTCATCATGAGATTGCCCTCCCCATGGAAATAAGTGGGCAGCACACCATTCCAAATAGGAATGTGTGGCCGTCCACATGGAAGGTGCATGGAGATGAAATCTCCATGCACAATCTCTCCTTATTTATTGGGTTTGATTTAGAACTAATTTGTATTTGATTTTGTCAAATATATTTTAACCTAAATTTGTTGATTTTTACCAACAACAATCTTGACCATTGGATTGACATAAATCAATCTCATCCATTGATTTTATATGTCACATGGATTGAGATCCATGGATCCCAAAATCCTATAAATAGAGAGGCATACCATGCTCTCTCTTTACATGCATTATTGGAGCTCTCTCTTCCTCTTTCTTCATACACGACAGCCCTCTCTTCCTCTAATTTTGGTGGCCGTCCACCATACCCTAGAGGAGGGAATCATCGACGCCATCGCCATCGCGCCACCGCTTCGACGTTCTTCAATTCTCCGTCTTCTTGGTGTGCCACGCCCACGAAGGAGATGCTTGATATCGTGCGACGAGATCAGGAGCAACCGTGCTTGGATCATCTTCTTGGATTGCGAGGACACCGCGACTCATCCCCGCGCTCGCAAGCCGTTACTCCGACGATCAGACTTGAGACAGGAGGTCTCTTCTCTTAGAGACTTGATCAACCATGCTTCAAGAGGTATTGCATTATACTTGTTGTGGTTATAGATGAAACGATCTGAGAATGGTTCTCGGATCATGTGGTTTCATCGAATAATTTTTTTTAAATTCCGCTGCACCGAACAACTAGTGCGACTAGTTGTTCTTCGTCGTATCCGATACGACGATCACGCTTCCGTGATGCGCTTGAGGATAATATATATATATCTTTCAAGTGGTATCAGAGCCTTAGGTCGACGGTTTCGAATATGATTCGAAAAACCGAGGACGACTTGGGTTCGTTAAGGTCGCAAAAGTTTTTATCGCATTTGATTTCGCAGATCTGTTTAGTAAATAATTTCGGCCATGTTTAAATTGTTTTAGCAGAATTATTTACTTAAATTTTGTTCTCCATTAAATAAGGAAACCATAGGATCTGAGTTTGCGTAAATCGGATTTCGTATGCTCATGATATGGATGTTTTAATGAACATGTATGCACTGTAACGGGAACAGTAGATTTTAACATGATTAAAGAGTTAATTACTGCTATCATCTGCCTCGAAATGCATGAAACATCACTTGGTTTCTGTCCTAAATCAAGTTAGCAATCTTTGAAAATTGAATTTGTCTAATTTGGATTTAAGTTGATTGAGATATGTTAATTTTAGTGAGTAGGGGTCACTACTGAAATTACAGTCCTAGTCTAGAACCAAGTGATTGTCAATTAGTGAAATTAATTGGTAATTTCGTGAATAATCTTGAAAAATATTTGTGAAATATTGGAACATGATTATTTACCTAATTGACTTGGCCTCAACCAATTAATTGATTAGATGTGATCTAAATCATAATTGGAAATCACAATTTTCAAACTTGATGCTTGAATAGGATTGGGAATTTGTGTAGCGAATTTCCTTATAATAAAAAATGTTTTGATTATTACTATATGGTACAATTTCGGTCGAAAACCCGATGATCATCTCAAAATACAAATTGATATATCAGGCATTATGCTATCCCGAGGTGGATATGGTGTCTAGGCGGAGAGCATTGGGGTTGCGGGTTGCAACGTATGTGGTCCATCCCACTCTCGTCGGTACTGGCCATGACAACGGGTAGGGACTGTATAGTGCCATAGAAAATCAAAGTGTATTTTCTAATTATTAAAATTCGAATTAACACGTATTTTGAGATATTACCATATATATATTCAAGTAAAATAATCAAGTTTGATTGATTGAATTGGATTGATAATTAATTTAATGTGGTTAAATTGATTATGTCCAATTAAGACACTCTATTACGAATAGAGTTATTTCCCTTGGAAGAATTAATTATATGAATGTGATTCATGATAATTAATTAAAAATTTGAATATGAGATAAGTGATCACATAAGTGACATCCATGGTCTCCCGTCAAGGCGAAGAGTTCCGTCGTCAGGGATTGCATGTGGGAGACGCCTGTCCGAAGTGACAGCTCCTGTATGCAAGCGCATCTGGATCGGGCTCTTTGCTTCTCGAAAGAGTAAGGCCGCATGCGTAGTGACTCCAATATCGGATCCTCATATTATTGGGGCGATATTGGATTGCGCATAGCGAGTACTATTCCTATTGACGGTTGGTTAAATTAACGACGGGTCAACATCGCCTTAGGGGTGATGGGCCCGGGTGTTAAAGACCAAATTGGGAAATGCAAGTTGGACTTGCAAGGCAGAATGTGTTCCCGCTTCTCTTTATTGGAGTCGCAGATTCTCATATTATTGGGATGTGACAATGATAAAGAGGAGATCCCAATTCTTGCTAGAGATATAGCGGTAAGTATATCTCTTACTTCGAAAGTGATTAAGGGAATGGACTTTCAAAGTCGACAATGCAAGAATAATTTGATTTAAAATACCTTAATCAAATGTTATAAATTTGAATATATTTTTATATTCTAATATAGTGCATTCTTAATTTCAGAAAATGAAGTCTTTGATCCCACTTAGTAGGCTTCTTGAGGTCAACCAATTGACCGGCCCAAATTACTCGGATTGGATCCGTAATTTGGAGCTTGTTCTCTTTGCTGAGCGCATAAGTTATGTGCTCTCCGAGGACAAGCATGAGAACCCTAAGTCCAAGGAAGAAAAAGCATTTAATGATAAGTATGATGAAGATCATGTCTTAGCTAGATTCTATATCCTAGGTTCTCTCTCCAATGTTCTGCAGAAGCAACATGTGGAGATGAGTACCTGCCAGGAGATAATGCAGAATCTTAAGGACATGTTTGGTGACATTAACCGCACCCAGCGGTACAATGTTATGAAAGACCTCATTCGCTGCAGGATGCAGGAAGGGACTTCGGTCCGTGAACATGTACTCAAAATGTTTGGGTACTTGTCGGAGCTGGAGACTCTTGGGGCAACAATGGATGCAGACATGCAAGCTGACTTCATTCTGCTGTCGTTGCCCAAATCTTTCAATAACTTTGTAGTGTAATTCCACATGAACAAGCTGGAATTGACAAGCGCTGCTCTTCTTGCTGCATTGAAATCTGCGGAAGATGTAATGAAGAAGGATGGTCCCGCTGGCAGTGCAATGGTTGCACAGGTCAGAGGGAAGCGCGGTCGGAAGCATGGTTCTCGGAAGGGCCTGACTCAGAAGAGAAAGAAGAAGGGACAAAGTGTTGGCTCTTCTTCTAATGCATCCACTCTTAAGGCGTCGAAGAAAACCGACGTCTGTCACCACTGCAAAAAGCCGAGGCACTGGAGGCGTAACTACCCAGAATACCTGAAGTCCTCAGACAAATGTAAAGCCCCAGCAGGTATGAAATCTACTTTCATCATTGAAACTAACTCTCATCGGACGAGAAGGAAGTTGGGTTGTAGATTCTGGTGCTTCTGTTCGTGTATGCAATTTGTTGCATTTTTTCAGGAAACTAGGAATCTTGAGGAAGGGGAGATAGTCATCCAGATGGGATCTGATGCAAGTGTTGCAGCACTGGCCGTCGGGACTTGTAGACTATCATTATCTAGTGGTAGAGTCCTTATACTTAAAGAATGTCTTTATGTACCCGAAGTCAGAAGGAACTTGATATCTGTATCTAAGCTTGTTAGAAGCGGATATTCTTTCCTTTTGTGTAATAAATTAGTCATAAATCGTTATGATAAATATATTGCGGATGGTGTTTTGACTTCTGGTGGACTCTATGAGTTGTGCATTGATAAATGTATCATGAATGTTACAATCACTAATAAAAACCCTAAAAGATCCAGAGAAGATAAAAACATCTCAAATGAGATTTGGCATCAAAGGCTTGGTCATTTATCTGTTGATAGGATCAATAGATTGATAAAGGATGGACCTCTAGATTTCCTACAGGTTCAACCTTTGCCCACTTGCAAACGTTGCATTCAGGGCAAAATGACTAGGACACCTTTCCGTAACAAGGTTACAAGATGCGAAGGTATTATTGACCTAATACATACTGATGTATGTGGTCCCTTCAGTACCGTGACTCGAAATGGATATCGATATTATTTGACGTTTATTGATGACCATTCTCGATACGGGTTTATCTTCCTACTACGTCATAAGTCTGAAACTTTTGAAAAGTTCAAAGAATTCAAGGCTTTGGTTGAGAACCAAACTGATAGGAAGATTAAACGGATTCGATCTAATCGAGGTGGCGAGTACCTATCAGATGAATTCAAGGAATACATTAAGGAGAATGGAATTGTTTCCAATCTCACTCCTCCTGGAACTCCCCAACTTAATGGTGTTGCTGAAAGACGCAACAAGACCATCATGGACATGGTCCGTTCAATGATGAGTAAAGCACATTTACCTCTTAGTTTTTGGGGATATGCAGTAGAGACTGCAATATATATCCTGAATAAGATTCCTAGCAAATATGTGCCTAAGACTCCTCATGAGCTATGGTATGGAACCAAACCTAGTGTTAATCACTTGAGGGTTTGGGGTTGCTTGGTCCATGCGAAAAAACGTGGACGCAAGTAAGCTAGAATCTCGCTCTCGTGAGTGTTACTTCATTGGGTATGTTAAAGATGGTATTGGATACTAGCTTTATGACCCTAAGACCCAAAAGATTTTTGTTTCTAGAGATGTAAAGTTTCTGGAGAATGATTTCCTTAAAGGTCAAGATAATAATGAAGTAGAGGAACTTATTGAATCCTCTGAGGATTCTGAGCTTCCTAGAACAGAAATTGAGGAGATAAATAAAGATGAAACACCTATACCTCTTCGAAGGAGTTCGAGGGTGGTTGCACCACCTGAAAGGTATGGATTCCATGTTTCAGGTGAGACTGACATTGATCCTACTTCATTTGATGAAGCACTCGCAGATCAAGACATGGATAGATGGATGCTAGCTATGAAGTCAGAAATTGACTCCATGCATAAGAATAGTGTATGGACCCTAGAGGATCCACCTAAAGGGGTAAAACCCATTGGGTGTAAATGGATCTTCAAGAGAAAGAGGGGACCTGATGGGAAAGTAGAGACTTTCAAGGCACGGCTGGTAGCCAAGGGCTACACTCAGAGAGAAGGCATCGATAATGATGAGACATTCTCTCCCGTGGCTATGCTTAAATCCATCAGGACATTGCTAGCTATAGCTGCATATCTTGACTACGACATCTGGCAGATGGACGTCAAGACGGCTTTCCTCAATGGATACCTCGAGGAGGATATCTACATGGAGCAGCCCCAGGGCTTCATGATTGAGGGTGGGAAAGTGTGCAAGCTGAAGAAATCCATATATGGGCTCAAGCAAGCTTCTCGTAGCTGGAACATCAGATTTGACGAAACCATAAAGAGTTATGATTTTGTGCAAAATCCTGATGAACCTTGTGTATACAAGAAGACTAGTGGGAGCGCCATTGTGTTTATCATGCTTTACGTAGATGACATCCTTATCATTGGGAATGATACATGGATGATGACCAGTGCGAAGATTTGGCTATCCCATACCTTTGAGATGAAAGATCTTGGAGAAGCCTCTTACATCTTAGGCCTGAAGTTGTTCAGAAATTGAGAAAAGAGGATTTTGGGATTGTCACAACTTGGATACATTAAGAAGATTCTTGAACGATTCCGTATGGATAGTTCTAAGAAAGGATTCCTACCCTTAAGACATGGTATCCACCTGTCTAAAGGAATGGCTCCTCAAACTGTTGAGGAAAAGAAAGCCATGGCTGGATGTCCTTATGCATCAGCCGTAGGAAGCTTAATGTATGCCATGATGTGTACTAGGCCAGATATCTACCATGTAGTGGGAGTGGTAAGTCGTTACCAATCCTGCTATAGAGAGCAACACTGGAATGCAGTAAAGAACATATTCAAATATCTCAGATGGACGCAAGATTACATCTTGGTCTATGGAGATGGTGACCTCCGAGTCTTGGGATATACAGATTCTGACTTCCGATCGGATGTTGATGATCGAAAGTCGACATCAGGGTTCGTGTTCTTGTTGAATGGTGGTGCTGTGAGCTGGAGAAGCAAGAAGCAGGACACTACTGCAGATTCGACAACAGAAGCCGAATACATTGCCGCATCAGATGCTGTAAAGGAGGCGGTGTGGTTGCGCAAGTTCGTCCTGGAGCTTGGCATAGTTTCCTCTGATACTCCCATCCCATTACTCTGCGATAACATGGGAGCCATTGCCCAGGCAAAGGAACCCATATGGCATCAAAAGAGCAAGCACGTGGAAAGGAAATACCACATCATTCGGGAGATACAAAAGTGTGGTGACATCATCATCACCAAGGTGGCCTCTGCCGACAACGTTGCTGATCCTCTTACCAAACCTCCGACACAGAAGGTTTTCGACCAGCATGTAATGAGTATGGGTTTAAAGATTGTACCTGAATGGTTCTAAGGGCTAGTGGGAGATTGTTAGCAATGTGAGCCCCGTGCGAACCATTTCTACAATAAATGTTATTGTAATGAATAAATTATCAATGAAAGTTATTGATTATTTTTCACTCCCTTTATGAGATTAATGAGTGAATGCACTATAGGGTCCCTCTGTACAATAAGGGTTATGTACCATGGCCAACTTGATGATCATACAACGGTTGATTCGTTGGATGAATCATAGAGGCTGATGCTTGGATGAATATCTAAGGGGTTGGATAGAAGACTCATCAAGCATCATCAAATGATTATTAAGTAGTGATCTCCAGCCTGAGTAGGAGATGACAATCCTATCTCATATGGATGATATCTGACTGACCTCTTGATGCAGGTCCTCTGCATGGGAATAGTGATTCAGAGGTGTCAGGTTAGTTGAGTCAATGGGTTGACTTGAGGAGATCGAGATAACCAAAGACCTACGTTGAATACTGTCACAACATAGGCATGCATCCTCTGATCAAAGACAGATGTGTTGCTATATGCCTGAGTATGTACATTTGGCAGACCAATAGGTTGATGACCTAACCAAGGTCTATATACCGGCGAACTGGTGTGCATGTAAGGACGTATGAGTGATACGATCTCTCAAAGGGATCATACAGGTTCACTTGTGAACCGGGAGACATGAGCTCACTCATGAGGTATTGGGACTGAACAAATTCCATGCATGGTCGTCGTGCTTTCGAAGCATGACATGAATTTGAAGGTGAGATATATGCTTTGTGAAAGCATATGATCTATACCAAATCCCAATGACCATGATTGAGAAACTTAAATGGTCTAACCCTGAAGATGACAGTGCAAAAGTGATCTTTATCTTCAGAATGATCAGAGGTCTTCCAGTATGCAGGATGTGCAGGTATTGGGAATACCTGAGGGTGATTTGATCATATACGATTGTATAACCATGACGCTTCCATTCTGAGGAAGTGATGAAACAGGTTTGGATTTTTGTGACTCCTCTCATTAGAGAAGTGACCTGATCTTAGTCCATGAACTGGACATTGATCTGAATGAGATTCAGATGCAATAAGAAGATTAAGTTTACGATCTTGATTTGATCAAGCATCAGTGGGAGGTCCATGGGATCTGGATTTGAGATATGATCTCAACATCCAAGTCACTATACGTGGAACAATACAATCGCCCTGTCCTTATCTCCAAGTATCTGGGGAGAGATTGCATTATTCTTGAAGGGTTCAAGAATAATTCCATAAGATCTAAGCAATGAAGAAATCATGATTAAATGTGATTTAATCATCTTGATGTATGAAGAGGTTATCCAATATAATTAAATGTGATTTAATTAATGTGGATAAGAATAATGTGGATAGAAATATCCAATTATTCATAATATATTATAAATGTGATTTATAATGTATTAGAGAGAGAGAGCTAATTATAATTTATATGTGTCGATTAATTATTATGTGTATTGGATACACATTGTTTAATTAATTGACAATGTAAATTATAAGTTGTTTTGGGTTGTGAATGTGATTCACAATTTTTTCCATGGCAAGATTGCAATATTCTCAAATATAATTGTGAATTATTTTTGAAGAATAAAACCCAACAAATTTGTTGTAAATAAATAAAGAGAGATTTCCATGGAGGTATGCAATCTCATGATTCCTCATGAGATTGCCCTCCCCATGGAAACAAGTGGGCGGCACACCATTCCAAATAGGAATGTGTGGCCGTCCACATGGAAGGTGCATGGAGATGAAATCTCCATGCACAATCTCTCCTTATTTATTGGGTTTGATTTAGGACTAATTTATATTTGATTTTGTCAAATATATTTTAACCTAAATTTGTTGGTTTTTACCAACAACAATCTTGACCATTGGATTGACATAAATCAATCTCATCCATTGATTTTATATGTCACATGGATTGAGATCCATGGATCCCAAAACCCTATAAATAGAGAGGCATACCATGCTCTCTCTTTACATGCATTATTGGAGCTCTCTCTCTTCCTCTTTCTTCATACACGACAACCCTCTCTCCCTCTAATATTGGTGGCCGTCCACCATACCCTAGAGGAGGGAATCGTCGATGCCATCGCCACCGCGCCGCCGCTTCGACGTTCTTCGGTTCTCCATCTTCTTGGTGTGCCATGCCCACGAAGGAGACGTTCTATCTCGTGCGACGAGATCAGGAGCAACTGCGCTTGGATCATCTTCTTGGATTGTGAGGACACCGCGACTCATCCCCGCGCTCGCAAGCCGTTACTCCGACGATCAGACTTGAGACAGGTGGTCTCTTATCTTAGAGACTTGATCAACCACGCTTCATGAGGTATTGCATTATACTTGTTGTGCTTATAGATGAAATGATCTGAGAATGGTTCTCGGATCATATGTGTTACTATATGTCTGAGTAAGTACATTTTGCAGACCAATAGGTTGATAATCAAGGTCTATACACGACATGATGGTGTACATACAAGGGCATATGAGTAATACGATCTCTCAAAGGGATCATACAGGTTCGTTTACTGAACCGGAAGACATGAGCTCACTCATGAGATATTGGGAAGGATCAAATTCCGTGCATGGTCGTCTCGCTTTGTATGCTTGACTGAATTTGTAGGTTTGATATATTCTTTTGGAAAGTATATTATCAACACCTAGGTATGATATATGCTTTTGTAAAGTATATGATCGATACTAACTCCCAATAGTTAAAAAACTTAATGATAAAACCATGAAGAAGACAATCTAAATGAGATCTAAAACTTCAGGTTATTCTCGGTCTTCCAGTATGTAGGACATACAAGTATTAGGAATACCTGAGGGTGATGTGATCATAAATGATTATATAACCTTGACACTTCCATTTCCTAAGAAGTGAAGAAACAAATTTGGATTTTAATGACTCCTCTTAGTATAGAAGTGATATGATCTTGGTCCAAATGTTGGATCTTGATCCGAATTTGATTCAAATGCAATGAGAAGATTAGATTAGTGATCTTGATTTAATTAAGCATCCATGAGAGGTCCGCAAGATCTGGATTTGAGATGTGATCTCAATATTCAAGTCACTATACATGGAACAATACAATTGCCCTGTCCTTATCTCAAAGTATACACAAAGAAAGCGCATTATCCTTTAAAGAGTTCAAGGATAATTTCACTGTTGATATATGTATCCGAGCATTAAGAAAATTGATAATTAAATGCGATTTAATTATCATGAATAATATGAATTTGATTCATATTATAAGGAGAGTTATCTGAGATAATTAAATGCGATTTAATTATCAAAAATGTGAATGTGATTCATATTATTTGGGCACATGGGAATAGAGATCCAAGATGATTAAATGTGATTTAGTAATCACGAACTTGAACAGTGGATAACATTAGTTATATTAATCGCATATATTATAAATTTGATTTTCAATGTATTAGAGGGAGCCTATTGTGATTTGTATTTGTTTATTAATTATAGACGTCAATTGATTCACATTGGATAATTAATTGAAAATATAATTTACATTTTTATTTTGGGTTGTGAATGTGATTCACAAATTTCCAATGACATGATTGCTATGTTCACAAAATAATTGAGAATTATTTTTGTGAAGATAATATTGGGGACTTTCATGATAAAATGTAATCTTATGAATTGGAAAAAGATTGCCTCCATCCATTCAAAGATGGTGGACGACTACCAAGTCCTAAAAGGAATGGGTGGCCGTCCCCTACTTTTTCGAGATGAGGCTAATTTTCTTCCCAACTCCAAGGTTAATTGATTTAATTTGAAATTAATATATATTGATTATTCAATATTTTAATTTGATTAAATTAATTGTTATTGTGTTTTACAACAAGATCATGACCATTGAAAGAAACACAAATCAATTGTCCATGGATTGAGATCCATGGATCTCACAATACTATATAAGAAGAGGCACCCCTTGTTCTTCAAGTTAGAACAACAATGTATGCCCTCTCTCTCATTCCCTACACGTCCTCTCTCTCTTTCTCAACATGTGGCCATCCACCATGAAGCCCTGGAGAGAGTCACCATCACTGCATCGTTGCCATTATGCTGCTGGATCTTTTGCTTGTGGATCTCCATCTCCTTCAGTGCTCCTCGCTCATGAAAAATACGTCGGATCTCGTGTGACAAGTTTAGGAGATTCACCGCTTGTATCATCAACATGGGTTGTGAGGAGGCTATGTCTCATCAACACGCTCACAAGCATCTCCGTTGGATCAGACTTGAGACAAGAGGTGTCTTCGTTTTGAGACTCGATCGCAACCACGCTTCAAGAGGTAAACCTAATACTTGTTTGTGGTTTAAATGAAACGATTTGTTACAGATTCTTGGATCATGTGATTTCATCATTGAAAAAAAATTTAAATTCCGCTGCCTCGAGCAACTAGTATGACTAGTCACTCTCAATCACATACGATGCGATCCTCATGCTTCCTTGATGTGCTTAAGGACATTCCCATATCCTTTAGTTCGGGTCGGTGTTTCTTCCAGTCATTTGTCTTAATAGTAGATTGCTTTTTAAATGGTTCATGATTCCTAGAGAGAAATCTGGAATAAGATGGGTTAGCCTAAAATGGAAGTTGATCATG
Source organism: Ottelia alismoides (assembly GCA_037367405.1). NCBI lineage: Eukaryota > Viridiplantae > Streptophyta > Magnoliopsida > Alismatales > Hydrocharitaceae > Ottelia > Ottelia alismoides. The sequence continues at coordinate 292,828 of JAZKJV010002550.1, read as the reverse complement.
TATAGAAAAGGGTAGGGCAGTGGTAAATTTGAAGGAGTGCTGAATTCAATTGTATGATCCAAGGATTGGAATTAATAGAGTGGACTGTATTCATCCGTGGGTGAGAATCTCCCACGAATGTTGGATGATGCTTAGAAGAAGAGGGTCTAGATGATTTGGGTTTGATTGAAAAGAAATATTCAGGTGGATACAGAGACTAATGTCCCATCAATTTTAAAGGAGGTGGGTGAGCTAACATAATGGATCTTGGTAAAAAAATGTTCAGGTGCACATGATACTCAACAGAAGAAACCTTAATTTGTAAATCATGGAGAGTGATGGCACAAGTGTGTGATTTTTGATATTCAAGCTTGGTTCACGCACATCAATGCAAACACAAATCAAACCCCAGGTTCACCAACTCACACAGTGATGCCGTAAGAGTCTGACCAGTTATCTTGTAAATTTTAATTGGTGATAAAATCAATCTTGGAAAAGAATTAGCGAGATGTTAGGTGCTTGAAATTTTCTTACATACTAGCCCGAATTCTTACGACTAGTTACACCTACTTTCATCCAGTATGGGTGTAGGTACGAACCGTTAAATAACTACCTGTTACTTAAGGACGGAGCCTTTAAACCACCATTCTGCTAAGGAAAGACGGACCGTAAATGACTACCTATTTTCCTCACTAAGAAGTAGCTAATCGTTTTTATAGAATCAATAGTGTGAATGAAAATCCCGGAATTTGGCTTTATCCTTAAGTGTCGTGTCTCTCACTCACTCAGATAGATAAATTAATCCAAGGATGGGGTTGTTCCTTGCAAAAAATCTCAATTTTATGGTTTAATTTAGTTAGTCTTATTTAGCAGTCTCAATTTTATTTAGGTGATCATTGAAAAATTAGATGAGCAGAAATTTATATCTACCATCCAGTCTCAATTTCCTTTAAATTTTAAGTTACAACACATGTGAATTCGGGAAAAGCTGATACATGCAAAAAACAATGATGTATGCTCAATTAGAAGGCTTATAGTGATTCTTCCCCGATCTCCATATGGGATGAAATACAATAATTGAAATTCTATATGAATGCAGACCGACAAAACCACTCCTAGCAGATATTTTTATTATTCGTGAAGAGTTGAGTTAAAATTTTGACTAAGTTGAATGAGTCTAATGTGCATCTCAATTAAAGTGAAGTGTGATCCTAGGTTCTACGAGCACATGCAAAATAATCCTAGAAGCTCTAATAGCCATCAGTGCAGGTCTAATCCTACGAACCACTCAAGTCGGGCCCCACCCTCACCGAAGAGTGAAACACGTCCAACACACCACAAAGAAATAATTCGAGTCTTGTTACGCACGTGAGAGTCGAAACAGACACCGCTATAAATGAGCAATTAATTATAAATAATTAAAAATACTGAAAATAAATTAAGGACTATATGCTCTCTCACGACTTGACTCAATCTTAATTTTAATGTGGCCTAGTAGATGTTTAAGATGCATTGGTTTTGTGAAAACCGCTTCACGTACGCTGGGTACCTGACACAAAAAATAAGAGAGTGTAAGAGAGTGACAAAAATAATACAAAAATGACAAGAAAATAAGTCCTTAAAATAAAATAATATAGGAATAAAAAATAAAATAAAATAAAATGAAAATTATACAATGATGATATTCAAGGGTCATACTACCCGAATGTATGGAAAACTAACACTAATTTTCTAGAAAAACTAAGCCGTTTGCCTCCCCAACCACATTACCATCTGACGAATCCAATAGAACCCCTTTTAATTAGTTTGAATTATCGCACGCTAAAATTAATATGTTTCATGGTAGGCATGTAATCGGAACCAATCAAGAAAATAACCACAATTAATTAATTTAATTTTAATCGGAGTGACTTATGTTAGCCTGGGCAAGTCCCAGGGTCAAACTCAAGTAGGAAAAGGAACATCTTATATTAATGTCTATCAAATTTTGTGTGTTTTCGAGGTAATATGTTTGGTAATTTTAATTCACTTTTTAATGCAAATGAAATGAGGGCCAATTTTGAGGACTAGAAAAATTATTATTGATGAAATAATGTCAAACAATTACAAAACTTGGCCAAGATGTTAATTATGGTGAAATAAAAGCACTATTATGTTTTGGAATTTTTGGATGCAAGATGAATAAATAATGAATTTATGAAAGCAAACAAGGTGAATTACAATAATTAATTATAATAAGTATTAAACCTATCTATTTTCAAGGAATAAAATTATCCAAGGTAGATCAACAAATGAACTATCTTAGATAATCCTAAACCCTGAAAATGTGGAGCTTAATTCCTATCAAAATTCAATATTGAAATACATAAAATAGATTTTATAGAGCAAAATTGGCATGTAAATGCAATTCTTTTTGGGCAAAATGTAAATATCAATTAATTCTACTATCCATGAGTTTTTGGAAATTTTTGAAGCTTCGGTTAATTAATTATGAATTTCGAGGCACAGAATGGGAAAAATATGCATTTTTCTAAAAAACATTAATTATTAATAAACCAAAGCACAAAATTATCATTAGCTTGTAACAATGTAAAGAATTAGTTAAAGAACAAAATAACTATTTAGTAAATAAAATGTTGCAATAAAATTATTCTAAATATAGTGAGAACACAAGGTTCCATTTGCAAAATTACAATACTTAAATAAAATGGAAAATTTAGTAGGAGGACTACAATGTAATTACCGAGCCTAGGGAGGGGCTTTGTGCAAAATGTCAAAGAGGTCACATGCTTTGGAGTAGCAGGGTGCTCTTTGGGGTAATGGCAAACTGATGGACTTCTTGTGCAAAAGTTCCCCCAATGCGTGTGTTGCACGTAAGCGGGGGCCTCAAGCTGCATGCCCATTGGTGGCGAGGGGGATCTCGACGGTGCGATGAAGGGCGGAGGTAGGTTGTGGTGGAGGTGCAACTAGTGAGGGAGGAGACTCGTGGAGAATATGGAGCCGAGGAGGCGATGTGATGTTGGTAGAGCACAGAGAAGCCAAGGCAGAGGTGGGCAGTGCATTAGCTTTGAATACGATCGAGAAGTAAGGCCCCTAGTCTGCGGAGCAATTGTGATGGCATGGATGCGAGCACTGGCCAATGGAGATGTAGAATCTCTTGACCGACTGAGGAAAGTGGAGCCTTGGCAGAGTGGAGGGGCTCCCCCAGTTGTCAGTGAAGTGGCTCAAGGTATTGGAGATTGCCTCCTGCGAAGCTAGGCCCACGATTTTGCAAGTAGGCGGAGAAGTCTTCGGTTTTTTGTCGATGAAGCATGGTAGACGATGGTCGAAGGCATTAATGTAGTTGACCGTGATGTGACGAAGGTGGTAGAAGTAAAGGAAAATGAAGGTGTTAGCTTGATGGCCAAAGCCGGAGCAAGGGGCGAACATAGTAGATATGGCAGCACTGCAACAAGGCATTGAACCTCAGATCTCATCAGGGAAGAGATGCACGATGGCACTGTCACTACCATATGTGTAGGTCTAATGTGTAACGACAGATGAAGCTTGAGGAGCGCGACGACGAGTCTTATATAGTGAGAGGTGGGTAGTCAGATCTAAAAGGTGGTGGCTGATGAGCGCAGATTTGATTGATACAACGAGTCTGAGATCTGATGGGATTTTGGGAGGATCGACGATAAGGGGATCGATGATAAGGGATTGGGATCGATTGAGAGGAAATACGATGGATTGATTGGGAAGGGAATCAAGGTTGAAGGAGACATTGGCCGACCGTATAAGGAAAGAGATCGAGTGATTGGTCGATGATGAGCGAGATTGGGAGGGATTGAGGGAAGCGACGCTGTGCCATTTTGGGAAGGTCGGTTGATGGGGTCGATCAGGATCGAGATGGCACCGTTAACCAAGAATGAAATGGTGGCATAGGAGAGATACAGAGCGATGGATCAATGGCGGTACATGCCAGATTGGGAAAGTGGGGTAGGACAATGATGGGATGAGGAAGATGATCTGGGGCCGTCCGATCATCTGAGATCGGGCAGCTCAGATCGTGCGATGTGAATTTTTATTTTTTTTATTTTTATTTTTTAAATAAAAATAATACAAAAATATCAAAATGGTGACACATCGAGGCTCTTGGAGCTGCCATGTGTCACTCCTTGAAAATTTGATAATTAAAATATAAAGAAAAATAAAAATAAATAACAAACAACCTTGGGTGAAGAAAGTTTCTTCATGAAAGTTACTCATCTCTACAACTTTCATAAAGAGACCAAAATCAAAATAAGTCACTTGCACAAAGTGATATTTTTTGGGTACTACATGTACATAAAATACCTTGATTTTTGAGTTTTATATTTTTTTGTCATGTTTAAATATGATAAAAATCGGGAAAAAATATAACAAAGTCAGAGATAAATATTTACACATTAATCTAATTTTTTGGATTTGTGTTAATTGATAAAGTGGAGAAATAAAATAAAGTACGGTAAAGAAGACTTTTATACAGACTGTCAATGAAGACTCAGACCCAATTAGTTTCTTTGAATTTGTTAGTTTAGATTTGGATTTTTACACATTTTAATAATACTTTTTTCAAAGAAAATAAATGAAAAATAAATAAAAAAAGAGTTAATTATGTACATAAAATAATAGTTCAAAATGGGGGTAAATATCAATGTACAAAAGAGTCCTAAAACCCAATTTTCACATATGAGATGGGATTCACTTGAACTTGTTCTTATTTTGAAGGTAATTGAATGTACATTAATTTAAAAGTGAGTAGGATCAGGCATAGTATGAAAGATATATCAGTGTTGTAGTCCAGAATTCTTGAAATCAGGGTTTGGGTTTTATGTTCACTTACTTTTGTTAGTGATTTTTTGTATTTTTTCTTTGTTAGTATTATGTACACAATGGAGTGGATTCAGGTGATTTGAAGTTAGCATGAATTAGTTAAAATTCGGGAAAATTGGCTTATTTTACAGGTTATATTGGCTGGGATTTTTGGCTTCTTATTTTTTTGCAATTATGAGTGATAAAATGCAATTATTGTTTATTCATACACGAATACTAATTATGCAAGATAATGGATAAAATGCAGATGAATTTTGAGGAACTGAGCTTAATGAATAACTTTTAGAGTGATGAATCACAGATTCATTTGTCCACGTGGACCAACCAGAATGCAGGGACTGTATACCGTAGGTCAACTGTCCTTGAGCCCCCTCTCATGTTAGAACCTCAACTACCCCTCTCTTATCCCTTCTTCACTCCATTATCCTCGCCTCCATATTCCTCGATACCTTTCCCAAGTTGCAGCCCTAGCATCCTTCTTCATCGCCCATACCAGAATACCTACCTATCATCGTCCTTCTTCCCTCCATCATCTTCGCCCTTTTCCCCCTTGCCACTTCTATAAATAAGGAAGTCTGACTTCCTCTTCCATTTTGATCCCCATCCTTATCTTACAACCTCAAGAGTAATACCCTTGTCTACGCACCTTGGTGACAACTTTGAGCTACAATCCTCAATGGAGTGGATAAAGGCAAGGGTGATGTGATCCAGGTGTTGTCGGAGGAGCTCCGACGGTGCCTCGTTTGCTCCAAGCTTCAGAGCTTGTTCGAGCTTCTAAGTATGGATATTTTCCTTGTATTTCATTCCTTTAGCGTAAGTTAGTTTTTAATTTGATCGATTAGTGTCTAGGTTAGTTTAATTTGATTTTGGAAATCGTTAGAGCACTAAGCTCATCACCAAATTTGTGGTGAGTCCACTGTATCTGATCGTCCTTTCACCTCACTTTCTATCCTCTTCACTTGATTCATCAAACCCCCTTATTTTCCCCTTGATCCCATAAGGATTGGGTGGGAGTCGGATCCCCCTTCTCCACCATCGCTGGAGATTTATCACCTTGCTATCTCGTTATGTTGTCACCTTCAAAAGAGGGTCATCCATGACCCCCTCGTGCTCCCCTTCACTTTTATTTAGGTTCGCGACACTTAGCAACTCTTGGAGCTCCACCTTGAAGCTTGAACATGAGATCTAGGTAGAAGAAGCTCCAAGGTCCCATCACTAGATTCCAGACATCTTTAGGGTAACTGCAAGTGTGCATGAGCATCAAGAAGCTCGAGAGCCCATCAATGTCAGAGGAGGAGGCCAGAAGTCGGAGAAATGACCGATGTAAGCATCTCTAGCCAACCTTCTTCCAGGTTCTTCCAAGTCCATCCACTGCCGTCGAATGAAAGCCGTATTTCGGATCTAATCTAGCCGTCCAAATCCAAGCGAAGGGAAGCCCCTCCTCTGCCAATTGATCTTTCGCGTGGAACGTCCTGAGCCCTATGATCTATGCCACTTATTTGGGGGTAATTGCATCACATACCCCACCATTTTGTATTTATTGCATTTGTTGAATATTCTACTTTGGTCTAGTGCGAACTCAACTCACGTGGTCCCCCATGTGAGTTGATCATTTTGCTAGGGAACCTTTCTAGATTCCTTTATTTCATTTTAATATATAAAATTTGTATATTAGTGTAAACTTTTGGGTTAATTTACACCCAACCCCCATACTCTATATTTTATTGCAAATCTAGCCCTGCTAGTACATTGTAAATTAGTTTGTATATTTAATTTTTATTAGTTAGTCCATGTGCTTGTAAATTCGTGGAAAAAATTGAGTAAATACTTCAATTATTTCTTAGATTTTTATTTAGCATTCACTTGCACTTTCCATTTATTAAAATTATTTAGGAGTTACTTATTCCCTATTCAGATATAAAGATAAAAAATTAACTTATTAAAAATTCCAAAAAATTATATAGTTTATATTACTATATTTTATAACTCCAGACCAAAAATCATAGAAAATATAAAAGAAAACCCCTAAAAATAAAAACCCCTCCTAAGCTTATAAAATTTTGCCAAAAATATATAAAATAAAAATAGTTTTCTATATTAAAAATCATTTTGAAAATTGTGTACTTATTTTCTTTTTTAAATCTCAAAATAATTTAAGCTATTTATTAACTCCCTATTTTGAAATATTTAGATTTTAAAAATACTTAAAAAATTAGTAAAAGTCACATAAAAATCCCCAAAAATATAAAAATGAGAAAACCACAAAAATAATTAACAAAACCTTTATAGACTATTTATAGTGTATATATACTTATATACTACTTATAACTTCTATTGTTAATTATAAAAACCTAAATATATTTAAAACCTTGACACAAATAAAAAGGACTATTTTTATTTACTGATTTTTTATATGTATGTACATCTTATATAGTATTGATATTATACATAGATTATATGTAGATATAGATATATACTTATACATATTAAAAAGCAAAAGAAACTAAAAATTAGAAAAAAAGATAAAAAGAAAATAAAAAATATACAATTTAAAAATATAAAAATATAAAAGTAAAAATCCTTAAAAATTTAGTATATTTAAAACTCAGAAAATGTAAAAAGTAGAAAAGTACAAAAATGGTTGTTGTTTATTTTTGCAGGCAATAATTATTTGTCAATCCACATATTTGCTCTCTGTGGTTCGACACTATACACTAATTCACTATACATATTATTTGTAGAGTTAAAATAAAAGTAAATTTTGATGTACACATTTTGATAAATTTATCTTAGATTATGGGTTGATTGTTTATTTGATTGATTGTAATGATCTGTGCACTGTGAGAGCGGACTGCATAGCGATTGCCAGAGTCGACTTATCGGGTACCGCAGGACATCCAGGACCAGGCGTTAGGATCCTCATTCCTCTTGAACTGTCAAATGGTGCCATTACCGAGGAGCAACGTAGGATAGGTTTTTAGTGTACACATTTACCTGCATATTTTTCTCTAATTTTCTCTTTTTATATATAATTGTTTATCTGCTTCTGATGACTTTTTTTGTTGAGTTTCTTACGAGGGATCGAATTTCAAAGGAGACTTCTTAGGAAGCTGGTGCACCGGAGCTGCAAGGAGATTAACTTTTTCTTTATAGACCAATTGGAGAGAGCAAGAAAGAAAGAGAGATGAGTAAAAGCAATAGCATAACATTTTATTTTTTTATTTTTGTGAGAGAGAGGCTCTTTTTATTTTGTAATCATTAATTGTAATAATACATGTACTTGGATGTTTTGGACATTTCCATACTCCGAGGTCCATTGCCCGAGTGATTGTTCACCTGGGGGATTCATCGGATTTTATGCATTTTCACCTTCTTCACTTTTATTCTCCCGATTTCCCCATTTGTTTATCTTTGTTTTCCGTATTTTGAGTTTTCCACCTTATTTTTCTTTATTTTCTGTGAATGGTCCCATAGACTTAGGATTACTTGATACGATAACTAGGTCCCAAGCCGAATTAAAAGCATGTGCCTATAGTTTTTTACGCTTGGACTTAGTCAAATTAAAATTGCTGATTACTTGGACTTGAAACAGAGCGACATGAGAAGTTCTTTACAATGCTAGAAGGATCTGGCATTGCAGACACCGATGAGCCTCCAAGGTCAGAACTTTGGGTTTCTCTTCTAGGTATTGAACATTTGGTTCTTCACGATTAATAGCAATTCTTGTTTAGAGTGATTTTAGATGCTTTGCATATCGTATATGTAGTGTAAATATTTTCAGTTCTGCTTTGCGTCCCGCATGGAGAGAGATGGGAAGCATTTTAAGTCATCTTACTTGGCTTGCATCATGAGATGCTATGGTGAGATTTCCATCTTAGCATCAACTTGCCCAACTTTTCCTCTTCTCTCTCAGTATGGTATGTCTTAGGAAATTAAAGAAAAATACAAAAAAAGTGTTAGGCACATTATTTCGAAAACTAATAAAAAGTGAAAATCCAAAAATTAAAATAAGGGGATTGTTTAATAAACTTTGACCTAATTAAAATTCGTAATGAACCATCATTGTTTGGGTTTTATAAAGACCACATTATTTTCAGGTAGTATCCAGACTGATTGAGGCACAACCATAGGGATTAGAGCTCAAAACCTAGCCTGAATATTGCATTGTTATTGACTAGATTCATGAAGTATTGGTGACTATCTTACGTAGGTGAGTTGGGCCTTGTCTATGACAATGTTCTCGCCTTGTGTAAAACATTAGACCTCGTCTGAAGTGTTTAGCTTGGGTCACACCCTCATGGATGTGTTTGTCTCATCATCTTACATCTGAGTGCCTAACTTTTGAGGGGAAGTAGTGGTTTCGCTTATCGACTTCCTCCTCTATTCTTTGGTTCAGTAGTGGATCCAAACCCAATATCATGGATTCTCTTGAAAAAGTGCAGGCTATAGGATACAAAGGAAGTGGAAAGTACATGATACTTTTTGGGAGTACTCACTCTCCTATAGGGTTAGCCTCTAAGGACTTGTTCAAAGATTGCATGAAAATAATAATAAAATTGAAAAGATAAAAATAGACGAACTCTCACAGCTTCACATTGTGTTGGGTTGGTGAATCCATACTTGTATTGTGTTTGTTTGAATTAAAGTTTAGGTCAAAGATCTAGCCCTATGCACTTGCACTATTTTTCGTTTCATATTTTTTTAATACTTTTTATTCTATTCATTGCGGACCTTCTTCTTATCTCCTTTGCATCCCATTCTATTGTTTATCACCATATTCTTATATTCCTCATATGAATCCTCTTATTCTTCCAAGATGTCATCTCATGAATGGCTTGGCAAGGACCTTGCCGATACCTACATCGATTTCATGCATTCAACACCTTCAATAATTCGAGGAAATTCCCGAGAACCCAGTTCGTATGGTGAACTGATCTCCAAACTACTTGACTTCTTCCTTTATTTCAATAAATCGGGATCATCTAGTCCCGCCATTTACCCCTTGTAGATGGAGATCGATTTCAGTCAATATCAAATGCTCCATTCATACACATCTAGACTTGACCCTAATTGTAGATCATTCATTTCACATGGTGCTACAGTTTATAAGACAGATCAGGGTACATCTTCATATGTAGATCCAAAGACAACCCTGTTCCATGTTCAGATCAATTCCTTTGAGTCCGAATCCGATATGGCTCCTAAAAGAAAGGGAAAGAGATTGAACCAACCGGATCATGGGCAATCCGATTAGAACATAGTGAATGCCTAGTTGCTTGCTTAAATTCAGTCCATCTAGGAACAACTGATAGATCATGCACTTTTCGAAGTCGCTTTGCCTAGATAATTTGAGGAGAGAGAGAACATATGAGGAGGAGGTGATGATGAAGAACAAGACGGACACTGTGGAAGGCCCACTGATGAGACCAGGGTAGAGGCTCCTAAGCCCACTGTCAATGAAATCTACAATCCTAACGTTGCCCATATGATAGAGTGGATATAGATCCATGTAGTCCACATACATTTTGAACTGAAGCTGCAGTTTCTGGCTCTTCTTCTCTCCTTCCACGAGAACAGAAATGAAGAGCCATACATCAATCTTCAATAGTTTTCTCACATATACCACACCACTCAATACCCCAACATTCTGTTGGGCATAATCAAGATGATTGTATTTCTCTTCAACCTTCAAGATAAGGCTTTATATTGGATTAATCATCTGGGGAAGGTCGCGACGACATGGAAGGAACTAAAATATGTGCTCCTCCTGAAATATTATCCACTTGGTCATCTCAATTAGATGCGAGTATGGATTAGTAAATTCTCCCAGGGACCACACGAGTCAATACATGAAGCCTTGGAGAGATTCCCTGATTTGTATGAGAAGTGTCCCCACCATGACATCCCTTGGACCATCCTGGTCCAACTTCTTTGGGGGCCTCACTCTAAAAAGTCAGAGGCTTGTGGATGTCGTCTGTGATGGCTCTTACTTCGACAAGGATGAGGAGACCAATTGGAAGATCTTTGAAGAGATGGTCGAAGGAGAGGTCGCTCTATCCTCATCTGTGCATATAAGAGACAACCACAGATCCACTACTAGACCATCAATATGGCGACATCCGGTGAAGCAGACAGGGATGAGAGCTCCAACCTCAACATTATAAGGAGCCACCTGTCTAAGGTTGGTATAATTGAAAAGCGATCACATGACTAGGAGAAATTGCCTGTGATCGAACAGAGGACCCAACACCTGGACAAGATGGATCATATTTCAAAGCAGTTGGAGATACTTGTGAGCACTATCAATGTTGTACAATCTGCAAGCCTGGTCACTACAACTCATGCTGAGCTGCATCAACCTCAACTGTGTTCAGGAAAGCCTCGGGACCAGCATGTATACTATGTGCATGGACCTTGTAATTATGATAAAGTTCAGGGACCTCATAATAATTTTTACAAAAATATACAACATGAATTTCATTTTATTTGACTAAATCATAAATAAATACTACAAGGGTTTACATGCAATTTTTCCACCTCACGTTGGATGACATGTGAGGTGACGTGGACTGGACCTATTTGCAATTACAGAAAGATCACGGTCCTTTATGAAAAATTTCCACTTTATTATACATGCTATATTTTAATTTCAGGAGTAAATAATAAATACAAAAATGCGGGGTCAGATGTGCAATTTACCCCATTTATGCGTGTCATCAAACGACATTGGTCTTCTCACTTGCCATGTGTCACTCGTCCAGTGGCCGATGATGCTTCGCAGATCAACGCCTGAGATTAGATCAGCTGGGCTAATTGGACGGTGACGACTTGGCGTGATCCGACGGCTTTGCTGCGACCTGGAATCTGCATCTGATCCGAGGTGCTGAAGCATAGAGGAAGAATAAGGGAAGAACTCTCCTGAATCGAGCTTCGATCCTTCCTCCCTCGCTCCTCCGACATCCTTTGAAGCTCAAAGATGGTCCAAGAGTTGCCTGCGGTGGTCCTCCACGTGTTGGTGGAGGCAGAACATCTCGATGTTGACTAGAGCTCATCCACAAGGACGATGAAGATCGAGAGTCCTAAGTGGCTTGATCTTAAGGATATTGAGAATGCTCAAGCGCATAACGGAAGCGTGTTGATCGCATCATATGCGATCGTGGAAACTAGTCGTATTAGATGCAAGATGCAGCAGAAATTAAAATTTTTAATCCAGTGATAAAACCACATGATCACAAAAACATTTCTTGGATCGTTTTATCAAACCACAAAGTATTAGAATTACCTCTTGAAGCGTGGTTATGATCACGAGATCTCTAAAGCAAGAGATCCTCCTGTCTCAAGTCTGATCCACGAAGATGGCACATGCGGGTGCGATGATGAGACGCAATCCTCCCACAATCCTCGATGAAGATCCAAGCTACAAATCCCCTGATTTCGTCCAACAAAATCCGTCATCTTCCTTTGGAGCAAGCATCCCCAAATAAGATGGAGATTCTCAAGTAGTCGAAGGCGAAGGAGAGAGCCTCCTTTTCTTAACACACAAGATGGACGACCACCTTGGAGGAGAGAGAGACAGAGTAGGCGAGAATGAGAGAGAGAGAGTAGTAGCCTTGTACAACTCTTGTTCATGTACTTTGAAAGGGCTAGGGTAGCCCTCCTTATATACTAGTTTGGGATCCAATGTATCTCAATCCATGGCACACATGGATCCAACGGCTAGGTTGATCCATGTATTAATCAATGGTCATGATTGTTGTTGGCTAAAAACCAACAACATTAATTTATATTTAAATCGAACATATGTTGCATTATCATCAACATAATTTAATTCAACATAAATTAATTATCAAGAGATAACAAGATAAAAAAGGAGGAGATAATAAATCACCCCCAAAAATAGGGGGCGTCACCCATGGTTGACGCCACCTATATTTTGTGGTGATTAATCTCTTTTTTTATTTTATCTATTATTTATTAATAAATTTGTCATAACCATTATCACAAAAATATCCACCAAATTAATTCCAAATTAATTTGCGAATATTTCAATCATGCCATTGATATGTGTGTGTGTGAATCATATTCACAACCCAAACTAATTTGTAAATTACATTTCCAATTAATTAACTAATGTGAATCCAATCCACATTAATAATTAACAAATATTATTTACAAAGTTTCTCTCTCTCTCTGATATATATATATATATATTATAAATCACATTTATAATACACAGATATTATGGATTGTACTATCCATATTCTGCAATCCTTGATAATTAAACCCCATTTAATTATCTTGGATAATCATTCTCACAATATGAATCTCATTCATATTATACTTGATAATTAAATCTCATTTAATCATCAATACCTTCTTGCTTGGATACAAAATTCATCATAGGAATTATTCTTGAACTCCTTCAAGAATAATGTGCTTTCTCCGCATATACTTGGAGATAAGGACATGGCGATTGTATTGTTCCATGTATAGTGACTTGGATGTTGAGATCTCATCTCATATCCAGATCTTACGAACCTCCCACAGATGCTTGATTAAATCAAGATGACACATCTAATCTTCTCATTGCATCTGAATCTCATTCAGACCAATGTCCAACACTTGGAACAAGATCCGATTGCTTCTCTACTGAGAGGAGTTATTAAAATCCAGACCTGTTTGATCATTCCCTCGGAGTGGAAGCGTCATGGTTATACAATCGTTTATGATCACATGACCCTCAGGTATTCCCAATACCTGTACATCCTGCATGCTGGAAGACCTATGATCAACCAGGAGATCAAGATCAATTTTAACTGTCCTCTTTAGGGTTTGATCACCAAGTTTCTCAATCTTGGTCATTGGGAATTGGTATCAATAATATGCTTTCTCAAAGCATAATCATACCTTCAAATTCATGTCATGATTCCAAAGCACGATAACCATGCATGGAATTTGATCGGTCCCAATACCTCATGTGTGAGCTCATGTCTTCCGGTTCATAAGTGAACCTGTATGATCCCTTTGAGAGATCGTATCACTCATGTGCCCTTACATGCATACCAACGTGCCGGTATATAGACCTTGGTTAGGTCATCAACCTATTGGTCTGCCAAATGTACACACTCAGACATATAGTAACACATCTGTCTCCGGTCAGAGGATGCGTGCCTATGCTGTGACAACATTCAACATTGGACTTAGGTTATCTCGATCTCGTCAAGTCAACCCATTGACCTAACTAATTTGACACCTCCGAATCACTATTCCCATGCAGAGGACCGGCATCAAGAGGTCGGTCAGATATCAGCCTATGTGAGAAAGGATTGCCATCTCCTACTCAGGCCGGAGATCATCTCTTAATAATCATTTGATGGTGCTTGATGAGTCCTCTATCTAACTCCTTAGATATTCATCCAAACACTAGCCTCTATGATAAATTTAATGAATCAATAGATATATGATCATCAAGATGGCCATGGTACATAACCCTAATTGTACAGAGGGACCTTATAGTGCATTCATTCATTTAATTTCAGAAAGGGAGTGAAACATCAATAACTTTTGTTGATAAAGATATATATATTACAATAACATTTATTGTAAGAATGGTTCGCCCGGGGCTCATATGTCTAACAATCTCCCACTATCCCTCAGAACCATTCAGGTACAATCCGTAAACCCATACTCATTACATGCTGGTCAAAAACCTTCTGTGTCAGAGGTTTGATAAGAGGATCAACAACGTTGTCGGCAGAGGCCACCTTGGTGATGATGATATCACCACGCTTTTGAATCTCCCGAATGATGTGGTATTTCCTTTCCACATGCTTGCTCTTTTGATTCCATCTGGGTTCCTTTGCCTGGGCAATGGCTCCCGTGTTATCGCAGAGTAACGGGATGGGAGTATCAAAGGAAACTACGCCAAGCTCCAAGATGAACTTGCGCAACTACACCGCCTCTTTTGCAGCATCTGATGCAGCAATGTATTCGACTTCTGTTGTTGAATCCGCCATAGTGTTCTGCTTCTTGCTTCTCCAGCTCACAACACCACCGTTTAACATGAATACAAAACCTGATGTCGACTTTAGATCATCAATATCCGATTCGAAGTCTGAATCTATATATCCCAAGATTTGGAGATCACCATCTCCATAGACCAAGATGTAATCTTGCGTCTGTCTTAGATATTTGAATATGTTTTTTTACTGCAATCCAGTGTTGCTCTCCATAGCGGGATTGGTAACGACTTACTACTCCCACTGCATGGTAAATGTCTGGCCTAGTACACATCATGACATACATTAAGCTTCCTACAGCTGATGCGTAGGGGCATCCAGCCATGGCCTTCTTTTCCTCAACATTTTGAGGAGCCATCCCTTTCGACAGATGGATACCATATCTTAAGGGGAGGAAACCTTTCTTTGAACTATCCATACGGAATCGTTCAAGAATCTTCTTAATGTATCCATGTTGTGATAATCCCAATATTCTCTTTTCTCAGTTTCTGAACAACTTCATGCCTAAGATGTAAGAGGCTTCTCCAAGATCTTTCATCTCGAAGGTATGGGACATCCAAATCTTCACAGTGGTCATCATTCCTGTATCATTCCCAATGATAAGGATATCATCTACGTAAAGCACGATGAACACAATGGCGCTCCCACTAAGCTTCCTGTACACACAAGGTTCATCAGGAATTTGCACAAAATCATAACTCTTTATGATTTCCTCAAATCTGATGTTCCAACTACGAGAAGCTTGTTTGAGCCCATAGATGGATTTCTTTAGCTTGCATACTTTTCCGTCCTCAACTACGATGCCCTGGGGCTTCTCCATATAGATATCCTCCTCGAGGTATCCATTGAGGAAAGCTGTCTTGACATCCATCCACCAGATGTTGTAGTCAAGAGATTCAGCTATAGCTAGCAGTGTCCCGATGGACATAAGCATGGCCACAGGAGAGAACGTCTCATCGTAGTCGATGCCTTCTCTCTGTGTGTAGCCCTTGGCTATGAGCCGTGCCTTGAAAGTCTCTACTTTCCCATCAGGTCCCCTCTTTCTCTTGAATATCCATTTACACCCTATGGGTTTTACCCCTTTAGATGGATCCTCTAGGGTCCATACACCATTCTTATGCATGGAGTCAATTTCTGACTTCATTGCTAGAATCCATCTATCCATGTCATGATCCGCGAGTGCTTCATCAAATGAAGAAGGATCATTGTCAGTCTCACCTGACACATAGAATCCATACGTTTTAGGTGGTGCAACCACCCTCGAACTCCTTCGAAGAGGTATGGGTGTTTCATCTTTATTTATCTCTTCAGTTTCTGGTTTAGGAATATCAGAATCCTCAGGGGATTCAATGAGTTCATCTACTTCATTTCTGTCTTGACCTTTAAGGAAATCATCCTCCAGAAATTTCACATCCCTAGAGATAAAAACCTTTTGGGTCTCAGGGTCATAAAGCTGGTATCCAATACCATATTTAACATACCCAATGAAGTAACACTCACAAGTACGAGATTCTAGCTCACTTGCATCCACGTTCTTTGCATGGACCAAGCAACCCCAAACCCTCAAGTGATTAACACTAGGCTTGGTACCATTCCAGAGCTCGTAAGGAGTCTTGGGTACAGACTTTCTAGGAATCTTGTTCAGGATATAAATTGTAGTCTCTACTGCATATCCCCAAAAACTAAGAGGCAAACATGCTTTGCTCATCATTGAACGGACCATGTCCATGATGGTCCTGTTGTGTCTCTCAGCAACACCATTAAATTGGGGAGTTTCAGGGGGAGTGAGATTGGAGACAATTCCATTCTCTTTAATATATTCCTTGAATTCATCTGAGAGGTACTTACCACCTCGGTCGGATCAAATCCGTTTGATCTTCCTATCGGTTTGGTTCTCAACCAAAGCCTTAAACTCTTTTAACTTTTCAAAGATTTCAGATTTATGACGTAGTAGGAAGACAAACCTGTATCGTGAATGGTCATCAATAAACACCAAATAATATCGATATCCATTTCTAGTCGTGGTACTGAAGGGATCACATACATCAGTATGTATTAGGTCTAGAATACCTTCGCATCTTGTAACCTTGTTACGGAAAGGCATCTTGGTCATTTTACCTCGAATGCAATGTTCACAGGTAGGTAAAGATTGAACCTGTAGAAAATCTAAAGGCCCATCCTTTATCAATCTATTGATCCTATCAACAGATAAATGACCAAGCCTTTGATGCCAAATCATATTCGAATGATTTCCATTCTCCCTGGATCTTTTAGGGTTTTTATTGTTAGTGGTAGTGACATTTATGACACATTCATCAATGCACAATTCATAGAGTCCACCAAAAGTCAGAACACCTTCCGTAATAAATTTATCATATTGATTAATGACTAACTTATTACAGAATAGGAAGGAGTATCCATGTCTAACAAACTTAGATACAGATATCAAATTCCTCCCGACTTCATGTACATAAAGACACTCTTTAAGTACTAGGATTCGACCACTAGATAATGATAGTCTGCACGTTCCAATGGCGATTGCTGCAACACTTGCATCAGATCCCATCTGGATGAATATCTCTCCTTGCTCCAGATTCCTAGTTTCCTGAAACAAATGCAACGAATTGCATACATGAACAGAAGAACCGGAATCTATAACCCAACTTACTTCTCATACAACGAGAAAGCTAGTTTCAATGATGAAAGTAGAATTCATACCTGCTGGGGCTTTACCTTTGTCAGCAGACTTCAGGTAATCTGGGCATTTACGTCACCAATGCCCCAGCTTCTTGCAGTAGTGATAGACATCGGACTTTTGCGATGTCATTAGCGTGGAAGCACTAGAAGATGAAACAACTCCTTAATTCTTCTTCTTTCTCTTCTAGGCCAGGCCCTTCCGAGAACCTTGCTTCCGCCCACACTTTCCTCTCACTTGTGCAACCATTGCACTAGCAGAGGGGCCGTCCTTTATCATCACGTCTTCTGTAGACTTTAATGCAGCTAACAACCCAGCGTTAGTGAAATCAACTTTTCTCATGCGATATGACACCACAAAGTTGTTGAAAGACTTAAGTAGCAACAGGAGAATGAAATCAACCTGTATGTCAGCATCCATGAAGGCTCCCAGGGTTTTTAATTCAGAGAGGTACCCAAACACTTTGATTACGTGTTCTCTGATAGAGGTCCCTTCCTGCATCTTGCAGGGAATAAGCTCTTTCATCACATTGTAACACTATGTGCGGTTTATGTCACCAAACATTTTCTTTAGATTCATCATATTCTCTTGGCAATGGTTTATTTCCACATGTTGCTTCTAAAGCACATTGGACAATGACCCAAGGATATAAAATCTTGCCAGATTATGGTCTTCATTATATTTCTCATTATATGATTTATCTTCCGCAGTTAGGGTTCTGCTATCTTGTCCTTGGACATCACATACGAGATGCGCTCCGCAGAAAGGACAAGATCCAAATTTCGAATCCAATCCGAATAATTTGGTCCGGTCAACTGGTTGACCTCCAGGAGGCTGCTAAGTGCGTTCATGGACTTCATTTTCTGAAATTAAGAATGCACTATATCAGAATACATAAATAATTATATATTCATTTCAAGATATTTGATTAAGGCATTTTAAATCAAATTCGTCTTGCTATGTCAACTTTGAAATATTATTCCCTTATCTTCTTTCAAAGTACGAGATATACTTATCGTATATCTCAAGCAAGATCTAGGATCTCCTCTCTATCCTCATCACATCCCAATAATATGAGAACCTGTGACTCGAATAAAGAGAAGCAGGAACACATTCCGCCTTGCAAGTCCAACTTGCATTTCCCAATTTGGTCTTTAACACCCGGGCCCACCACCCCTAAGATGATGTTGACCCGTTGTTAATTGAACCAACCGTCAACATGCTTAATACTCGCTATTTGCAATCCAATATCGCCCCAATAATATGAGGACCCGATATTGGGGTCAATACGTATACAACCTTACTCTTTTGAGAAGCAAAGAACCCGAACCAAATAAATCATATATAGGATCTGTCACTTCGGACATGCGTCTCCTTTATACAACATCTAGCGACGGAATCCTTTGCCTTGACGGGAGACCATGGATGTCACTTATGTGATCCTCCACCTCATATTCAAATTGTAATAATTAATTATCATGAATCATATTCACATAATTAACTCTTCGATGGGAAATACACATCTATTCATAATAGAGTGTTTATTGGATATAATTAATTTAATCACATTAAATTAATCATCAATCCAATTATCAATCAACAAACTTGATTATTACTTGAATAGTAGGTATAATCTCAAAGTACGTATTATTCGAATTTTAATAATTAGAAAAATATACTTTAACTTCTCCGACATTATCGAGTCCCCACCCGCTGTCATGGCCAGTACCGACAAGAGTGGGACGGATCACATACGTTGCAACCCGCAACCCCAATGCTCTCCGACTAGTCACCATATCCACCTTAGGAAAGGACAATGCCAGATAGATCATCATGTACTTTGAGATGCTCATCGGTTTTTCAACCGAAATTATACCATATAATGTATATCAAAACAATTTTTGATAATATTATAAAGAGATTTGCTAAACAAATCCCCAATTCTATTCAAGCAAGAGGGTTTTCATGTAAGAGTTGTCCTACAACTATTGTAGGATAAACTAAGGTTCTTCATGAAAAAAAAAGTTTGTTGATGATTTCATATCAAGCAATTAATGATCAAGACCACTATCTTATCATCTTGATCTAGGAAAATGTCATTCAATGAAACAACTATCTCTTTAAATATTTTATAAGTATTTATCACTAATTATTTCAGAAAATTAACTATTAATTTTCATCATCATATTTGAATGACTATCACATGGTTCATGATCAAAATCGTCAATTTTCAGCAGTGACCCCCAATCACTAAAATTAACTTATGTTGATCAATTTAAATCCAAATTATGCAAAATCAATTTCTTAAGATTGCTAATTTGATTTATGAAAGAATCCAAATGATATTTCATGCATTTAGAGGCACATCAGAACAGTAATTAACTTATTAATCATGTTCAGATCTGCTGTACCCGCAACAGTGAATACATGTTTATTCAAAGGGCTATATCTTGAGAAAATGAAATCCAAATTACATAAACTCAGATCCTATGGTTTCCTTATTTAATGGGGAACAAAATACAATTCCAAATTTAGCATTTAAACAATTTAAACAGTCCCGACAAATTCCAATTAGACAGAGGTGCGAAAATTGAAATGCGACAAAATTTCACGACCCTTTCAAACCCAAGTCATCCTAGGTCTATGGATCGTATCCAAAACCTTTTTCAACCTGGCTCTGATACCACTTGAATTATATTGAGAATCCTTAAGCACATCATGGAAGCGTGTTGATCGTATCATATGCGATCGGAGCGACTAGTCGTACTAGTCGCAAGATGCAGCGGAAATTAAAATTTTTAATCAAGTGATGAAACCACATGATCACAAGAACATTTCTTGGATCATTTCATCAAACCACAAAGTATTAGAAATACCTCTTGAAGCGTGGTTGCGATCACGAGATCTCTAAAGCAAGAGATCCTCCTGTCTCAAGTCCGATCCACGAAGATGGCACTTGCGGGCGCGATGATGAGACGCGTTCCTCCCGCAATCCTCGATGAAGATCCAAGCTACAAATCCCCTGATTTCGTCCAACAAAATCCGTCGCCTTCCTTTAGAGCAAGCAATCCCAAAGAAGATGGATATTTTCGAGCAGTCGAAGGCGAAGGAGAGAGTCTCCCTTTCTCAACACACAAGATGGACGGCCACCTCGGAGAAGAGAGAGAGAGAAAGAGAGTAGGCGAGAATGAGAGAGAGAGAGTAGTAGTAGACTTGTACAAATCCTGTTCATGTACTTTGAAAGGACTAGGGTAGCCCTCCTTATATACTAGTTTGGGATCTAATGGATCTCAATTCATGGCACACATGGATCCAACGGCTAGGTTGATCCATGTATTAATCAATGGTCATGATTGATGTTGGCTAAAAACCAACAATATTAATTTATATTTAAATTAAACATATGTTGCATTATCGTCAACATAATTTACTTTAACACAAATTAATTATCAAGAGATAACAAGATAAAAAAGGAGGAGATAATAAATCACCCCCCAAAATAATGGGCGTCACCCATGGTTGACACCACCTATATTTTGTGTTGATTAATATCCTTTTTTATTTTATTTGTTATTTCTTATTAAATTTGTCATAACCATTATCACAAAAATATCCACCAAATTAATTCCAAATTAATTTGCGAATATTTCAATCTTGCCATTGATATATATGTGAATCATATTCACAACCCAAACTAATTTGTAAATTACATTTCCAATTAATTAACTAATGTGAATCCAACCCACATTAATAATTAACAAATGTTATTTACAAAGTCTCTCTCTCTCTATGATATATATTATAAATCACATTTATAATACACAGATATTATGGATAGTACTATCCATATTCTGTAATCCTTGATAATTAAATCCCATTTAATTATCTTGGATAATCATTCTCACAATATGAATCTCATTCATATTATACTTGATAATTAAATATCATTTAATAATCAAGACATTCTTGCTTGGATACAAAATTCATCATAGGAATTATTCTTGAACTCCTCCAAGAATAATGTGCTTTATCCGCAGATACTTGGAGATAAGGACAGGGAGATTGTATTGTTCCATGTATATTGAATTGGATGCTGAGATCTCATCTCAAATTCAGATCTTACGAACCTCCCACAGATGCTTGATTAAATCAAGACCGCAAATCTAATCTTCTCATTTAATTTGAATCTCATTCAGGCCAATGTCCAACACTTGGACCAAGATCAGATTGCTTATCTACTGAGGAGAGTCACTAAAATACAGACCTATTTCATCACTCCCTTGGAATGAAAGCGTCATGGTTATACAATTGTTTATGATCACATCACCCTCAGGTAATCCCAATACAAATACATCCTGCATGCTGGAAGATCTATGATCAACCTGAAGATCAAGATCAATTTTAACTGTCTTCTTCAGGGTTTGATCACCAAGTTTCTCAATCTTGGTCATTGGGAATTGGTATAGATCATATGCTTTCCCAATGAATATATCATACCTTCAAATTCATGTCATGCTTCCAAAGCACGACGACCATGCATGGAATTTGATCGGTCCCAATACTTCATGAGTGAGCTCATGTCTTCTAGTTCATAAGTGAACCTGTATGATCCCTTTGAGAGATCGTATCACTCATATGTCCTTACATGCACACCAGCGTGCCGGTGTATAGACCTTGGTTAGGTCATCAACCTATTAGTCTGCCAAATGTACACACTCTTACATATAGTAACACATCTGTCTCCGATTAGGGGATGCATGCCTATGCCGTGACAACATTCAACATAGGACTTAGGTTATCTCGATCTCATCAAGTCAACCCATTGACCTAACTAATCTGGCACCTCCGAATCACTATTCCTATGCAGAGGACCTGCATCAAGAGGCCAGTCAGATATCGACCTATGTGAGAAAGGATTGCCATCTCCTACTCAGGCTGGAGATCATCTCTTAATAATCATTTGATGGTGCTTGATGAGTCCTCTTTCTAATTCCTTCGATATTCATCCAAACACCAACCTCTATGATTCATTTAATGAATCAACAGTTATATGATCATCAAGATGGCCATGGTACATAACCCTAATTGTACAGAGGGACCTTATAGTGCATTCATTCATTTAATTTCAGAAAGGGAGTGAAACATCAGTAACTTTTATTGATAAAGATATATATATATATATATTACAATAACATTTATTATAAGAATGGTTCGCCTGGGGCTCACATGTCTAACATGATCCTACAAAATTCAACTCCCTTTGGAGTCGTTTGACCCTCCAGATTTGCAAGGAATGTTCGCAAGGCAAAAAGGCAGGTCCAGGCTCCTTATTAGGTGAGGTTAGATGGTCGATGGAGGGGGTGGTACTTATTCGGTGAATGACAGAGGTGGAAAAGTGGATCTCCAGATTCACCAAGGATCTGGGAGAATGGGAGTGCCTGGGGTAAAGGGAAGTGAAGAGGGAACGATGTGTGGGTGGAATAGATGACGGAGCGACGGTCATGGTACGCGGAGGAGCTCGCCAGAGCTCAACTCCGGTGAAGTACTGGTGGATTAAATTACTCTAATCTAACTATATAGAAGCTAAAATAACTATTGGAAATAGAAGCTAAGATCAAGATTAAGCAAAGTAAATGAAAAAAGACGTAGCTCTTATACCTGGGCTGACTAGGGAGCAGGGTCGCCGGAGGTGGCGGCAGTGGGCGCACCCCCTTGCTCCTGAAGCTCGACCAAGCATGGCAATTGATCCCCCTGTCACGTGGAACAATACAAGGTGCTGAACTAGGGCTCGCATGGATTTAGTGGTGACCAAATTTGAAGAAGGAGGTGGAGGGCTTTATTTATAGCCCTAATCGAGAACCCTTATTGATTGGGGAAAACAAAGATTTATGCGTATGTACACGAGATTAGAAGGTATGGTGTGTATGTACAATGATGGTAGATCAGATCGTCCGAAGGAAGTAATCACGATTGAGTGATAAATCGAGTGGGAATTAAGGGAGAAAATCGCGGGACGAGACATGCCCGTCAAATCTGGAGCAGAGGAGGCAGTTGACCCAGGTCAACTCGTGACGCACTGCGATTGGTCCAGCTGGGACCGCTATAGGACAAAATAACATATTTATTCGAAAATAATTAATTTAGAATAATAAATGATTTTATTAATGTTTGAGTATACAATAAAAATGTTTATTAGTTTATGTAATCTTTTATTATGATTTTTATTTATCTTTTGCTTTATGTTTTAGTAGTTAATTTTTATTAGTGTATTTATAAGTATATTCATCTATATTTTATGCATTTTTATTTTTATTTTATATATTTTATTATTATTTTATTCTTTTATTTTATATATTTATAACTTCTTTTTGTGTGTATAAATATATTTTCATTTCCCTTTTATGATATTATTTGTATACTTAAATAAATAAATGTGTATATTATGTAGGTATATTTATAGGTATTTTACCTATGTTTTATGTATACTATTTTATTTTAGTGTATTTGTTCAGTTCTATTTTGGTTTTGTATTTTTAGTAGAATATAAACAATATTTAAAATATTAGAAAAATATAAAGGAATATAGAATAAAAGAATATATTTCCCTTTTATTTATTTACAAGTAGAAACCTAGGTATTTTAGCTATGTTTTCGCATAGATTTATTTTCTTTTGCATTTTATTTTTGGTTTTATTCTAATTTTAATATACACATATGTTATAGATAATATTCACAAAATTATAAAAATATAATTTTTTAAAAATAATAAATAATGAATAAACTGAATATTTTAATCGGTAGAATGTCCAATAGGGGCCCAAAACCTAATTTCTACACAATAACTCCAAAAATATAAAACCACCACCATTAAATATCTCTTGAAAAGTTAAAAACCTTGTTATTTACACAATAAATGTAATAAATGATGGATGCTATTTTATACAAATTAATGCTATTTACATGCATTAACTAGGGTTTTTAAGGCCAAAATAATAGAATAAAGGTGATGAAATGGAGATTCATCACACATCCTCCCGCAGATAGTCCTCAGGGAGTAATACTAACTAGATCAATCAAGTATTGGGATTGTGGCATCAAGTCTCAAGTCCTCAAAATCGCTCAATCAAACATCAGGAGGGCATAAGATCATGTGAGGGATGAGAGATAATCAGGTCAATCATAATGTATCCCTCAAGTCAGTCAATCTAGATGAGATAACACACAAGATAATCAGAAATCCTTGAGGTGCCAAAGATGGATGATAGAATCATGTAATCGGAGATAGGTCAATCAAGAAGATGAAAGAAATCATGTGGGTTCCGCACACCATCGCTCTGAAGTCCGAATCAAAATAATCAATCAATCCTCAAAATCAATATGGTGGGAACCTCAAAATAGATAGATCGGTCATAGTGCGTGATATCATTATCAAATCATCAAAATATGTCACATCCTCAATCCAGTGTGTAAGATCAAAATCATCAAATAATAATCACACCTAATAATCATGCATCATCAAAGACCTCAATAAGCTCCTATACACATATCGAAAGTCAAATCAACCAAAAGAAGTATCTCAATCTTAGCATCCTCAAAACACACCCGACTTACTCTAATAATCAATGTAAGTAAAAATTCTCAATGCGGGTTATATATACAAGCACAACAATCCCGGGTGATAGAAGGATGATACGGGGTACACGAGGAGGGTGGGCAAGATGAAGGTGGACATAGTCAAAATTGTGGTTCAAGGAGATGGTCTGCCAGAACCGAACTATATGTGGGTGATATGGGCAAGGAAAGAAAAGCCACAAGATCTGTCTAAGAAATGAAGCTCAAGACCCAATATCACGACTCGATGCAAATGAGGAAATATATGTATAAGAGAGGTAGAGAGACTCAAAGATGGAAATGATGACTCACGCGAGTGGGACCACAAACTCAAAGAGATGAAAAATGCAAACGGACTCCAAGTCACAATCAATACACAAGGCTGACCCCCGATTCACCTACTCAACATAGTGAAGACAGAGATGTGGTCTTTTTATTTTGTCAATTTTGGAGTTAGGTGATCATCACAAAGTTGCACACACCGAAGATAGGCTTGGGATTTGGGCACTAATCCTTAGCGTGTGCGTAGGAATAAAATGCACATACAAGGAGGGGGTTACTCTCCCCAAGACGAGGAATCCATTACATTTTATTTTAAAGATCAAGTATAGTTAGCAATCCCAATTTTATTTTGGTTATCACTTTTTTTGGTTGTCTTTCAATGCATGTGCCTAATGGGGTTTCCAATTCCATTTACATCCCAAGTGGTCAAAATTAGAGGGAGAAGATAAAAAAACCATGCAAGTCGGAAAACAATGATGCATGCAAAGTAAGAAGACTTACAGTGCTTCCTGTCTCTCTCCATGCAGGATGCATAACGGTATTGAAACCTAGACTATATGCAAATGCAAGATGATGAAATCGCCCTAGGGTAGTAACTGGTATTATCGTGAAGCACCATATGTTGATCATTCAGAGTCAAATCCTAAAGTCTGATCTTGGAGACGTCTCGATGCCCGCCACGACGGGTCCGACCAGCGCTGTACGATGTCTCCCATGACATGCATGTTCGAATCTAAATGACTAGTAATTATTATTTGACTAAGTCGAAAAGAGCATCTATAGGTACATGCAAATATACTAAGGGCTTTAGACCTTAATCTATCGGCAAACAATTCCTAAGCTAGGGCTCATTCACACAAAATAATAAAAATGGAATAAAAACGGAAAAGCGTCAAAACCATTGAGACCCCCAAGGGAACAATCGCTCGGGAAATGGACTTCATGAAGTCGGAGTGTCTCTGAGAGTTCTAAATTATTACATGTCAAGTCACTCTCTCACATAAATATACAATTTTATTAAGCATAAGAAAATGAAGCTCAGAAACTGTCTAAAAAATTCCTCTAAGTCTGGATAAGTTGCTCTCTCTTGTCAGTTCAGTCAGAAGGTCGGCTCCGCATTTCTTGGGTGCATAGGTCCTCTTAGGAGATCCTCCATCGCGCCGTGGTCCCTCGCAACAAATTCAAACATGATGGAGTGTCAGACAATTCACAATAATATCAAATAATAATGAAAAATGAGTAAATAAATAAATACAACAATAGATAAATGAATGAACAAGAGATAATAAAGAAAACTCAAATAATCTCCTACTACACAATGTTGTTCCCCGGCAACGGTGCCATTTGATAACTGGGAGAAATTAAGCCAAGTCGTGTCATTCCACAAGGCAGACGGACAGTCGTTGACTCGGACAAAATCTCTCGGTTAATCAACAATTAACCCACAATATGAATAAAGCAATTAAATATAAAAAAGGTGGAGCTAAAATTTATTATAACTCTACAACAAATGTGTATAGGTGTAAGCATGTGCAGAGGTCGAACACTGGGAGCAAACGAGAGAAGGAGGAACCATAGATGCACAAAAATTCTATCATTTATCTCTTGTCCAATTTATTTTTTTGTGGGTTTTTAATTTTATATTTTTTATTTAATTTTATGTTTTACAATTTTGTATTTTATTTTTATTTTTTTCAATGTTTATATTTCTTTTGAATTTAAATATAATATATATATATATATATATATATACATACATATGGATAAGTACAAATACAATATAAGGTATATATATACTATATAGATAAAAATATGTAAAAATATATAAAATACAGAAAATATTTTTTTAGGGCTTTCATATTTTTATATTGTTTTTGTAATTTTCCTAGAATTTTTGTTTGTTTTTATGTCTTTTTAATCTAAAAAATATCCCAAATAAGGGATTAATAAATAATCCGAAATTGATTTCGGTTTTAAAATAGAAAAAAATTCCTAAAATTACCCAAATTAATTTTAATCTATAAATAATAATATACAGATAATTATAAAGTAGAAAAATATTTTTGGTATTTTTGTAGAATTTTTATAATTTTTGGTTGGATTTTGGATCTTTATGATTTTTATCATTTTCTTTTTTGATTTTTAGGGGTTTTTGTTTTCTAGACGTAATAAATACCAAAATATACTATATATAAATTTTTTTAATTTTTCAAAATGGTTTTGTATTTTTTGGTATATTTATAGGTAAACAGGAATATATGTGCTCTTTTCATTTTTAATAAATGTATAAAATGTGAAAAATACCAATTAAAAATGTGGACTTGAATCTACATGATGAAGCATCCAATCCCATTTTTGTGGATTTTTAGGATCACATTATTTATGATAAATAAATAGATAAAACACACAAAAATATATGTCATAGCAGGGACATTTTTGCAAATAAAATAAAGTCCAGGGTACTCTATACAAAAGTGCCAAAATTTTACAACGTAATTAAAATTTTATTGAACTATTTAATAAATACAAAATTGCCGGGGGCAACATAGCAATTTCTCCAATCATGTGGGACTACACGTGATGCGTATTGGAAGGAACAAAACTATATATAATTTTTACATTTTTTACAAAAATATATAATATTCATTTCAATTTATTGGACTGAATATTAATTTACAAAACTCGTAGGGGTATCCCTGTAATTTTGCCACCTAACGTGGGACAATACATGTTGTGACATGGACTGGACCCAAATGCAATTAAATTAAGTATAAGGGGTCATATTAAAAATGTCCATTTTATTTATAACACTACATTTTATTTACAGGACTAAATAATAAATACAAAAACAATCGGGGGAAGCTATGCAATTATCCTGAACGAGGTGCGCTATCAGAGGGTCAGGATTCATCACTTATCCACGTGTCACGCATTTGACGACCGATGTCGCTTCGCCGTTGGATGCTCCAGATTAAATCGCTCGACGCGATCTTACGGTCGTGATGTGCATCTTCCAATGACATCTGCTGCACCTGACTCCCACATCTGATCCGATGGTGGAGAAGGATGATAGAGAATAGGGAAGAAGGCCACTGAAACCAAGCTTCCCTGCCCCCAATATCACTTCTCTAGCTTCCGTTGATGCTCCGAGATGGCTCAATATGAAGCCGCGGGGACCCTCTTCATGGTGGGGGCAATAAAATGCTCCAGCATTTGCTGGAGCTCCTCCACGGGGTCGATGGTGGGATGGCCGTCCAGGTACCTCTTTTCCTACAAAACTCGACTCCTAGTGGAGTCGTTTGGCCTTGAGCTCATGCAATAACGCTCTAGCAACAAATAGGGGCTCAGGGGGTAATTATTGGTGGTGAAGTGGGTGATACGTGGTGCGGGAGATGCTCTTTGGCAGATGGCGGTGGAGGGAGAGCTGAAGTCCACATCCACGATGGATATGGATGAGTGAAGGTGCGTGGGATGAGAAGAAGTGATTGGGTTAGAGAGTGGAATGGACAGGGGGTCGGTCAACAGGAGGTGCACAATGAGAGAGGTCGTCGGAGCTCAAGAGCTCTGGCCGACTAACTAAGCTTAACTAATTAAAATATGAAATAAAATGCACGAATTAAAACCTAAAGCTAATTATAAGATAAGGAAAGTAAAATGCGCCACCCATACCTGCCAGCCAAGGAAAGGAGCAGGGCCGCAGGAGGAGGTGGCCGTGGGTGCGCCTCCACCCGGCTTCAACCGTTGTGGACCTCAGGGGTTCTCCCTCTGTCATAGGGATGCTCTCTTTGGCCAAGGTTGCGGGGTTTCAGGGGTTGAAGATGACCAAATTTGAAGAAGGAGACAGAGGTTCTTATTTATAGACATTGATGGCACCCTTATTTGACCTGGGCAAATTGATGATTCTATCGTATGTAAAAGCTATGTACAAGTCCGACGTGGTTCACGACTGAATAATGATGATTTTTCAAGAAGAGATCGGGGACAGATGATCGATGGATCATGCACGAAAAATGGCATAAATCGTGGGGAAAAGACATGCCTGTCAAATCTGGAGCAGAGGAGGCAGTTGACCAAGGTCAACTCATGACCTGACGTGATTGGTCCACGTCAAGTCGCTACAGGAAAGAATAAGCTATTTTTATTAAAAAATAATTAATTTAAAACAGTAAATGATTTTACTAATTTTTGTGTATAAAATAAAAAATGTTTATATATAATATTTTATTATAATATTTATTTATTTTTTGGCTTTATTTATTAGTAGTTAATTTTTACTAGTTTATATGTAGGTATATTCATCTATGTTTTATACATTTTTATTTTTATTTTGTAAATTTTATTTTACTAATTTTATTTTATATATTTATAACTTATTTTTATGAGTATAAATACATTTTTATCTTATTTTTATGATGTTACTTTTACACTTAAATAAATAAATATTTATATCTTATGGGAATATTTATAGGTATTTTACCTATGTTTTATATACACCTTTTTATTTTGATGTATTTTAATGAGTTTTTTTTGGTTTTGTATTTTTAATAGAATATATATAATATTCAAATTATTACAAAAATATAAAGAATGAAAGGATATATTTCCCCTTTTATTTCTATACATAAATGATTGTAGGCATTTTATCTATGTTTTCACATAGATTTATGTTATTTTTTTCTTTTTGGTTTTATTCAATATAGGCACACGTTATCAATAGTATTTGCAAAATTATAAAAATAAGAATTTTTAGAAATAATAAGGGATGAATAAAATGAAAATTTTTATTGGTAGATTGTACAATAGAGGTCAAAAAGCTAACTTTTACACAGTAACTCCAAAATATATAAAACCAACACCATTAAATATTTTGTGAAAAGTTATATATAATTATAGGTGATTTTAGATGTTTTGAGTTTTTATTTGAAAGATATGGGTCTATGAAGTTTGGTTTTTGGCTTTTTATTTTGTGTATAAAATATACACTGTGAATTATTTTTGCACAAACTAAATTTTGTATTTTTATTTACATTATTATCTACAACTTTTATGTAAAAAGTTTCTTTATTTGATGAATAAATAATAAAGAATAAAATAGGTGTCGAAAATGCATAAATAATGAATAAAAGCATAAGGTTTTTATTCTATTTCTGACCCTTATCTCCCCGTTCTTTATTCCTTGTCGACCAACTCAATTCTGGACTTGGTCTCAGGGTTTAGGGTCATAAAATATTTTCAATATTTTATTCCTTTTTCTTTTATTTTATTTATTCTATTATTTTGGCATTAAAAACCTTATTTTATATACAAATAATACAATAAATAATGAATGCTATTATGCACAAATTAATGCTATTTACATGTATTAGCTAGGATTTTAAGGCCAAAATGATAGAATAAAGGTGATGAAATGGAGATTCATCACGTATTTAAGAGCGGTATCCATAAGAGATGACACCGACAACTTAGACTCGGGTGGGAGAGATGGTGGGCAATGTGATGGTGGTGGTCGTGGGTAAAAATCAAAATCTGATGCCTGAAATTTTGGATGAGGTGGATATGTACAAAAATCAAAGTCAGGAGCTAAGTCCTCATAACATGGAGGTGGACTTGCTAGAGAGGAAGGAGGATCCACAGAGTCTAGATAAAAATCACTCTAGTCAGCTGATGAATCCATGATTCATCTACTCTATTTGGACGTTTCAACAAAATCCCCACATAAATCACCAATTAAACCCCTTAAAATCAATTAATTTACATTCATTAATTGTACTAAAATTAAGGGTAGAATTCTGTCAATAAATAACCTTGTTTTTGCCTAGTTTGAGCTTACTATTTTATGCATAAATAATCATTATTTTAACCCAATTCTTTGTCTAATTTACTCTTTGATTATTAGACAACTTGTCATAAAGAATTAAAATCCATAAAAAAGAAAAATCAAGAGAAAACACAAAAACCTTACTTTATATAAATTGTACATATTTTATCTTTGTCAATTTCATTTTATCTTTTTCTAACCTATAAAAATACCATAAAATTAGATTAATTATGTATATATTGTATATAAATTATTCCATAAAGAAATCAAATTTAAAATATAAGAAGTCACAAAATGTAAAATTACGGTATTTTATTTTCTATAGAGTACCTTTAAAAATACTTTTTATACAGTTGACTTCTTTTGCTTTTGGGTCCTTTACAAAAGTTGTAAATCTCGTCGAGACGAGCAACTTTCCTGTTGATCCCTTTTTTCATTTGACCCCATTTGTTATTTTTTTATTTCTCTTTTTAATTTATTTAATTTTATCTTTGTTTAAATTTTAATTATTTTACTCCTTATTTTTACCTTTTTAATATTTCTTTTGATTTGTTTTTATTATTAATTTAGATTTTATTATTTAATCTTCTCTTCTCTCTCTTTCTCTCTCTTCTCCTCTTCCTCTCTCTCTCCAACCAGGTCACGTGCTCTGCACATGACTCACCCCCATCAACCCTCTTTGGTCACATGTGAAGCATGTGACCTGAACTCCTCCCTCTCACCTCAGTTACGTAGTGCTCACGTGACCACCCCTCCCCTTCCAGCTGTTTCCCCTTCCTACAATCAATGTTCACAGCACCCTACACCACCTCCGACCGTTACACTCCTCATCCTCCCCAACCTTTGCACGCACCCTCGTGTGGTCGTTATACCAACACTTGGCCCTACTCCCTTTTAAGCCAATGCCTCCCCTTGCATTACGATCGTCTACCATCATCCTCAAGTAACCCGAAGCTCGTGTTCGTGACGGGGACTCGCTTCAAGTAACGACTCCATTGAGAATGATCCTTAGGCATATCCACTCTGAGATACAATGCCCTCCAGTACCGCCGAGCTTCGTCATGTTCGCCCATGACTTGAAGCAACGATTGGAGTGAGTTTTTCTTTCTCTTACTTCTCAGGCGACACACATCCTCTATTTCTCGTTCATCGTCTTCGACCGCACATCGACCCCTGATGCCTTCACCTTCCGTCACCACCTCCGCCTCATCTCCACCAATCCACCTTCATACACATTCGTGCCACCTCTGCCTCGTTCCTCCCACTGCTAAGCTCATAGTAGCCACCCTACGCTAATGACTTTTACTCCTCACTCCTCTACCTTGGCGACACCTTCTACTCTCTAGCGTGCTCCTCGAGCCCTCGCCATTTGTCGCACATTGATCCTTACAAAAGCAGAGGAGATCTCGCCAACTCGACCGTGGAAGCCCGCTCCACCCACACCAACTATAACACCACCGCTCGGTCGTGTGTTGGCCAGCTCCGCCTTGTTGATGCCCTTGACTTATCCGGTATGCCCAGCTGCCCTTATCCCTCACCATAGCCGGTCGTATCCCCTAGGCTGTCCTCCATTGGATCGGGGGTATATCCTTTAATCCAACACCCCCAAAGCTTACGCGTGTTCGGTCCCCAAGCCTCACCGCATGCCTATAGGCTCGGGTCGACCGAATCCTCGTCAAGCCTCTATTACCGCCTCAGGGACTCGAACCACGTACAACCTGCCACATGGAGGTTTGGTACCCAAACTGCAGCTCCTCAAGCCGAACCTTGCTCCACTCATGGATCACACATGCGATAGTGGAAAAATTGTTGCTACACCCCTATTCTCCTCCAAAATAGCAGAAAGAACACCCGCTAACATAGTCACGTGTCCCATGCGTGAGCGCATGGGAAAATTGAGTTCCCTCTGACTTTTAGTATTTATAGATAAGTCCCTCTAAGGACCCTTTTGAAGGAATAACTTTATTTTTAGTTACAGTTTAATCCTTGCAATTTAATTAGCATAACACTCTCATACGAACTTCGTTTTCAATGCACAATATATCATTTTGAAGCTTATTTCGTGCTCTATCTTTTTGTATAACTTGTGGACAGATCTGAGGCTATTCTATGATGATTATTTTTTGAGTATCTCTGTTGTTTTATGCAAGCTGATATTTTGGCTGATTTGTGCTTCTTTATTGAGAAAATTGATGATATTTTTGCAGGGACTCAATTGAGAATATTTTGCGAGATTAATCTTCTTGCATTGATAGGAAATTATTATTTCAATAATTAAATCTAATTGCAAGGGCATGATCAAGGGGACTTCTTAGATCATTTTCTTTGATATCACTATTCACTCTTCGGGGAATAATATACAAGGACTTCAAGTGAAAAAATATTTCAGTGATCTATGAGCTTTTTAGATTATTGTTTATTGATCTTCTGAGCTCGCTTCTTGGTTTAAAGTTGAGTATATTTCTTATGTTTGATTCTTCTTGATCCCTGAACTTATTTCGAGGATATTTATTAATATTGTTTGGATTAAAAAACAAAGTTACATATCCAGTGCTTCACTTTTATTCTCTTTATTTATTTTCTTCGCATTGCACTTCATTTTCATTCTTAACATAAAAATTAACATAAAACTTAATTAATTATTGAAATCAATTTAAAACTACACAACTAAAAATCACCTTTCCATTTGTTCGACCTTGGTATACTTACCAAGTAAAAATACTCCACATATTCAACATTGTGATTTTTGATGAACCGTGTTTTGCCTCCTATACTACAATATTTGATTATTGAAGAGATGAAATACACATTCATCAAATAGCGTCATTTTCAGGAAACAACATATTTTTAGGGTTTTAGATTAATTTTTGTCATTAGTTTTTGTGAAATTAATTTCCGTGTCATTTTTTTTCTGCACTTTATTTTTCATCTTTCTCTCACTTATGATACTATCGTAATTTCTCTTTTCATAAATTACTCAAAGAAAAGTTTTGATATAATTCAAGGGCCTGTAAAGAAGACTGAATTTTATTTTTTTGTGAAGAGAGTTAGATAGATTTTATTTTCTGCACCATTCATAGAGACCCTCTTTCTGAACGTTGATAACTTGTAATAATTAGGACTAAACTATTTGTGATGTGTTGGGTCTATTTCAACACCTTCTTTGTGGGGGGGGCCCGACTTGAGTGGCGTAGGTGTAACGACTGCTTTTTTTTTGGAAAAATCCGATAATCTTGCCATCATACTATTAATGCCACCTTATTACCAAATTGATTGGGATTTAATACCCCATCAAAAAAAATCCCAATAACCACCCTCTCCAACGTTACTCTTACCTTACATTTTGAGAGAGAGGAGAGGAGAGGAGAGGAGAAGAAGAGAGGGAAGGTAGATCTTACCAGCATCCTCCATCGTCGCTTGAGAGGATGACGTTGACTCGGAGGAGGAGAGGAGCGCGAATCCGTGGCCAGAAGGAGGCACAACGACCACCGCAGAGAGAGTCGTGCGTTGGACCTAAGGTATGTATCGGCTCTAGGGGATCACGTTTATACGTCGATTCAATCTAAAACGGATCATTGATTGTAGGTATCGATTTAGGATTTCATATGAATAATAATTACATCCGAAGTATATCTCTTCATGCATGTGTGGACTCTAGGTTATTACGTATATATACCGATTCGATTTAGAATGAATCCTTGAATGTATGTATCAGCTAAGAATACCTACGAACACAGAGCAAATCTAGAATATGATCTATGAATGTATGTGATGGTTTCATGGGATATTATGTTTATTTGATTTGGGATTAGACATTGAAATGTATGTGTCGATTCAAAAGTTAACATGCTTACGTAATGACTTGCTTTGCGAAAAGAAATCAAAGTGTACGTACTGGATTCTCAAGATGATGCATGTAGATAAGGAGCCTATTCGGGATAAGACATTTAAACGTGTATGTCAAATAATAGCTACAGTACTATGGGGCAATATCCCACACCGAAAACATATCTTAAAGTTTGAGTGCCTAATAGTCAATGTCATTCTATGAGTATCACAATCCAGGGTTCATTATTATTATTCTCGTGCATTTAGTAGCCATTAAATATCATCCCATACGTTTTCAATAATCGAAATGTGAATAAAGAATACACTAATTAGACTACGCGAAAGTGACTAAGCATTACAAATCACGAGGATTATTGTTGCACAACCATACGAATAGATGTAGTTTTTTTGTATTATTTCTGATTTCATCGGTGCATAGATAAGAATTATTAATTATTCATGTAAGATACGATTGAACAAAAGGGCATGGACCTTTGACCTTAGATTTATTCTCTGAATCACTAATGCCATGAAAATATTTCTCGCATCTATATTTCAAAAAGGCATTCCTAAGACCATCATGGCCGAACATCATTCTAAAGAAACGGTGATTGAATACCTTCCATAATTATGATCTTAATTTATCCATTATTGCATTATATGCCACTATCCATGTACGCCCATGAACTATTATTATAGAAAACACTTTCAAAATTGCCGATCATATGTAGCAGATTCCACTTGTACACTATTTTAATTATATGTAATGGACAATGGTATAGATTATATGATGTAATGTATAATGACATATAATATACATCCGTTTTCAATTGTTAAGTAAATACCTTACAATGTGGTTAGTATAACCTTATACATAATCTAACTTATTAAACCATTCTACCAATCCAGATTGTAATATTAACTATGATACAAGATTTTTATTTATTAAAACTCCACTATGTACAAGTTTAAGGAAATATATTAAAAAAATATAAATTAAAGAAGATTCAAGGAACAGACTCATAAAGAGTCACATGGACGATCGCAAGGGGTCGTGTTAGCTACAAGGGGCAACGCCGCAAGGGGCGTATGGTTGCAAGGAACCACAGAGGTAAAAGCTAAGTCCTCTACAGTTGTACCTACACTGTCATGTTAATGTCGTAAGGGGCAACGCCGCAAGGGGCGTATGGTTGCAAGGAACCACAGAGGTAAAAGCTAAGTCCTCTACAGTTGTAGCTACACTGTCATGGACCGCAAGTGCCAGCGGTTGAAAACGTATAACAAGATACGTATATGAAAGTTATGCAAATACATGGTTTATAAAGGTACACCATTAGAAGTATGCAAGGAAATGATTTATAACGGAAACCATTACAAGTTATAAAATAAACGGTTTCTAACTGTAAACCATTACAAGTATGCAAGGAGATGATTTATAAAGATAAATCATTACAAGTGATGAAATAAATGGTTTATAACGGTAAACCATTACAAGTATGCAAGAAATGATTATAAAGATAAATCACTACAAGTTATGAAATAAATGATTTATAACGGTAAACCATTACAAGATACGGAAATGATTTATAAACATAAATCATTACAACTTATGAAAGAAATGGTTTATAAAGGTAAACTATTATGAGTTATGCTAGAAAATGGTTTAAAAAGAGTAAACCATTACATGTTATATAGGAATTAGTTTAAGAAAGTTAAACCATCAAAGTCATGGGGGTTAATATGCAAAATGATTTATATGATTTAAGAAGTATGTAATTTGTTATGTATTTTATGAATTAAGCCCCACAAGTTGAAAGAAATGGTTGTCATATCTTCTAAAGTAATTTACATGCATATCCATGTTTCTGAAAGAAGTCAAATTATACATGATAGGGATCGAACTTAGACATGCATGGGAAATATCTAGGTACGTAATGAGGTGTATCAATGGAAATCCAAGTACATGATTTATAACGGATCAAGGACCGTTACAATACCCATACATGGACCCCGATGCATACTGGGCATTAGGCTCATACGAAATTATGTTTATTTATTTCAGGTGAAGAACATGGTTGATTGTATATTCCGGATTCGGCTACGGATTCCTCAAGATTCCTGACGTGGTACCATTCCACATGTGAAGATTAAAGGATATTCATATGCCTACCGGAACTGTTGAGATGTTGTTTTAAATTCTCAGAGTGGCTTTTTGCAAAATTCCCCAGTTGGAGTTGTAATAATGGAACTCCCAGGTTGAATGGATTTTATGAACTTATTTGAAATGTATATTATCTCTGCTCATTGATTACCATGCATGTTGCGGTAATGGTTCGATCGCACGATCTTCTACCGCATGCTTCCGCCGGTCGTCGCGACCCATTCCGTTACAGTAGGAATTAGGCACACATACGCTAGCTTTGAATTATTTTTTCTTGTGCTCATAATTTTTAGGCCACAACTTTTTCACTAACTAGACGTACTACAAATCATTCGACTTAGCCAAATTTTAATTCAATTCTCCCCGCTATAGAACTATCTGTTTAGGGCATTTTCCTCTGTACCTATCATTTAGTGTAAATTTAATTTCTTTGTATTGCATCCCGCATGAAGAATGTGAGGAACCACTAACTTCTTCTTATCACGTATCATTGATTTAATGCTTGCATCAGCTTTTTTGGACTCTCTACTCCTCAGTTTTTACAACTTTGGAATTAAAGGAATTGGGACAACTCATTAGGTGTGATATTTATGAGCTAAACTAAGACTTAAGTGATAACCCTAATTTAAAATTGGGACTACTAATCAAGGTGATTGAAATAAAATTGACTTAAAATAAACTCTTTTCTTTGGTGGAGAGAAACCCGCTCATTGTTTGTAAGGACAAGAACACACACCTAGGGTAGAGCTACAAAAATAAAATTTTTCTCTGAGACTACATTTTTTAGAAACAACTAGCTACATTTCAGGGAGGGAACACGTGTAGTCATTTTATGATCCGTAATTCTCTTAGCAGAGTAGGTGATTTAAAGGACACTGTGTATGACACCATCCTTAAGTAACATAAGTAGCCATTTTATGGTCCATACTTATACCTATACTGGCTGAGAGTAGGTTCAACTAGTTGTATGAACTCGGGATAGTCTTTGTGAACAATTTTAGCACCTAAAAGCTCCACTTAATCTTCAAGATTATGTGATCATCTAAAATTAAAATTAAAAAGATAAGCGGTCGAGCTCTAATGTACCTTCACAAGTGTCGAGTGGGTGAATCTACATGTTTGTTTTGTGTTTGACTTTGAGCGTAAAAGACCTTGCAATTGCAAGCATATCGTGGTTTGTGAATCATTCACTCCCTCTCTTAAGAAGATTTCGACACATTGTCCTTCCTACCTAGTCTCCACGACCATGTCTCGAAATCCTTCTCCTCACTCTTTCTGGGGGAATCACCACTTCAAACCTGCCCCCGCAGACATCGTCCTCTTCCTTCTCATACATTCCACAACAGGCTCAAACATCTTCTTGGATTAGACCGCTCTCACATTATGATCATCTTATGGACACAACAGATCGATCAGATTCGAGGATGGAAAATAGAGTAACCAATTTTAAAAGAGAAACATGATTTTAGGTTCTATGGACACCCCACTCTTGAACCATCCCCTACTCAGGTTAACTTTCTACCTGAGTACAACCGAATTTTCCTTTGACAAATCACAAGAAATCAAGATTCAAGGAAATACAACCCATGACCAGATCACAACTACATTGAATAATTGCTACTTCAGAATGACATGCCAGAGTTACAAGATATGGAGAATGATTATTCAATACAAGTTATGAGATGTTTGAGGATGAGATTGCTTGAATCAATCATAGAGAAGACTTACTGACTGAGAAAATATATGATCTCATATAGTCGATGCAGTATGCAGAAGAAGTGAGGCCACAACCTTACGAACCAAATTCATCATATGACTCACACTCAAACACTCCATCGAGGCGAAGACCTTAGGAGAACCAGCAGCTGCAACCCAGATGCGTCTGACCATCAAGTAGCTTTCTTAGCTTCTAGTTCGTTGAGTAGCTTTAATCTTTCATCTCTCGCTCCGCCAGCTCCGCCCCAGTGGCCGGAGCCCCGACACCTCATCCTCACCGTATCAATCGACGCCTCGACCCATAGTCACCCTTCCTCCATGATCTGATCACCTTGATCTTGGCTATCCGAGCCAAGATCGGGTCTGGTTCCTTCCGCAACCTCCGCCGGAACCCCCCTTCGCCGACCCACCTCGCTTCTCTTTGCTTTTTCTCCAATAACCCATGCCAGAGTCTTCCTCCGAGCACAAGCTTTTATCTGCAGGTCAATAAGCGCGCGCTACCCCCCTCAGTCGCGTCCTCCATCCTTCGTCGGAGTCGTCCAGGTCCCTCCTCCCTCGCAGGAGGATCTGACCGTGGGAAGCTTCATCAGCCACCACCATTAGATGCTGAGTGACGAGGCGCGTCGAAGCCCCCTTGCTGATCATCCATCAGACGTGCATAGATTCTCCAGCTCGCCGACGAAGTTCATCCAGGAGGTGTTCTTTCAAGCACCTTCTCCATCGTTGGATCACGCCTCACCGCCAGTTATCATCCGAGCCGACCGTCTCCTGCCATTGTTAGGCCGTGAGATCCATGATCTGACAGTCACGTGCGCCCCACGTTCACCCTCGTGCCAGGACCGTTGGATCTTCCAGGAGGCGTCATCAGGACCGTGCACACGCCAGCCACTCACCGCCCGACAAGTCACCCTCACGCGCCCCGCACGCGCTGTGGCTGGGTAACTTGCACCCGACCCCCTGCAGTTTATTTTAGTTTCTGTTTAGCCTATTAAATAAATTTACACACTTAGATAATTTGCATTCAGGACCTATAGTTTCTTGTGTTTTCATTTTAGTCCATGCTTTGTGGAGGCACGTGCTTCGATACGTGATTTGTGGGCTTTTTGCATATCCAGGGCTGGGTTTTTGTGACTGCTATGGAATGATTGATATGTTTTGAAATTGCATATATACCCCTGTGCGTACAGTATTTGAACATGTGTTGAATTTTGTGTAAAATTTGCAGTGTAACCCCTAGACTTTCTGCACGTGTTACTTTTTAGCCCTGAAAGTTTGTTTTCTTGCGTTTAGGTCCCTGTGTGCTGTGGCTTTTGTATTGGTTGAATAAAATATCAAATTAACTCCTAATCAAATGAAATTCGGACATGTGGCTCCTGCCAATGTGTAAAAGCTTTATTAAATTTTTGGGACATTTTTAAGTTGTTTTGATATTTTTAAAAATTAAAAAACACGTATTTTTGTTACTATTTGAATTGAAAAAATCAATTAAAAATATTAAAAACTTTTTAAAAATTCTAAAAAAAATTACTTATTATTTCTTTTATTGTCTTTCAGCTTCATTCCAATTTTGATTGAATTTAGATTTATAAAGCACCTAAAAATCTTAAAAACCTAAAAATCTTATAAAAATTCTTAAAAATTATATAAAGTACAAAAAATGCCATTTTGGTTTGTGTATCTTAATTTTTATTTCTAGATTTCATAAAAATTGTCTCTAGATTTTTAGAGGATAATTATATATTTTTAATTAGCCTTTCAAATCTGGCTGCACATTGATTCTGATTTTCAGCCTTTTCCTATTTTTATAAAATCAACTAAAAATTACAAATTCTGAGAAAATTACCAAAAACACCTAAAAATATAAAAAACACAAAAATAATTTTAATTTAATTTCCTGTTTTTTTTAGTGTTTAATAAATTGTTGTTTGTGTGCTTTACCCCTTTTCTCTTATTCCTTTATAATTAAAGATACAAAAGAAATTAAAAACCCATAAAAACCACCTAAAAATATTTTATCTTTTTATTTCATTTTTCGACTACTTCGTAGGCCACTTGGCCAATCCCTGCTCCTTGAGTTCAACCCTGATCGCTATAGTAGGTTAAATAAATAGCAAGACCGCTATTCAGCTTTTTGATTGATTATTCTATTTGGTGGTCTATCTTTCTTGTTGAGTCTGATCTGCGAGATCGGGGTCACAACGACCCTTGATTGATTTTATCCCTACTCGGATTTTGTGGGATTTCCTGGCTCATCAGAATGGCGCCGTTGCCGGGGAGCACGTCTTAGTAGTCATTTGTGATTTTTCACGGTTTTCTTTTTCGTGGCTTTT
Source organism: Ottelia alismoides (assembly GCA_037367405.1). NCBI lineage: Eukaryota > Viridiplantae > Streptophyta > Magnoliopsida > Alismatales > Hydrocharitaceae > Ottelia > Ottelia alismoides. The sequence continues at coordinate 251,535 of JAZKJV010002550.1, read as the reverse complement.
TGTTCATAGTTGTACATAATTTTTTTCTCTGATTTATTTGCATATTTTTTATAATAAATGTATATGATACTTTTTGTTTGACTTTTTGCGAGGGCTCGAGGACAAGGCGGTTTTTTCGGAAGTCGAAGCAACCACAGGAGTCAGAGGTGACTCTTTTCTACATAGAGTCGCAAGAGAGCGCGAGGAGCCGAGTAGGAGTGCGGGAGCTGTAGAATAGTCGCAAATAACCGTAGAATAGCCATAGGATAGTTTAGTTTTATTTTCTGCAAAACTTTAGTTGTAATAATACAGGGACTCAGACTTGGACTTTATCGGTGACTACCGTGGTCTGTTTCGCCGAGCACCGGTGTGCTCGGGGGACCTCATAATGTTTTTCGCCAGTTTTCAGTTTTTATCGCATTTTATTATAACTGCCTGTCTGATTTACGAGGTTTTGGCCTTAGCTTAGGATTTTCTTCTGATTGTTACGTAATTGATTATGATCCAAACCCTAATTATATGCCTGCACCTATTATTTCGTAATTAGACCTAATTAATTAAATCACAATAAAAAACCGGATTACTTATACTCTAGTCCACGTGCCTTGAGGAGTCACATACATCGCGTGTAGTTTCCGTTGTAGCGGACACGGAGTGGCTCCCACGATAGGACTACGGACTTAAGTTTGAGATCCCAGCTATTGTTCTTATCATGTAGAAACTGCTCTGTTTAAGGCCGGATTCTCGTGCATCATATAGGTAGTTTATATTAAGTCTTTACTTTTATGCGCGGATCACTCTGCATGTAGACTGTTGGAGTCAAGTACACATCTCTTACTCTGCATGCATCATTGATTTCTTCGCGCATCGGATTTTTCGTCTTCTCCCCCTGTTTTCAGACTTAAATAATCAGGAGAAGCAAAAAATTCGTTAGACGTTGCTTGTAGTGAAAAATACCTAAAAAAGAAAAACTATAAAATTGAGACTGCTAAACACACTTGACCCTAAAAGACACCTAACTTAAAAATTTGTCTTGGGTAGAGCAACGTCCTCCTTGTCTGGTTTGGATGGGCGACAGAGCGACTCGCACACTAGGCTAGAGCCATATCCTATCTCCGATCAGACTACCAACCTTTTATACGGGACAGTTTGTTGGGAGGATTGGATTCTCATCAGCTCGCGTAGCCGCTCTGATAAACTGACATTATCACCTAAATAAAAATTGACAAGATAATTGACCGAACCTTTACGGTCTTTAGCTCTTTGTTGAGTAGATGAACCTGGGGTTTGTTTGCTCATCTTGTGTGTTTCCAGATCTCATCTACCCGACTTGCCAAATCAAGATAATGGGAAGGAGGTCTCTTAGGCAGCCTCTGGCTGCACCACTTTTTAGTACTCCATCCCGTTCATCTAGGTTGGTTCGTGAGAGCTGAGACCTGCTCTCCGAACCTGAGTTCGATTTCGCCCTGTTCCCCCTTGACCACCCTTCTACCGGTCTAGAGATACCAGTGCCAGATGAGAGACATCAGACAGATGATTTATCAGCATCTGAGTTTGGGTCTTTTTCCTTTGTAGAGACCATGGCCAGCAGTGAGGAGCGCACCGAGGGTCAGCAACCTGAGACGATGACATATGTATTGGACCAGGGTGCGATCAAAAACACCATGTTGGCTTCCCTCGAGATGATGCAGCGCCAGATACGGGATCAGGGAGCCTTCATGGTGGAGATGAGGAGAGAGATGGAGAGGCTGAGGACAACACGAGAGCAGCCGAGAGCTGCGGGAGAGAGGGATCCAGATCAGCCAGAGGAGCCAGTCCAGTCGACAGAGCAGTCGAGACCGATGCGAGAGTTGCACAACCCTAGGTCGACACTTACACACCGGTGGGTGGTACTTCTGGCGATTGTGGGGGACTTCAAGTTCCCCCCACAGACACTTCAGATTCTTCCCCGCTTCCACGGGCTCGCCACCGAGGAGCCCCATCTGCATCTCCAGGTGTTTGAGATGATCTGCAACACCGTCCACAATCGGCAGGTGGACGAGGACACTATTCGGATGATTGCCTTCCCCTTCTCCCTTGCTGATAGAGCAACCAACTTGCTGAAGCATTTGGGGAGATTTGTGTACACCTGGGAGCAGCTTCGCATCGAGTACTTGAATAAGTACTATCCACTTGGGTGAACCAATGCAGCGAGGGCCCTGATCAGCAACTTCTCCATGCTCCCCAACGAGCAGTTTCACGAGGAATGGGAGAGGTTTAGAGAGCTTACCGACAGATACCCGTACCATGACATCTCGAAGCCGAACCTAGTTCAGAGCTTCTTTTGCGGACTGACACCAGAGCTGCAGGGCCTGGTGAATGCTTCTTGTGGCGGTTCCTACTTCGCCAAGGATGAGGATCAGGTCTGGGACATCTATGAGGAGATGGCCGAGAACTACATTGTAATGTCCCAGACCCGACTCTACACTCAGGGACGTCCCCAGCCACAGGCCGTGCAAACCCAGAGGATAGCACAGGTCGATGCTGGTCCTTCTACTTCATACACAGCAGTCGCACAGGCTGAGTCTACAACCACATACATGGGAATCATCAACGAGAAGCTGGACCGGATCGAGTTGATCGAGAAGAAGCAGTACCAGGGCATATCACAGATGGATCAGATGGCACAGACGCTGAGTGGCCTAAAGACACAACTCATGTGTCTCCAGGAGGCACAGATGGCTTCTTAGCCCTGTCTTAGGTCACGAGGAGTTCCGAGCAGCTGTGGTAGCTCATCTCATCTCTCAAGTCAGCCTAGATAGGTTCACCTTGTACAAGTAGAGTCGTACCAGCAGCCACCACAGTTTTACCAGTCACCACAATCCCAGGACACTCAGATGGTGGTATACAATCCGGATCAGCCCCTAGAAGTACTTCCTCCACCCACCTACGAGCTGGAGCCGTTGATGGATGTCAACGGGATTTGGTACGACCGACCCCAGCCCGGTATCCGAAGAGACCATCCTGGATTCCGTTGGTTGGCCGGGGGCACCAGTTCCCAGCAGTAGCCTCCAGTTCAGGGTGGCCAGTACGTCCAGCAGTGTGAGCAACACCATCCCCTGGTACACCAGCAACAACCATCCCAGCACCAACAGTATGGTCCTCGTTCCTATCAGTAGGGACAGTTTTGGAGGCAAGAACAACCTCAACAGCAGCAGTATCATCAGCAGTACCCCTCTTACCCACACCAGCAGCAACCTCACTACCAGCGAGGCCACCCGTCAGGTTCTCATGGGCCGACCTATGAGAACCCTTTGCCTTGGATGATCTAGCCCGCCTCATGACCGAGCAGCAAGCTACTTTCCGACGGGAGATGGATGAGTTCCGCCAAGAGATGCGGGAGATAGTGAGAGGGAAGGCCACCATTCCTGCCCAGATCGAGCCAAACCCGAACAACCTCAAGAGGAAGTCTGAGAAGGTAGAGTTCACTGAGATTATCACTCCTAGTTCTTCACTTGGTGATATGTCTGCATACATGTTTGATGCTAATTTTGTTACACTTAGGATCGGTAGGATGCCAGCAGGCGGCGCCTCATCTGAGCGAAGATCCCACACCACTTCAGAAGTGCTAGGCGAGGAGGAGAGCGGTGCTGATGCTGTTAGAGATGATGACGGTGGTGCTGACGCCACCATGGATGTTGATCCAGCCGACGGTACTGAGGCCATCGCTTCACCAGATGGAGGAGGTGGTACTGACACCTCCAGACTAGTTGCTGAGCCAGAGTGCGGTACTGATGCCGCAAGTTCAGATACCGAGGGTGGTACTGATGCCACCATTTCCAGTTCTGCTAGTCCTGTTGTTTTTCCCTCTGTACATGTATCTCAGGACATTTATGCAAATAAAGGAAAGGGTTTGTTATTTTAGGATCCACATGTGTTGCTTGATGATGTTTGTGTGGATTATGTTGTTCATGAGCATTCCAGACCCTCTCATAGTCCTTCATATGAGAAGGACCCTGTAGTCCCCTTTCCCAGAGCACTTCACTTGGCTAAGGGGCAGAAAAAAGAAAATCCCAAAAAGAACCATCAGATAGAGTTCAACCAGCATATGATGGACATATTTCAGATACAACTGACTCTACACGAGGCCTTGGAGCACATACCTCTCTTCCAGCGATCACTCAGAGACATGACCACAGTTAGGAGGAAGAGGTAGGGATGAAAATGGTCGGATACAGATACGAATATATGTATAATCATATCCTTATCCATTTTCATATACGAATACGAATGCGGATACGAATATTGACGAATGTGAAAAATGTTTTACCATATCCTTAAAAACGAATACGAATGTAAAACGAATACGAATCGGATACGAATAATAATACAATTTTTCAATAGATTAACCAAAATATACATGTTTATGATGGTTACACATAAAATAGATATACCAGATATAGTAATTTTATAACAATTATATCAATAATGGTGAATGCAATCATAAAATATTGTTACACATAATTATAAATAAATCTATTACTATACTTACGTATGAAAATGAATATACGAATACGAATGTGAATATTAGCGAATGTCAAAGTAATATCCATATCCGCATCCATTTTAAAACGAATACGAATACGAGTCTTAAAATATGTATAAAACGAATACGATAACGGGTCGGATACGAATATATCCACATTCGTTTTCATCCCTAGGAAGAGGCAGAACCACCAGTCAGAGATCCATGTGCTTACTCGTGCCACATATTTCGTGATTCAGAACCATCTGCCAGCCAAGAGGCCAGATGCAGGATCCCCATATGTCAGATGCCACATCCATGAGCATAGGTTCGACCGCACTCTATTAGACAATGGTTCTTCGATCAACCTACTTCCGGCAACCCTTCTCGACCGCTTCGAGTTAGGTCCTCTCCAACAGAGCAGGACGGTCCTGCAGTTTGCTGATTGATCTGTCAAGTGGCTGAAGGGGCTGCTGAAGGATGTTGTCATCACGATTCAAGGCCTGAAATTCCTCGTGGACTTCGTTGTGTTGGACATGGAGATCCCTGAGTCCGTGACTGATGCCCCGATCATTCTAGGACACCCGTTCTTGGCCATAACCAAGGCAGTGTTCGACCATGATAGCAGGAAGGTGTACTTTCACTTCGAGGGCGAGAGTATACAAATAGAGATGGTCGTGGAGACTAGAGCTAGAGATTCAGCTTGCTCAGAGCCAACTTCCGATTCAGAGCAGATGACAGAGGCAGTGCGAGACATCCACCAGGACTGCGATTTTATGATGACAGATGACGAGGTAGTTTGGTCCGATCCAGCAACACAATCCATCCTCTCACCTTCAAAGTTCACTGACGCAGAGATGCTAGCAGAGGATAGCTTGGAGAGCGCATTCCTGGTCCAGGATACATCTCAGGCAGCAGAGTCGGTTCCCGATCGCGAGGCAGATTTTTGTGAGTCTGATACAGATCCCTTGGAGTCAGATATTGATTGGGCAGAGTTTAACGATTTGATACTATGTATGACTTCTAATGAGCCTACAACTAGGGAGGAGGCTGATCCCGTACATAGCAGAGACACACCACCAGAGCAACCTTCGACAGATTCAGATTGCGAGTGAGTTCTCATTCTCCCATGCAGATTTGGCAGCGTTCACTCAGACTTTTCAGAGGACAGATCCACCAACACCTATTTGTCTAGAGCTGAAGCCGCTACTGTTGTCGCTGAAGTATAGGTTCCTTGCGGGTGAGCATGAGATGTACCCAGCCATTATCTCCGCTGATTTGACTGGAGAGCAGGAATCCCGTCTGATGGGGGTTCTTAAAAAGAACCGCAAGGTGATAGGATGGAGTGTAGCTGATCTCCTAGGGATAAGTCCGGCCCTGTGCTCCCACCATATCTATCTCGAGGAGGACGTGAAGCCGTCGCGTGAGTTCCAGCGGTGGCTGAACCTGAATCTTCGAGATGTTGTCATGAAGGAGATCTCGAAGTGGTGGAGCGCCGATTTAATCTACCCCATCTCCGACTCCAAATGGGTCAGTCCGTTGCATGTGGTGCCCAAGAAGACGGGCATCACCACAGTTGTTAGTGAGTCTGGAGAGGAGATCGCTACCCAGGTACCCACTTCTCGGCGGGTCTGTGTGGACTACAAACGATTGAACCAGTCCACCAAGAAGGATCATTTCCCCCTGCCCTTTGTTGATCAAATTATAGAGAGGCTGGTAGGGAAGAGCCATTACTATTTCTTGGATGGGTACTCCGGATATAATCAGGTGGACATAGTGCTTGAGGACCAGGATAAGACCACCTTCACCTGTCCCTTCGGGACATATGCTTTCTGACGCATGCCATTTGGATTGTGCAACGCTCCGACGACATTCCAGAGATGCATGCTGTCCATCTTTTCGGACATGGTGGGGGAGTGCTTAGAGGTCTTCATGGATGATTTCTCAGTCTACGGTGACAGATTCGATTCTTGTCTTGACTGCCTAGACCGAGTCCTTCAGCGATGCATTGAGGTTCACCTTGTGTTATCTTGGGAGAAGAGTCACTTCATGGTGACTCAGGGGATGGTGCTTGGCCATATCATCTCCAACAGAGGTATGGAGGTTGATCCGGCCAAGGTGGATGTCATTAGAAAACTCAATCCACCATCCAACTTGCGGTAGTTACGGTCGTTTCTGGGGCACGTGGATTTCTACAGGCGCTTCATTCATGATTTCAGTAGGATTGCCTGACCGTTGACTGATCTGCTGACGAAAGACACCGAGTTCCTTGTTGATGATAAGTGTCTATCGTTGTTTGAGACTCTCAAGAGTCGTGTTGTAGAGGCTCCTGTTCTCCAGTCGCCTGATTGGTCTCTCCCATTCGAGATCATGACGACGACGCCTCCGATTTTGCTGTGGGGGCTGTACTGGGACAGAGAAGGGATGGAGTCCCCTTTTATATTCACTACACTAGACGTACTTTGGATGCCGCCCAGCGGAACTACACAGTCACTGAGAAGGAGATGATAGCCGTAGTTTTCACCCTAGATAAGTTCAGATCTTACATCATTGGATCTGGAGTGACCATCTATACTGATCATACCACCATCAGGTACCTCATGACAAAGAAGGATGCCAAAGCTAGATTGACCATATGGATCCTTCTACTCCAGGAGTTTGATATAGAGATTAAGGATAAGCCTGGAGTCAAGAATGTGGTGGCGGATCATCTCTCCCGATTAGAGTATCTTGAGGATTCTGAGCAGACTGAGCCTATATGTGAGACCTTCCCAGATGAGGCGATCCCTGCTATTGCCTCTCTCCCATGATATGCCAATATCGTGAACTATCTTGTCGCCAAAAAAGTTCCACAAGATTGGCCCAGGCAGAAACTTTAGACCTTCCTCGCGAAGGCCAAGTTTTACCATTGGGTGGATCCCGTCCTTTATCATAAAGGAGGGGATAGTATCTGGCGTCGGTGCATTCCTCAGGAGGAGCACCACAACATCCTTACTTACTACCACAGGCTTGAGGCAGGAGGACATCACTCTGGGAGGAGAATGACACAGAAAGTGCTCCAATCCGGCCTATGGTGGCCTACTCTCTTCAAGGACTCTGATGAGTTTGTGAAGAGGTGTACTGACTGTCAGAGGATGGGCACTTGTGGACATCGTGATATGATACCGATGCAGCCCATACACTTCTGTGAGGTTTTTGACGCATTGGGCCTCGATTTCATGGGTCCATTCCCTAGGAGTCAGGGATTTGAGTACATTCTGTTGTCTGTGGATTATGTGAGTCATTGGGTTGAGGCCATCCCCGCCTGAATCGCAGATGCTAGGACTGTTTGCAGATTTTTGAGGAAGAATATCATTTCACGGTTTGTAGTACCTCGAGTGTTGATTTCTGACGGGGGGTCTCATTTCGTCAATGACAAGGTAAAGGCCCTTGCTAGCGAGTTCAACATAGACCATCGAGTAGCCACTCCATACCACCCTCAGACGAATGGTCTTGCTGAAGTGTCGAACAGGGAGATCAAGACTATATTGCAGAAAGTCGTTCGCCCTGACCAAAAGGATTGGTCATAGCTTTTGGACTCGGTCTTGTGGGCATATAGGACGTCTTTCAAGACTCCTTTGGGTACATCTCCCTTTCGCCTCGTTTATGGCAAGACCTGCCATTTACCTATTGAGTTGAGACATAGGTCACTTTGGGCTGTTAGTGATATACTTATGGATCCAGTGAGTGTAGGAGATCAGAGGAGGGCAGAGTTAGCAGCCCTGGAGGAGCTTCGTGATACAACCTTTTCGAACAACCTACAATATAAGGAGAGAGTGAAGGAGTGGCATGATTCTCATATCAACCACAAGCAGTTTGAGACAGGACAGAGAGTGCGGTTGTTTGATGCTAGGCTTCGTTTATTTCCAGGGAATCTACAGAGAAAATGGAAGGGACCCTATTTAGTTCGAAATGTACATGACAATGGGAGTATTGACATATCTGAGTTGTCTTCTGATGCTACCTTTCGTGTTAACGGTCAGCGGCTCAAGCCATATCTAGATCACGAGCCGCGGGTCGTTAATGTTGCCCCGATTCACTTTGCATGAGATGTGGTCTCTTGACTCACATCTATTGCATCTCACGTCTGATTATCACTGTTCTTCCGAATTGTATAGATCCAGTTGTCCATATCACTATATTCTTTAGTCCCACACCCCTTTCTCATCTTATGATTATGCTATGCTTAGGGTGTACTTTACCCTAAGTATGGGGGGGGGTGTAGGACTCTCGGGTATTCTATTCATTCTTTCTACCTCTATTTTGCTGCCTATACTTAGGGATATTTTACCCTAAGTATGGGGGGGGGGGTAGACCCTGTACATCCTTCCACTCGGATTTCCCTCCATGTACAGCTTGCTATACTTAGGATTACTTAATCCTAAGTATAGGGGGAAACACCGAGTCTTCTTTATTCTATTATTTGATTCATCTTTGTATATACCAGTCCTTTTCACTTCCCTATACTAAGCACGAGTTATGTCTTCTTCATCGCTCTTGATCACTTTGAGGACATCATTCGATCTAAGTATAGGGGGGTGCCGTATATATTTGATATATACTTTAGCCATAACTCGTACTTTGTGTGAGTGTGTAAATAAATAAAATGGCTAAAAATCTAGAAAAATTAAAAAAATTCCCCTTGTACATCAAAATTCTTCTTGCACATACCTATTTATAAGAATTATTTTTGTACAAATGATTGTAAAAATGATTTGTGTAAATAGTTTGTAAATATTTTGACACCAAAATTATGTATATAGTACAAAATTTTTGTAAAATGTTTAAAAACAAAAAGTTTGCAAAAACCTTGTGTAAATTTTTGTAATTTTTTTGCAAATCTTCGCATTCATGCATACATCCATATTTTCAAACATTGTTCAAAAATTTTGGACATTTGTAAAAATCGGTAAAATTCCATCTTTGTAAATATTTGTACAGTTTTTCCAAATCATAGTTGACATTTAAACTAGCCTGGAATTAAATTGGAAAATGGAGCTTGGTTAAGACCTTAATCCACCTAATTCTAAGAGGAACCTTATAGGGCTTAGGATTAAGACTTTTCAGGTCCATTGGGACTTAATTCTTTGAGTCCACTAGGCTATGAGCATATGTCATCTTGATGAGCTTAAGTAGAGCACTTAACAACACACGCATGACTCTTAGAGACAATGGCTTGACTTGCACCAACACCTTACACATAGCTCTCCACGGATGAGGTGGTGAGGAGGCAGTTTCCTTTGGCTTGGGGTAGCATATGAGGGTAGTACTTTTAGGCGGAACCTCTCTTCTTTTTATAGTGAAGGAAGTGCGTCTCAACTTGGTCTGGTGGTGATGAAGTCTAAAGACAGGAGTTGTGGGTTGCAATAAAGCTTCAAAAGAGGGATAGTATACTGGCTCAAGAGGAAAAACTCCTTATGTATATATGTTGCACCATGTAGATATGTTGTACATGTGCACATAAAAAAATGCAAAGGAAGAAAAACTCCAAAAATGTGGTGGGTCGTATTGAAAATTTAATAATCCCACAGGAGTGTATATAGTCAAATGAAGCAAAGCTTATGTTATACATGACCATATCATGAAGCTTGCAGCGGGAGACTTAGCTACACTGGTTAGAGCTCCCAAGTACATGGCTACACTGGCCATGGTCCATTCTCTTCTTCCCCCTCTTCTTGAGTCGGTTGTACTTGAACTTAAAAGGGAATACCCCGCTATTCGAGGAAAGAGTTGCTATACTGAGGCATTAGAGTTACCAGGTTGAGGGAGGTTGTTTCTTTGTCACTTCTGACGTGGGGAGCTACATACCACTTACACAGAACAAGGAATGATTCATGGTCATTACAGTTTGTGTATGTAGACTTGTTCTAATCTGGTTTATTGAGGAGTCTTGACCATAGGTTGGTGGAACTTAGACGCTGCTAAGTTTTAAGCTTAAGTCCAAATAGGGTTCCGATAAATTAATAATCCAAAGGTCTGACTAAGCTCCATATTCCAATTTAATGAAGGAAAGTTTAATAATCAACCTTGATTCCCTCTCTTTTTCTTTTCTTTCTCTTTTGCACTTCTTTTTCAAATAAGTGTTTGCTAAGGGACTAGGAAAAGTAAAGTATAGGGGGGTGATGAATCACCATTCATCACTCTTTATTCCTTTATTTTAGCTAGAAACCTTGGTAAAATACCATGTAAATGTTTGTAAATACAATAATTTGTCAAAATGCATGCATTGTGTAAAGTGTAATAATTAGCATGTTTTTGTGTAAAAATAAAGGAATAAAGAAATAAAGAAATAGGGAAATATTTAGAATAATTATTGAGTAACCCGAACGCAAGGGAGGGTCAATCATTAGGCTGATCGCAAAATAAAACAAGTAGAGAGAGATAGGGCCATTCATCATTGTGCATATTTTCCCTTTTTATGTATATAATTTATTTTTCAAAAAAATAAAAACAAAAATCTATTTGCGTTCCTCATAATATGTATATATTTATAAAACTAAAAGAAAAATAAGAAAAATAAAAATAAAACAAAAATAAATTCTCTCTCCTCCCCTTGTATATACCATGTATATATGTACCTATACATATTTATTTTACCCTTGTAAATACCTAATAAAAATTAAATAAAAATTATTTTGAATCACATATTTTAGGTTTTAAATAAATAAAATATAAAATAGGGATAATTATATAAAAATAAACAACTAAAATAAAAAACTACATATGTACATATACTTGTATATAATAATATAATGTATATACATAATTTTTTCAAAAAAATAAGAAAAATCACTAAAAAATACTTTGAAAATAATAAACATTTTTCATGTTGAAAATATTTCGAAATAAAATCATTTACTATTTTAAAATGAATTTTTAAATAATTTTCCAATGGAATTTTCCCATTGGTCCACGGGGGATGTTGACCACAGTCAACTCTCCCCCCTGGACCACCTGGAACCCGGATCCGTGAGCCGACCCGACTTCACCGATTTTTCATGCCCAGATCCAATCTCCATCTTCTCAAACCCTGGGCCTCGATTATTCACGTTACATCCCTGATCCACGCCTGCCATTCTTCCTATGGATCCGTGCACCACATTTGCTTGCCCGACTCCATTCTTGCCGGACCCCTAGCAGTATAAAGCTTCGCCTCCTTCCACCATTTCACGCACCTTCGGCCCCCATCTTCGATCCCCGTGACCTCCATCTTCTTCCTTGAGTGACAGCGTGTGCGGAGGGTGTTGTAGAGAGCGATTAGAGGTGTTTGCCCCAGGTCCGACGACCCTTGTCGTCGTGCTCCGCCGCCAGCGTAGCCCGAGCCTCTGGAGGCGTCGCTCCATCGAGGCGAAGACCTTAGGAGAACCAGCAGCTCCAGCCCAGACGTGTCCGACCATCAGGTAGCTTTCTTAGCTTCTAGTTCGTTGAGTAGCTTTAATCTTTCATTTCTCGCTCCGCCAGCTCCGTCCCAGTGGCCGGAGCCCCGACACCTCATCCTCACCGTATCGATCGATGCCTCGACCCATCGTCACCCTTCCTCCACGATCCTATCATCTCGATCTTGGCTATCCGAGCCAAGATCGGGTCTGGTTCCTTCCGCCACCTCCGCCGGAACCCCCCTTCGCCTACCCACCTCGCTTCTCTTTGCTTTTTCTCCAATAACCCATGCCGAAGTCTTCCTCCGAGCACGAGCTTTTATTTGCAGGTGGATAAGCGCACGCTAACCCCCTCAGTCGCATCCTCCATCCTTCGCTGGAGTCGCCCAGGTCACTCCTCCCTCACCAGAGGATGTGACCGTGGGAAGCTTCATCGGCCACCACCTTTAGACACGGAGTGACGAGGCACGTCAAAGCCCCCTTGATGATCATCCATCAGACATGCATAGCTGCTCCAGCTTGCCGGCGAAGTTCATCCAGGAGGTGTTCTTCCAGGCACCTTCTCCACTGTTGGATCACGCCTCACCGCCAGTTATCATCCGAGCCGACCGTCTCCTGCCACTGTTAGGCCGTTAGATCCATGATCTGACGGCCACGTGTGCCCCACGTTCACCCTCATGCCAGGACCGTTGTATCTTCTAGGAGGCATCATCAGGACCGTACACATGCCAGCCACTCACCGCCCGACACGTTACCCTCACTTACCGCCCGCATGCGCTGTGGCTGGGTAACTTGCGCCCGACCCCCTGTAGTTTATTTTTGTTTATGTTTAGCGTATTAAATAAATATGCACACTTGGATAATTTGCATTCTGGACATGTAGTTTCTTGTATTTGCATTTTAGATCCCTGCTTTGTGGAGACCCGTGCTTTGACACGTGATTTGTTGGCTTTTTGCATATTCAGGGCTGGGTTTTTATGACTATTATGGAATGATTGGTATGTTTTGAAAATTTCATATATACCCCTGTGCGTACAGTATTCAAACATATGTTGAATTTTATGTAAAATTTGCAGTGTTACCCCTAGACTTTCTGCACGTGTTACTTTTTAGCCCTGAAAGTTTGTTTTCTTGCGTTTAGGTCCCTGTGTGTTGTGGCTTTTATATTGGTTGAATAAAATATCAAATTAATTCCAAATTAAGTGAAATTTGGACTGGCTCCTGCCAGTATGTAAAAATTTCATTAAATTTTTGGGACATTTTTGAGTTGTTTTGAAATTTTTCAAAATTCAAAAACACGAATTTTTATACTGTTTGAATTAAAAAAATCAATTAAAAATATAAAAACCTTTTGAAAGTTATAAAAAATTACTAACTATTTCTTTTAGTGTCTTTAGCTTCAGTCTAATTTTGGTTGAATTTGGATTTATAGAACACCTAAAAATCTCAAAACCCTAAAAATCTTATAAAAGTTCTTAAAAATTCTATAAAACACAAAAAACATGCAATTTTGATTTATGTAGCTTAGTTTTTATTTATAGTTTTCATAAAAATTATCTCCAGATTTTTAGAGGCTAATTATATATTTTTAATTAGCCTTTCAAATCTGGCGGCACATTGATTATGATTTTCAGCCTTTTCCTATTTTTATAAAATCAACTAATAATTACAAAATTCTGAGAAAATTACTAAAAATACCTAAAAATATAAAGAACACAAAAATAATTTTAGTTTAATTTTCTGGCTTGTTTTTCAAGTGTTTAATAAATTGTTGTTAGTGTGCTTTTACCCCTTTTCCTGTATTCCTTTATAATTAAAAATACAAAAAATTAAAAACCGATAAAAACCACCTAAAAATATCTTATCTTTTTATTTCATTTTTTGACTACTTCGTAGGCCACTTGGCCAATCCGTGCTCCTTGAGTTTGAGCCTGGTTGCTATACCAGGTTAAATAAATAACAAGACCGCTATTTGGCTTTTTGACTGATTATTCTATTTAGTGGTCTATCTTTCTTGTTGAGTCCGATCTGCGAGATCCGGGTCGCAACGACCCTTGATTGATTTTATCCCTACTCAGATTTTGTGGGATTTCTCGGCTCATCATCTCCCAACACACTCCTTCAAGAATGTCTGTCGCAAACCTCCTTGATCTTGTACATCTGAAAGTCTTATCAGTTCCCCACTTGTAGTTATTCGATCATACTTAGGCTTACTTGAGCCTAAGTATAGGGTCACCAATATCACTGTGTATAAATTACTTCTATTCTTTTCTTCTCACCCTCAACTACCCCATTTCATGCTTTTATGCCATGCTCAGGCCTTCAAATACCTAAGTATAGGGGGGCAAATCGACTTCTTTTCTTTTTCTCTCAACTATACTCAGTAAGCGCTATATCGATATTTTGCTTTGTTACACGAGGACATATCACAGTCTAAGTGTAGGGGTGTGTGTTGTATATTTTATATACTTTATCCATAGCTCGTACTTTAATTGTTTTCATAAAAATCGGGTATGGGTACAAGTTCTATATTATGTATACTATAGTAAATTTCTTGTGTAGATAATACTTGTTTTCAAAAAGAAAAAAGGGAAAAATATGAGGTATAAAAAACCTCTTTTTAAATGCAAAGAACAAATAAAAAATAATAACAATAAAACAAATTTTATCTCTGACATTTTCATTCACTCAAGACTTGAGGAATGAAAGAAACTTAGGTTTTTATGGTCCTTTGATTCAAATTTAATTGGCCTTAGTTATTTGGGTTTTAGAATTAATAATCCACACTTCCCTACTTTGAAAGATATGAGCGCTATATTGTACACTTAATCTCTACCTTTAAGAACATGATCATCCCATCACTTGCACAACTTCCTGATTGATGAGATGAGTTAAGACTTCACTTGAGGGGCTGGGAATTGAGGTTTAAGATTATATATAATTTATGCTCAAGGATGGGATAAAGTAAATGAGGGATTCATGAAACCTGAGTGTCAGTAAACCCTAGCCAGTATGTGAACAAGTTTGCATCCTATCATTGATATTGATCTATGAATGAATATGTGATTCATCACCCTAAAGTCGAAAATAGAGCTTTGTTCCTTAACAATTAGCTGCATATTTCCATTTATTATGCATAATTCACATTCATGCATTTAGATTTAATGTTCGCATTTTAGCATGCAGATTTGCATTAAATAAGGAGCCAAATTCACTTGAACATATTCACATGTATATTAGCCAATTCACTTATTTGTATCTATTTCATACTAACTCTAATCCAATAAAATCAACTCTATACATTATATATTACTAAATTTAATAAAGGAAAAAAAATCAAAAAATACTAATTTGTAAAATTATCTAATAAAATCCGTGCCTAGTATAAGTTTAGGAACCTTAAAAAGCACATATTTATCTCGTATAATATCCGATTTAGGTCTACTCAGTTTAAAGTAATATACATTCAAATACCTTCAAAACAAGATCAATTTCATAAAAATCAGAGTTTGTATGTAAAACTTGGGTTTTTGGTCCCTATCGTATATTGTACATATTGACCAAACTACCCTTTATTTTATAATTTTTTCTTAATTATCAAAAATCAAAAATATAAATTAAGTTGTAAATATCTATTTCATATTTCTATCTGATTTTATTTTGATTTTTCTCTAATTTTAAAAATGGCAAAAATTTTGCAAAAGATGAAAATGCGGTATTTTATACATTTAACGTACCACACAAAATTACTTTTTATACATATAACTTCTTTTGATTTTAAATCCTTTACAAACGTTGTAGATCTCATCGATAGGAGCAACTTTCTTGTTGACCACTTTTTGATTTGATGCCATTTATTATTTCTTTACATTTAATTTTTTATTTTTCTAGGAGCGACATGCGACAGCTCCTGCGACCGCCACGTGTCACCCTCATTTATTTATTTTAATTATTTTAGTTATTTATATTACATTATTATTTAATTTTTTATCCTTATTTATTTCTTTGATTATTTGTTTCAATAATTATTTATTTTAATTATTTACTATAATTATTTTATTTACCTTTTTTTAATTTTTTAATTATTTAATTATTATTATTATTTTAACTTTTTTATTTTTATCTTTAACTTATTACAATTATTTCTTTAATTAATCAAATAAGAAAAAATATGCCTTGCCACGTGGCCGCGCCCCGGTACGCCACATGACGTCCTTCACTTTCATTCCTTTTCTCCCACGTCCCGCCACCCATCCCATGCAACCCAAGAACAACCCCCTCTTCTCTCTCTCTCTCTCTCATATTCTCTCACCTCTCCCTCTCTCATCCCATGCATGCCTCCCCTTCTCACGTATATTCCCTCTCCCTTCATTTTCTATCTATCTATCTATCTATCTCTCCCCTCTTTTCTCTCTTCCTCCTCATGATCCCATATAGACCTGTGCAAGCACATCTGCCCTCCGTCTTGCGTGCGACTCTGTCCATGCTCCTTAATTACCTCCTTATCTCTCTCCCTCTATCACCATCACCTGCTGCGTCTCTCGCTTATAACCACACGTTCTTCAATCTCCTTGCATCTCCCCTCATCTCTCTCTCTCTCTCTCCCATAAATAGTTCGCATCTGTCCCCTACGATAGCCATCCTCCATTTGTGAGTGATGTGGCCCAGTGATTTCCCAAATTTACCCTAGTTAATCATGTGAAATAAACATTTAAATAAATTGTTGTTCATTCATTACAGTCAGGCGATTTCAGATTAATCAAAAACCGTAATTTAATTATTTTCCAATTAAAGCGAGCAGTCATTTTTTTTAACTTGGGTAAGTCTAAGGTCGAATTCAGGGAGGCCACTGACTCCTTAGGTTAGTTTTTAGTCGATCTGGAGATTAGGTTTTCAAAGAGGCATTTTTCTGGTATTTTTAAATTCAAGTGATAAATGCAATGTAATTTCAGGCAAGTTTGCGGATGAAAATGCAAATTATGACCAAATAAAGTCCAAAAATCCTAAAACTTAACCAGGATGTTAAATATGATGAAATGAAGCTACTACATTTTTTTGGAATTTTCCGAAATAGGAAGAATTGATCACAAATTAAATATGAATGCATGGTGATCTTGAGCTACTTAATTTTAACAAATACAACACCAATTTATTTTGCTGTAATAAAATCATCCTAGATGAGTCTATGTGAGAGGAATCTAGGAACATTATTATATCTTAAAATAATTGATCTATGATATATTAAAAATTAATAATGCGAATCACCAATGAATTTATTGTGTCCTCATTATTCATGCAAAAAGATTTATTTTTTGCGAAATGTTAAGGAACTTATAATCTATCTAATGTGAATTTTTGGGACTTTTTAGATCAGCGAGTAATTAATTATCAATTTTTTCAGAGTATAAAATGGGTAAACGACACAAGTTTCCACCAAGTTAATTATGATAAATAATCTGCTGATCATAAGAATGTAAATAAATGATCATTTATTATGTTTTTTTATTTATTTTATGGATTAATTTATTACATGTTTATTTTTACACGTGTAAATATAGCTATATTTATCTATATATTGTATATTCTAGTTTTTTTTGAATTTTGGATTTTAATATTTTATAGACATAATTTATAACTTATTTAGACACAATTAAATATATTTTTATTATATTTTTGAAGTTATTTGTGAACTTAAATAAATACACACACATACACACTCACACACATATATAGGTATATGTATAGGTACTTCATCTATGTATTTTATTTAATTATTTTTTCAATTTTTTAGTGGTTTTATTTTATTCTGAATTATATATTATAAAGAATCTTTACATAATTATAAAAATACAAAATAATGAAGAATAAAAACAATATGTAAAATGGATATTTTATTCAGGTATATTGTACAACAGGGGTCCAAACTTAACATTTGCATCTTAAGTCCAAATTAAATGAAATACCTCCATTAAATAGGTAATAAAAATTTATATACAATTAAAGGTGATTTTGTTGAATTTTAAGTTCATATATAGAAGATATGTGTCTGGGAATTTTGGATTTTTATTCTAAGTGTAGAATGCACAATATGCATTTTTTCTATGTGAAATAAAATTTATATTTTTCTATATATTTTTATCAACAACTTTCATGTACAAAGTTTCTTTGTTTGAGGTATAAATAATAAATAATAAAATAGGTCTCAAAAATATTTTATGGAGCATTGATGAATTAGGGATTCTTTTATTTTCTAGCCCATACATCGCTTTACTTTACTCCTTGTCGACCCAATCATCATGGTGCATAAGTCTCGGGGATTAGGATCATAAAATACCTTTGGCATTTTATTTTATTTTATTTTATTTTCTTTATTTTTTTATTTTGTCTTTAATAGAATATTTTATACAATACTTATATAGTAAATAATGAATGTTAGTGTATGTAAAAATAATGATATATATGCATTTAGCTAGGGTTTAAAGGCCAAAATGAAAGAATAAATGTGATGAAATGGAGATTCATCAGCTGGTGATAAGAATGTTGAGAATATTGGGGAGAAATCTAGTATTGTTGACGTTGAGGAGGGGAATGTGAATATGGTACAATCGAGTATGGGTTATACAACTAGTTCTGGTGGTGTTGCGGTTGTTAGTATTGATTTTTCTCCATCATTACAGATATGGCTGAGACTACTAGTGGTAAGTCTATTGATTCCCTTGGACAAATCTCCCTCCTTGTTACTGAGGGAATGGACGTGAATTATCAAACTGACCCTATTTAGGTCTACTTGGACGTGCCAACTATGAATCGCTAGATCAAACTCCATTCACCGCATGAATGAGAGATGGTGGAGGATAGGATGGATCTAAGAGAATATGGGGTTTGTTGGTATACGGCGTGCTACTATTGTAGTTGTTGCGGAGATGGTGGCTCACGTGCTTGCACTTAATACACATCCTAAACCGTTGGCTGGGATGGACTCTGCTGAGGAGGTTGTTGCAATGTTGGCTCCTTCGTCTCAATTGGAGTCGAAGACAATGTAGACACGGACTGGTAGGCACTCATTGTTATTACCATAATTTCCAGCTGCGTGGTAGTCTGATCTAGTATGTTCAAATTCTGTGTCCTCTATTTGATTGCAGTGCGCTTATGGAGGTCTCGTGATCGCTTTTCAACTATCCGCCGTGGACAGGTGGCTCCCTATGATGCTTAGGTTGTAGCTCTCATCTCGATCCATCTTATACGAGGTTGCCGCGTGTATGATGAAACTCGATTTCATCATCATAATTTCCCATTATTAACCACCTTGCTTAAACATGTGTCAATAAAATCCAGATAATGTCCTATAATTATCAGAGTCTCTAATAAATTCGAAACCACAAAAAATGGCAAAACAAAAAATTCGTGGTATTTTTAGCCTTAAAAATACCCTTAAAAATATTTTGTGTCTACAAATGATCTCATCTCCAGTTTTGGTCAACATGAAACTTGTATATCTCGTCAAGATCTACAAACTTTCATGTTTTGAGTTTTCTCAAATTCGGCCATTTGTCCCTTCAAAAATCAACTGGAAGATCCTAATAATCTGATTGGGCCACGTGGCCCGTTCTGGGTGAGCCACGTGGCCCGGGCTTCTTTGTCTTATCCGCCCGCAATCTGGGCCGTCAGATCTCCTCCTGAGATCCAACGGTCCCAAGCTCTCCACGCGCGCCCATTTGCCTCAGCCGTTCGATCATACCCATGGGCACATCTATGCCATCCGTTAGCGCTCTCACTGGAGCTTGACACATGTCGCATTGCGTGCCCTTCGATCACGCCCATGATGTCTTGATCTCTGCCGTCCATGATCGCTTCAACCTCATCCCTCCGATCAACAACTTCTTCACATCCAAGCCGCTCGCCAGCGCCGCGGCCAGAGCTCAACACGTTGTAGCTCAGCAGCCTCTGATCGCATTGCCTTCAGATTTGATCACACCTGTCGCTTCGCGCCTAATCGACAGCCGTTGGATCTCCAGATCCAACGGCCCTCATTCTTCGTCTACCTCGCGACCTCCTCTTCCCCACGTTCTCCACCTCGCGTAACCCGTTCACTCTTTCCATTATATCCACCTCCTCCGATCACCTCTCCTCTCGCTAACGGCTGCACGACATTCCACCATCATCCAACTTCCTCGCAGTCGTCCACTCATTCCATAAACACCGTCCACTCGCTCCATATCCACCCCACAGGTCATGCCCACCACCTTCCCAACTGCCGACCTCGTCTCTTTAAATACGCCGCATCCCCCTCCGGTAAACCTCGTCCACCTTTACGTGGGAGGAGGCCCAGCCCTCCTCCGCCTCCCTGTGATAGGGGGAGGCGTCGGGATAGAGCGACGACGACCTCACCTCCCCGGTGAGACCCTCCACCATACATGGCGGAGTTGCGGCGCCTCACGACCGCTCGAGCTGCATCGACCGGCTGACGATGTCCAGCGAAGACCCGGGACCCTCTGGAACCCCAAGCCCAAGCCTCCACTCCATCTTCGATTAGGTAAACCTTCTTCTTCTTTTCTTGTATTTTTCTTTAATGTTCCCTAATTTAATTAGGCTTACTCGTCCAATTTCGACCTCCACTGAACCCCTCTCGAGCTCCGCCTAATCACTCCCGTCCACGCGCTCTCCTCCGATCATCATCTCTGTCTACCATAGTCCTTGTCCACTTGCGACCCAACTTCTCCGGGCTTGCCGGAGAAGATCTTCGGCCACCACTGCTTCGCCCCGATCGCGGTCGATCATCTCATTCCATTTCGTGTCCACTCTGTACTGCGCGCTTTGGCTATTGTAATAACCCTACAGGTATTATAATCACTCAATGGCTGGAGGATCACTGGAGCAATCTTTGCGAGCGCCTGTTCCACCTCAGGTGCGACCTGTGCCTTCTCAACATAGGTCAGCAGCTCAACCAGACCTTGAGTATCACCTCCACCTGGTTGACACCATCTGAAGAGCATCATCGACGTCAAAAGAGAGCGGCGGAGCTGGGACCACCTCGTCGGAGTCCTGATTTCGCCGCCCCTCGATGCTGAGGAAGAAGGTACAAGAGCCATTGGATGTTCCTCGCCGGAGCAGATCAAACGGCGCAGGAGCGACCACATCGTCATCGAGCGCTACGTCCGGGAACCATTGGATCCTTGAGATCTAACGGTAATCGATCAGCCACGTCATCTCTATAGGAGCATACAGGAGCCATCTGATCTCAGTGATCAGATGGTTTACATCTAGCCACGTGTCAGAGCCAGAGATCTTCCGAGCCTCAGCATCCGAACCTGTAGGCTTGGAGTTCCCGAGTCTAAGCCGAAGCACCCCAAGCCTCCGCCGAGCCTTCGAGAGACCCGAACCTGGAGAGCACGAGCATAGCACGTGCGATCTGGGTTATTTTCACAAAGGCGCCGCCGACTTCTCCATTCTGCAACCAGGTCCTTACAGCACATGCAGACCACGTACGCCTGGGGCATTTTGCATATTTAGCCTTGCATGTTTCAGTAATTGCAAATATGCCCCCACGCGTGTGGTTTATTTACAGGGAAGGCCTTGCACTCTATCTTTATTGCATTTTAGTCCCTCCCAGGGACCATTTTGCAAGTTTATTTCATGTTTTCTTTCAGTTATGCCCCTGTCTTCTTTATTGTATATCTTGAGCCTCGTATGTCCGATTAAGGTGATTTCAGTTTCAATTTAGAAGCTCTTCTCGTTGTCTTTCTAATGGCATGCTTAAATTTGAGATTAGACACTAGGAACTTTAATGCATTATTTTATTGTCTAGATGCCTGGCTTCCCATGTAGCTCTTGCCTAACTGCCACTAAAATGAATAGTGCTTCTTAATTTGACACTGGTTTGACTCATCTTTTTAATGGCTCAAGTACTTATTATCTCTGGCATATCTTCATTGCATCTCATCACATTTATTTGCATGATAAAAATCAAATAGAAGATGCATGTTTATTTATTTAATGCATTGTCTTGCATACTTTGACCTATATCAATCTCCAATTCAACACTTGGTTAAATAGATAAAAATCTGGATAATTAGAGAAAGGCTCGTGTCCCTGAGTTCAACCTTGGTATCTTACCAAGTAAAATAAAAAATATGACCATCTCATTTTGATTGATATATTTAAATCAGATGGTCTTTTGATGAGCCTGAATTGGCCCGACTGCTACGACATTTCCAAGTGCTAATTCAACACTCTTAAAGGGGCGATTTTTGTGGTTCGTCAAATGGCGCCGTTGCCGGGGACACGACTCATTTCTTATATTTTTTTTGGATTTTTTGTTTATTTAATTAAGTGTATCTTTTCTATAGGTTAACTTGTTCACTTATGTTGCATTACAAAATTTTCTTCTCTATCGATCTCTAACCATTGTTTTTGTGGCAGGTCCCTTGATGGTTCAAGGAGGAGAGGAGCAAGATGCTACACGCTGTGAGGAGACGCAGAAACACGCTTGGAGTACGTCGAGAAGAAAGAAAAAAAAGTCTTGCATTTTTATTTCCATGCATGAACGTGTAATAATTCGTCTTTTACAGCGGTCTTTGATTGAAGACTCGCGAATGTAATCGAACGAATGTGGTTGTGTGGGGGATCGTCCCCACTTGAGTGTCGACCTAGGACCAGGCACGCGGCTCTTTGAGTGGTTTTTATTTTCCATATTTTTATGTGCTTGCTCGTAGGTAGGACACACTAAAATTTAGATGCACATAATCTCGCCTCACATAGCCGAATTTAATGGATATCATTCTCCGCTAATAGATGCATGATTAGGTGCAGCTTTTATCGACTTGCATACATAGATTTTGGTTTTCAAAACAGCCCAAGCTTTCAAGTGTTTTCATCAAATCACTGTATGATTTCTCGCTTAGCCTAGATCGCGGTTTTTATCGAATACATGTTTTTCTCGGCTTTCTATTCCTAACTTGATCACATAGGATTAATGGAAAATGGGAATGAACGGTATACGATGATTACTTGATTTTGTGCTAACCTTAATTCAGTGATAACATTAAATAATAATTGGGACTGTTAATTGCAAGTCAACATAAAATGGCGTAAAACTTTGGTTTTGGGAGAGCAATACCCTCACGTACGCATTGATTTTCACTTCACATTTTTTCTCCGCGTAAATATCTAATGTTTTATCACCATTAAAACTGACAAGATAATAAACCAACTTCGGTTGGTTTCATGTGTGAGTTGGTGAAATTGAGGGTCTTGCTTGCTTGATTGAGCCATGTTTGCTACGATACACACCCTAAAACCTTAGTCACTCCATTCATCTCCACAGATTCAACCCGCTCACTTGTAAATCCATTTCTCTTCTTCGTTCACTTTGGGTCAACCCCAACATCAATTTCCATCTTTATACTTAGGCTAATCTCAGCCTAAGTATAGGGGGGACCCGAGTCCCTGTGATTTCTCTACTCACCTTTCCTTGCCTTTATACTTAGGTTATTTCTAACCTAAGTATAGGGGGAGACCCTCTTAGATCCCGTATATTTCTCTGTACTTAAATGGACCTATGGACTTGTATCATCTAGTGCTATGAGGACATAGCAAAGTTTAAGGATAGGGGGGTATACCGTATATACAAAATACTTACTTCAGCTACAATCTGAAAAAATTGAAAAATTTAAAACTTTTTGGCTAAAGTAAAATCTTTTCAACCAAGAGGACTCTAATGTTTTCACGGCTTTTTCTATACTATGTTACAATATTTTGATAAAAATATTTTTGAAAATGATTTTAAAAATGAGATTTTCTTGTTTTGAAAAATCTTTTGAAAAATGTTTTGAAATTTTTTTATTTGTGTGACATGTTTTCGAATATTTTCT
Organism: Ottelia alismoides; assembly: GCA_037367405.1. Taxonomy (NCBI): domain Eukaryota; kingdom Viridiplantae; phylum Streptophyta; class Magnoliopsida; order Alismatales; family Hydrocharitaceae; genus Ottelia; species Ottelia alismoides. Next base: position 227,767 of record JAZKJV010002550.1, on the reverse strand, counting down.
CTCTTTTCAAGGAAAGTTAAGTCTAACCTATGTTTTAACCTTTAATTAAAATCCATAAAAATGAAAAAATATAAAATAAAATAAATGAAAAAAATAATAAAAGAAGAAAAAAAATGTGTGTTTTTGAATGAAGGAGTTGGATTAATCCTCTACACTTACACTTCCACCCAGGATCTGAAATGATCAAAGAAACTTAGTTTTATGAGGTCTTTGAGATTTTAGGTTAACCAACCTTAGCCATCAGGGTCATAAACTTAATCATCCACATTCCCCTAGGTTTCTAGATTTGCATGCTATATTCCATGCTTAGTCTCAGACAAGAAGAATATGATCAGCACATCACATGCACGACTGCGGTTTTTGATGAGATGAGTTGATTTTTTTACTTGAGGGATTGGGATGAGGAAGTCGAGTTTGGATTTGATCTAATGATGCTCGAGGATGGGATAAAATCTTTGAAGGCTTCATGAAACCTGAGTGTCAGCAACTTTAGCCAGTATGAGAACTTGGTTCTTATACTAATCTCTTGAGATTGACCTAAGTGCTTGGGTGTGAAAAAAAAATTGTTGATCAGTGTGCGCCAACTCTTGGTAAAAGCAGTGGAGCTAGCCAAAAATTTATACAAGTCAATGAAATTCAAAGAAAAGCTCTTATTCCACAAAGTCAAATATCAAAGAGCTTCCACCAAAGGCGAGCGCTCCCAAACTTTTCAAAGTGTCCACTTGGACCACCGCTATTAGGACCAGGAGTCGGGCTTGCACCAAAAAAGGGCTCTGCATCGTAAATGCTACAAGTCTGGGTGTCGAAGGTACGATAGGTACTCAAAAGAGACACACCCTGGTGTACTCCCAGGAAAACAAGTGCAGACGACTCCAACTTCTCTTGACGGACGCACTGATCAACACCAAAAAAAGTGTTGCGTAAAAGGCACTAGAGAGAATCCTTGTTCCAATGAGAGGGAGAGAAGAAATGACACAATCCCATGCCCTCCATTACTGGCCTTCCATCGACATTTTCTAAGTCTGACAACTAAAGAGACGGTGGATCGAATGCAAGAGGGGGGTGATGAAACTCGATTTCATCATCATAATTTCCTATTATTAACCACCTTGCTTAAACATGTGTCAATAAAATCCAGATAATGTCCTGTAATTATCAGAGTCTCTAATAAATTCAAAACCACAAAAAAATGGCAAAACAAAAAATTCATGGTGTTTTTAGCCTTAAAAATACCCTTAAAAATATTTTGTGTCTATAGATGATCTCATCTCCAGTTTTGGTCAACATGAAACTTGTAGATCTCGTCAAGATCTACAACTTTCACGTTTTGAGTTTTCTGAAATTCGGCCATTTGTCCCTTCAAAAATCAACTGGAAGATCCTAATAATCTGATTGGGCCACGTGGCCCGTTCTGGGTGAGCCACGTGGCCCGGGCTTCTTTTTCTTATCCGCCCGCAATCTGGGCCGTCAGATCTCCTCATGAGATCCAACGGTCCCAAGCTCTCCACGCGCACCCATTTGCCTCAGCCGTTCGATCATACCCCTGGGCACATCTATGCCATCCGTTAGCGCTCTCACTGGAGCTTGACACATGTCGCATTGCGCGCCCTTCGATCACGCCCATGATGTCTTGATCTCTGCCGTCCATGATCGCTTCATCCTCTGCCCTCCGATCAACAACTTCTTCATATCCAAGCCGCTCGCCAGCGCTGCGGCCAGAGCTCAACACGTGGCAGCTCAGCAGCCTCTGATCGCATTGCCTTCAGATCTGATCACACCCATCGCTTCGCGCCTAATCGACAGCCGTTGGATCTCCAGATCCAACGGCCCTCGTTCTTCGTCTACCTCACGACCTCCTCTTCCCCACGTTCTCCACCTCGCGTAACCCGTTCGCCCTTTCCATTATCTCCACCTCCTCCGATCACCTCTCCTCTCGCTAACTGCCGCACGACATTCCACCATCATCTAGCTTCCTCGCGGTCGTCCACTCGTTCCATAAACACCGTCTACTCGCTCCATATCCACCCCACAAGTCATGCCCACCACCTTCCCAACTGCCGACCTCCTCTCTTTAAATACGCCGCATCCCCCTCCGGTAAACCTCGTCCACCTTTACGTGGGAGGAGGCCCAGCCCTCCTGCACCTCCCTGTGATAGGGGGAGGCGTCGGGATAGAGCGACGATGACCTCTCCTCCCCGGTGAGACCCTCCGCCACACACGGCGGAGTTGCGGCAGCTCGCGACCGCTCGAGCTGCATCGACCGGCTGACGATGTCCAGCGAAGACCCGGGGACCCTCTCAAACCCCAAGCCCAAGCCTCCACTTCATCTCCGATCAGGTAAACCTTCTTCTTCTTCTCCTGTATTTTTCTTTAATGTTCCCTCATTTAATTAGGCTTACTCGTCCAATTTCTCCCTCCACTGAACCCTCTCGAGCTCCGCCTAATCACTCCCGTCCACACGCTCTCCTCCGATCATCATCTCTATCTACCATAGTCCTTGTCCACTTGCGACCCAACTTCTCTGGGCTTGCCGGAGAAGATCTTCGGCCACCACTGCTTCGCCCCGATCACGGTCGATCATCTCATTCCATTTCACGTCCACTCTGTACTACGCGCTTCGGCTATTGTAATAACCCTACAGGTATTCTAATCACTCAATGGCTGGAGGATCGCCGGAGCAATCTTTGCGAGCGCCTGTTCCACCTCAGGTGCGACCCGCGCCTTCTCAACATAGGTCAGCAGCTCAACCAAACCTTGAGTGTCACCTCCACCCGGTCGACACCATCTGAAGAGCTTCATCGACGTCAAAAAAGAGAGCGGAGCTGGGACCACCTCGTCGGAGTCCTGATTTCGCCGCCCCTCGATGCTGAGGAAGAAGGTACAAGAGCCATTGGATGTTCCTCGCCGGAGCAGATCAAACGGCGCAGGACCAACCACATCGCCATCGAACGCTACGTCCGGGAACCATTGGATCCTCGAGATCTAACGGTAATCGATCAGCCACGTCATCTCTCCAGGAGCATACAGGAGCCGTCTGATCTCAGTGATCAGATGGTTTACATCTAGCCACGTGTTAGAGCCAGAGATCTTCCGAGCCTCAGCATCCGAACCTGTAGGCTTGGAGTTCCCGAGTCTAAGCCGAAGCACCCCAAGCCTCCGCCGAGCCTTCGAGAGACCCGAACCTGGAGAGCACGAGCATAGCACGTGCAATGTGGGTTATTTTCACAAAGGCACCGCCGACTTCTCCATTCTGCAACCAGGTCCTTACAACACATGCAGACCACGTGCGCCTGGGGCATTTTGCATATTTAACCTTGCATGTTTCAATAATTGCAAATATGCCCCCACACATGTGGTTTATTTACAGGGAAGGCCTTGCACTCTATCTTTATTGTATTTTAGTCCCTCCCATGGACCAGTTTGCAATTTTATTTCATGTTTTCTTTCAGTTATGCCCCTGTCTTCTTTATTGTATATCTTGAGCCTCGTATTTCCGATTAAGGTGATTTCAGTTTCAATTAGAAGCTGTTCTCGTTGTCTTTCTAATCGCATGCTTAAATTTGAGATTAGACACTAGGAACTTTAATGCATTATTTTATTGTCTAGATGCCTGGCTTCCCATGTAGCTCATGCCTAACTGCCACTAAAATGAATAGTGCTTCTTAATTTGACACTGGTTTGACTAGTCTTTTTAATGGCTCAAGTACTTATTATCTCGGGCATATCTTCATTGCATCTCATCGCATTTATTTGCATGATAAAAATCAAATAAAAAATGCATGTTTATTTATTTAATGCATTGTCTTGCATACTTTGACCTATATCTATCTCCAACTCAACACTTAGTTAAATAGATAAAAATCCGGATAATTAGAGAAAGGCTCGTGTCTCTGAGTTCGACCTTGGTATCTTACCAAGTAAAATAAAAAAATATGACCATCTCATTTTGATTGATATATTTAAATCAGATGGTCTTTTGATGAGCCCGAATTGGCCCGACTGCTACGACATTTCCAAGTGCTAATTCAACACTCTTAAAGGGGAGATTTTTGCGGTTCGTCAGTGTACTAGCTTTTGGTGAATTTGTGGCTGGTGTTGGTATGCTCGAGATGATATGGCAACTTCTCCTTCTACCATTTCTTAACAAAATTTCTAGATGAAATTCTCAACCTTTTTGAAATGTGACCCACCACAAGAACCATCGATGAGCTTTTGACTTGCAATTGTTAGTACCTGATGAATTACTAAATGCTTATGTTGATATGTCTCCGTTGTAGCACATGCACTTAACGAACCATGTAGAATTGAGAGAAGTATCTCTGCGAAGAGTTTGTCAATTTTAGTTTTTACTTGGGAACTCCAAGGTCAAACACAAGGATGCGAGCAATTCTTTGATTTAATTAAAGTATCAAATATTTAATTTAACTGATTTAGAGGAAATCTAGGGTAAGATAATACATATGCACGTTACAATCAACCTCATGAATTTATTAATGAATTTATCAAATCAATGGAAACCATCCAAGTAATAAGGAGAAAGATCTCAATTCAACAAATTAATCAAAGTTTTATTTTCATGTATTTAATGGGAGATGACTCCAAGTAATTAATTACTGATGAACTACTCATGTTTAGTGACACTAGTCAATAGATTATTGATCCAATCAATGAATTAATCAATTCATGGCTTTAGTGGATCAATTAATGCAAAAGATATAAATCTTCAATGCAGTTAAGGAGCCAAAATTGTCAATAGAGTTCTCTAACAAGTAACGTGTGAATTAAGTGTCTAATAATTCATCCTAACATGCAAACATGTAGAGAATTAATTAAGATTTACAATGAGACCAAAATCACTTAATTTGTATAAAGGAATCAAAACTAGTTCATTGTTTATTTTAGGGGCTTAATTATAAGAAAACTGTTAAGTTTTACAACAAATAAGTCCCAAAATGGACTCAAAAACAAATAAAAAATCCCGTTGGGGAAATTATGCAATTATACATGTCTAGGTTTATCTACAATTTGGAAGAACTTGAGGTTGCATCTAAAATTATTCTAGATCAAGTGCAAAGGGTGCATGCCTTTGCTATGTTCAATAGTGTTGGCTCAGGACACTTGTCATGCTAGAGTGGCTCAGATTAGGGATGACCACTAAATGGCTTTAGTTTGAAACTCTACTTCGGATTGAAGATGTGGTCAACTTTCTTCCTTTGAATCATGACTAATAAAGCTGATCTAATGGTTGATATACTTCGTTTCTTGACAAATCTCCTTTGCATGCGATGGTGCAGGGCTTGTGCTCCGATGAACCTATCATCTCTCCTCTATGCCTCTTCACGTTGCCTGAAGGACTCTAAAGCTTTACGATGGCCTCTCTAAGAAGCTTGTGCTCACAAACGGTGATAAAGATGTCCAAATCTCTAAATCAATGGATGCTCACTGGTAGCAGAGATTGAGATCAGAGATCAATTGGGTTCTTTGATCAATGAACCATTTTTCGTTCCTGCATAGGTTAGCATCGAAGACTATGCCTAGTGAATCTATCTATAAAAGAATGGGGTAAATAAAGGCTTCTGAGGGTGGAATAACTGAAGCCTTAGTGAGTCTTCTTCTTTGTGCAAAAAAAGAAGGATGATATGGAGATAATGATGGAAAAATGGATTTAACATAAGAAATATCACGCTTGGATCATAAAAGCAAGGCGATGGTGTACGCAATAAAAGATCATGAAATAGTTGTGTGGATTTTAATGATTATAATGAATAAGACACATGAAGTATATGTTTGAAGATTTTACCTAAGGTTGGTGAGTGAATCGATAGTGGATTGAAGAAGAATCAAAGCTTAAAAATTGGAGCAAAGAGTGCTCTGATATTTACTCGACCTCAAAGGTCGATTAAGGGAGCCTGAGTAGTGTCTCTAGGACCTACAACTTGGCATCTAACCAAGGATCTCACCGGTGATTAATGTTTCCATCATCTCTCTTAACTTGAACGTCTAACTATCACTTAGTGGTGGAGTATGGCTAGGAGCAATCACATTAATGGAAAATGCAGTTAATGGTGGTAGAGGATCATGTTTTGAGTTAGAGGAAGTTGGTGACTTGGCAGTTCCAAGCAGTGGTTTCAACCATCGCCAGTTGAAGAAGGAGGTTAGGTTGATGGTGATAAGATGGTGGGAGAAGAAGAGTGAGGTTGGTCAAAGAGGAAGGATGTGTGGTTAGTCAAGAAGTTGACGAAGGTGGTTGGGAAAATGGTGAGAAATCAAGTGGTTGAGAAGTTGGCAAAGAGATGGGTGAACATGTGCGAGGTAGACGAAGACCCTTGGACCATTAGATAAAGTTCAAACATCCCAGATTTGAGCGCAGACAGAGCACTCTAATGCACCCAATGGAGAAGATAAAATGGTTGGGTGTTAACTAACTCTAGTCTTCTGATCAAATAATTAGATGGTCTACACGACAAGCGGGTAGCAAACCAAGGACGGGCCATAAGGGCGGCCCCAGAAGGCACCACGTGGCCCAATCAGAATTAAGGTAAATTAGAATTCAGGGAAAAATACAAAAGAATTAGTTAGAGGGGGAATTAGGAAAAGTGTAAAAATGAATGTTGTAGATCTTGATGAGATCTAAAACTTTCATGTAGAAATCGAGAGAAAATGTCATATATAAAGATAAAAATTGAACATGTCATTATAATGATAAACCATTTTTCTTTAGTTTTCTTTTCTTAGTTTTTTGGATGCTTATTTTATATTTTATTATTAGTTAAAATTTATACAAATATTGTTCTATTTTTTGTTTGATTTTTTATAGGAAAGAATTACATAAAATAATACCACTATAATAAGTTATGTAATATAGTATAATTAAGGTTATTTTTGTGCAACACACAAATTATTAATTAAGGTTAATTGTGTGTCGTACAAAAATAATTTGATCATAAAAGCCTAAGACTTGGATGTACTATATTTGTGTGTTTTGACAACCTCTAGTTGTCATACTATATCTGTGTTGCAGAGCCCTGTTTGATGTACTAGCCTGACCCATAAAAGCCTAAGACTTGGTCCAAGTGGACAATTAGAGGTTGGGAGCGCTCGCCTTGAATGTAAGCTCATATTATGTAACTTTGCAATGTAATTAGCTTTATTTTTTATGAGGGAACTTCCGTTCTTTTTGGATAGCTCTACTGCTTTTACCAAGGATTGATGCACACTTATCAACATATAAATTTTATGTCATCACACCCTGACTCTTTAAATTAAAGTCAAGAGATAGTATGAGAACTATGTCCCCTATTGGTTAAGATGTTTACTCAAGTTTTATTAAGCCATCATTAATTTTATCCCATCCTCATGCATCATCAAGACCAACTCCAAACTAAAGCCTCAAATCTTAGTTTCTCATGTGATACACTCACTCATCTCATTTGTGAATGCAGTCGTGCATGTGATTTCATAGTCAAAATCTCTTAAGGGAGATTAAGCATGCAATATAGAAAACACATATTCTAACTTGCGGAGTGTGATTTTTTTAAATCCAAGATCCTAATGATTAAGACATGTTAAATTTAAATCTTTGAACTTCTTAAACCAAGTGTTGAAGAACATATTAAGCCCTGAGTGAAAAGTGTAACTGTCAAAGAAAGACACCAAATCAAAAAGTCAACAGATTAAGAAGTTAGAAGTTATTTAAAGAATTTTTATCGAATATAATAGAAAAGGTACACTTAATACAAAACTCAAAAGACTAGAATAAGACTAACACAAGGATACTCAAACACAAGACAACTCACTTCTGTTCCTCAATAGCAACAATCTGGTTTGGATCATCGAGGCTTAAAATCACATGTTGCCTTATGCTTAACTTACGTTTTCCTCATAGAATAAATCTCAGAATCCGAATAAAAGAGATATTCATCGACTTGGATAATGAATCACCTAGAATGATGCATTTCTTCCTCAAATGTAATGTCCATATGAAAATGGGAAGATTCTCCAAAATAGAAGGAAGACATATCCAACCCTTGAACAAACCTATGGGATTTCCTAAATAAAGAAAAAGTAGACTCAAGATGATTACCTAACTTACAAATAAGGTGACACTCAGCTGACTGAACAACCACGAAGAAAGGTATAGGCTCCTCCATATATTACTCCTCTAGTAAGATGTTATCTTCTTCAAGAGGCATCACTCTTCTCAAATAACTCTTTATCGATTTGATCTTCCAAAATATAGAGTTTAGATCTAGACTCTCTCCCATGCTCAACTCTATGATAGATTAGAGGCTCGACAACCATGTAAACACTAAAACCTGAGGGTTCAATGAACAAACACACCCTCTCAAATACTCAAAACACAATGTTGAAACTGAAGACACAAGGATTAGTCTTTATTTACAAGTTAATTCCATTTACCCCACTAAAGTTTGAAAAAAAAATTCTGAACACTTTTTACAAATGATGTCAAATAAGTATAGATTTTCCAAACATTTTACAAAGATTTTTAAAACAAGTCAAGCCGTATTTTCACAAACCTATATAAAATATTTTGAAAACCATGTTAAATAGTTATATAATAAATTTTTTAAAAAAATATAATTTTCAAAAAAGCATGTGCAAAACTCTGTTAAAAAATACGATACCCATAACCCTAAAAGTTCGAAAAAAATAAGACCATGAGTTATAACTACGGTATATATGAATATATACGGTACACCCCCCTATACTTATCTTTTGTTATGTCCTCGTAGTATGAACTAATGTGAAGCCATAAATCATGAGAAATATAAAGAAAAGTACAAGACCTGAATCAAGAATACAAATGTAAAGAAGGATGAAAGAATAAGAAAAAGAGTACAATGAATGGCCCCCCTATACTTAAGTTGCAAATATCCTTATAAACAAGACAAGAGAAAGTAAGAGAGGGAACCGACAGAAAAGAATGTGTAGAATGAAATAGGGTCAGGCTCCCCCATACTTAGACTGACAGTAGCCTAAGTTAGTAGTAAGAATTTGAATATAGGAGATATTATACCCTAAAATAATACAGTCAGAAAGATTATTATTCTGAGTGATGCTGGATCTAGCTTTTGTGAATCTACAAGATACAACTTGATGTTGTATCTAAAACATTTGCAAATGGGATCAATTCGCATGTAGTCAATACTCTCAAAAGGAGTAATACATTCTTTGGATTCTATAAAATGCTTTAATATCCACCCGTTGACCAAAAGGGAAGGTGCTCCATCTGAAAGATCTTCAATCTCTATATTGCCATTTCCATGCACTTCCTTTACTATATAAGGACATGTCCATTTCGATTACAACTTCCCATGGAAAATTTGTAACTTAGCATTAAATAACCATACCTTTTGCATCGAAACAAAGTTCTTACATCTAATATGTGAATCATGCCACTTCTTAACTTCGTCCTTATAGATCAGCTGTTGTCATATACTCTATTACAAATATCCACTAACTCATTTAGGTTTAGGTCTCTACATAACTTTCCAAGGTGATAAATCCAATTGATATTCTTAATTGCCCGCTCAGACTTGTGTATTAATTCAGCAAGAAATGGCATAGCTTGCCATAAATCATCCTAAAAGGTGAAGTACATAGAGGGGTCTTGTAGGTTGTCTTGTAGGCCCACAAAACTTGGTCCAACAACTGAGACCAATTCTTCCTATCCTGATGCACTGACTTCTGAGGAATGCTCTTCACCTCCACATGGGAAACATCTACCATGTCATTTGATTGTGGGGGTATGGACTAGCAACTCTATGCTCAAAGTGATAGTCCTTAGCTAATGATCTCATCTCTTTATTCACAAAAGGGCTACTCCCATCATTAATCAGAAACTTTGGTGCCCCGAACCTTGAAATGACATGATTCTCGATGAACTTACATATATTCCTACTATTTGCGTCTTGGGTTGAGATAGCCTCCACCCACAAAGAAAGATAATCTACATCCAATAAGATGAACTCAAATTCTTAACTATTGGGAAAAGGACCCATAAAATCTATGCCCCATGCATCAAATACATCACAAAAAATCATAGGTTGCATGGACATCTCATCTCTACAACAAACTGTCCCTCCCATTCTTTGGCAAATAGGGCACGACCGTACGAAATCTATGGCATCTCTAAACAATGTTGTCCAAAATAAACCACAATGTAAGACCTTATGTGCAGTCCTTTTTCCTTAATGGCGTCCTCCAGCCTCAAATGGATGACAATACGTTAGGACACTCTAGTATTCCTCCCGAGGAATACACCTCTGCCAGACACAATCTGGTCCTTCAAAGAAAAGGATGGATCCTCCCAATGGTATCTCCTTGAATATGACTTCAATCAATCAATGATGCTCCTAGTCCATCCACAGGGAACCTTCCTGGAGACAAAATAGTTCACCATGTTGGCATACCGCGGGAGTGAGTCAACAACCCAAATTGACTCACCTGGAAAGGTCTTTCTGATCAGCTCCAAGACATGGGAATCCGTCAACTTAAGTCTAGACATATGATTAGCCACTATATTATTGACTCCAGGCTTAACCTTAATCTATAAATCAAATTCCTAGAGTAAAAAATCCAACAAAGAAGACATACCTTTATGCCTTCCTTTTCCATGAGATACCTAATGGTTGAATGATCTATGTAGATAGTCATCTTTGATACCAAGATGTAAGACCTAAACTTCTTTAAAGCCAAAATACAACGTTCATTTACTTTTCGATCATTGTATAATTTTTGTGCATTGATTCCAATACTTTACTTGCATAGTAATCACAAATGGGATATGATCTCGCCTCTACCCAAATACAGCTCCTATAGCAAAATCTGATGAATTAGTCACGATCTCAACAAGAAGAGACCAATCAAGAGCCTGCAAAATCAGCGAGTCACAAATATTTCTCTTTAAGAGCTCAAAGGCCTCTAGACACTTGTGATCTACAATGAACTCAGAGTCTTTCCATGAGCTCAGTCAATGGTCAAACAATCTTAGGAAAATTCTGAATGATCTGTCTTTAAAATCTCACACAACCTACAAAAGACCTCATTGACTTGGCTTGGTTAGTGGATTAAGTTTCTTGATCACAACCACCTTGGCAGGGTCAACTTCCATTCCTTTCATGGAGAAGGTGTGCCCCAACACGATACCCTCCTTAACCATAAAATTACTTTACTCCAGGAGGGTACCAGATTCACCTCTCTACACCTCTAAAGAACACGGTTGATGAATCTCCATTTCATCATCTTTATTATATCATTTTAGCATTAAAATCTCTAGTATATGTTTGTAAATACCCTTAATTAATGCATTCTAACATCTGTGCATTAGTGTATAAAATGTGCATAATATACTATTGTAATGCTAAAATTATAGAATAAAGAAAAGAAAAGAAAAACAATAAAATATAGAAAATATTTTATGACCCTAAACCACAAGACCTAGGCATCTTGATGTCTAAGTCGATAAGAAATAAAGTAGGAGGAGATAAGGGCCAAAATACAAGTAAATTTCCTTTTATTTTAATCAATTTTTCATTTTTGGGACCTATTTTTAGTTCCACTTTTTATACCTAAAATAAAGAAGCTTTGAACATGAAAGTTGTAGATAATTAAATATAGAAAATACAAAATTGATTTTACACAAAACTAATATACAAAGAAAAACTTATTCTTTGAATAAGTTTCCAAAATCCCAACTTCCCAGACCCATATATCTCAAATAAAAACTCAAAATATAACAAAATAACCTTTAATTGTATATAACTTTTAATAATCTATTTAATGATCGTGATTTCATATTTTTTGACTTACAGACTGAAAGCTAGGTTTTGGACCCCTATTGTATAGTTTACCCGATTAAAATATTCATTTTTATTTATTATTCATTATTTTTATAATTTTAGTATTTATAATTTGTTAAATATTATTTATAATATATGTACTTATGAAAATAGGAATAAATACATAAATAAAATACTAAAAAATGCAAAGAAAATACATAGATGAACTACAAATATCTATACCCATATAAATAATACATCTACTTATTTAAGTGTATCTAATACATCATAAAAATAAAATAAAAAATATATTTACGTATCTAAAAATAAGTTTTAAATATATAAAATAATAAATTAAATCAATAAAATAAAAATCACAAAAAAGAAATAAAAGATCTAAATACATAGATGAATATACCCATAAATAACCCCAAAAAGTAACGAGTAATTCTAAAGCAGTAAAAAAAATAAAAAATCATAATAAAATAATTCATGAAATAATGAACATATTTTATTTTATAACCAAAAATTATTTTTTTTCTAATTATTATTGAATTTCAACTTATTTTTTGGCCAAGTTTTTCCTAATTGGTCCATGTGGACCAACCAGATGCGGTCTGGAGTTGACTTGGGTCAACTGTCTGACCCTATTCCTGTAGCCCTCACAGTCCTACTTTTCCATTTTTCTCGAATTTTTCATGATCGATCCGTTTCTCGAGAAGGATTTGACCCTTCATAAGAAATCTCCGTGGTACATCAGTGATCCATGTCGAGACCTCCCCTTAGGCAGAGCAATTTTGACACACTCATGATCTTCCCTTGAACGTCATGCCATCACCACTTCACCTCCCTGTACATAAGTGCCCCCGTTGACCTTCTTCACTTTTTCAAGTTTCTTTTGGCCACCTTTCCTATTCATGTTGAAACAATGGGGGTGGTGATAGCACCCATGCTCTGTCTTGAGGGAAATCAAGGGAGGTAGTCTTGAGTGTTCTCAAATCAAGAGAGGTAGTATTGAGTGTTCTCTGCCATCTCTGGTGAAACCTCACCTTCGAGGTACACACTCATGGACCATGGCCATTTGAGTGAGTTTTTGTTTCTTCTTTTCATGCTTTAGATATCCGTTAGCATTAGGATAATTTTTAGACTTTTATTTTGTCGTTCGGTTGTTGCTTGTAGTATAGATCATCCATAAAACACTCTCGCTGGAGCTCTGCTCTGGCCACCTTCCTTTTTGCCAAAAATCACCACCATCTCACCTCCAAGAATCACCAATAACATCCCAGTAGCTCCCCTCTCCCCTCTCCCATCTTTTCTTGCAGGTACAACTGTTGGAAGGGGGTGTCTGAGCCCCAACTTAACCCAAGTGATAGGCCAAGGTCGCACGCTCATTCCCAGGCACCAAGACCCATCCCATAGGTTACTGGTTCTTCTCCAATCATCGGTCACCTCCGGTGTCACCTCAGGAAGATCACAAGCCCATCAGTTGCTCGACGTATGACCATAGGAACTCGCTTGTCGTAATCCAATCTCGTTGGGAATCTATTCTTCACCTATTCGTCCATCGCGCCTCACAACTGTCTGATAAAGAACACACCTCTAGGTTGATCTGTGGTCAACTGATGAACCATCACGTCAACCTTCGAATGGGTCCATGATCTAATCACAGTTGCTCGTTGTGAAGTAGCATCGCAACAGGAGACAACGACATGTGTCCAGTGAGAAGAATCCAACTGTCCGATGCCGCCTAAGCCTTGGGTATTTTGCATATGTCATCCTAGCATTTTTGTAATTTATTATTCAGTCCATAAACTTTCCTCTATCTTTTAATATTTCTGTAATATTTACACTGAGCCCCCCATTTTTTTTATCATATTTACATTTTAGTCCTTGCCATCTCACCTCACGTGGCCACCCACATGAGGTGGGCAATTTGCAAGAAAGGGTCCATAGTTTTTTAGATTTCATTTCGGTCTAGGAATTTTAATTGCACGTTGTAATATTATGGTAAAATTGTAGTTATGCCCCTTAGCTTTTGGTAATTAAGTTTTGATACCCGCCAATGTGGCTCACGTGTTTACACACATGAGCCTAGTGTTTTTGCAGGAGGGTCCTTGGGGCTTTATGTATTTTACATTGGTATTGGAACTTTTTGTTTGTGCATTAAATTTTTGGAGAAATGCACATTGGCTGAGGAACTTTAAATTATTTACATTAATACCCCTGTCAACATTGTAGTTTCTCTTTATTTCTTGTATTTATTTTAAATAACATTTAAACTAAAAAATATATAGAAATAGGGGTAGCTTCCTGATTGCACACTCTTTCATGCACGTATTTTATTTTGCATTTTGGAGCCTTTTTATTATTTATTAAAAATAAAAACATCCCATTTAACCCTTTTTGCAATATAAAACCCAAACAAATATAGAACTTCTTGAAGATTTTCTAAAAATATATTTTGTATTTATATGTTTAATCTTCAAACCAAAAATCACTAAAAATTATAAATAAAACTCAAAAAATAGAAAACCCCTAAAACCTTTATAAAAATATATAAAATTCTAAAAATCCAAAATTTCTATTTCATATTTTTCTTTATATCATTATATTTATATTAAAATTAATTTAGAGAATTTTTGTTATTGTTTTTTATTTTGTATCTCCACTTTAATTTCGACTAGAAATCTTATCCCTATTTTAGAGTATTGTTGACTTTAAAAATATATAAAAATTCGTAAAAATTCTTAAAAATCACAAAAACTATAAAAAATATCTAAAACCAAAAAATATTTCATTTTCTCATTTTTGATTATTTTATTAACTTGTATATGTACTCTAGCTTACTTTGTGTATAAATATATATATCTTATATATAGCCTTATATGTATTATATCAATTTTAAAATAAAAAGGAACTATAAAAATATAAAAATAAAATATAAAAATTGAAAATTAAAAATAAAATATAAAAATATAAAATGAAAAAATAAAGTAAAAAATTGAAAATTGAAAATTGAAAAAACCACTAAAAGAACATATAAACAGTTACTCCACAATATTTTTTGAGCATTTTTGCTCAATCTATCCTATTTGTTCCTTGTGTTGGACCTCTACATACGTGCACCTATACACATCCTTGTTGTAGAGTTATAATAAATTTTAACTCCACAAACTTTGCTCTTTATTTTCTTAATCACTGTTGTTGGTTAATTGTTGATTAACCCGGGTTTCGTGAGCACTCACTTCAGCGACATTGTGGTCTCACCTTGTGTAGACTACTTTAGACCCTCACAAAATTTGAGTTATCAACAGTCCAAGTATACTAAACATGTATCAAATGGATCACCATGGACCGAGAAATCATCCATGAAGACCTCCAGGAAATCCCCTACCATTTTAGCACCCACAACAATCATCTACCACTGAAACGTACCTGGGGAATTGCATAGCCCAAAAGGAATGCATCTTAATGTGTATGTGACTTTTTATGATCCTTAGGAAGAAGGTTTCCCGATTGTAGCCAGAGTACCCGTTAAGAAAATAGAAAAACTCTTTCCCTACTAGTCTCTCCAAAATTAGATGAATAAAAGGTAGGTGAAAGTGATATTTTTTGGTCATGACATGCAAGCATCTGCAATCGACAAATATGTGCCATGATGTGGGTACTCGTGTTTCTGTCTCAACTCCCTCCTTGTTGGTGACCATCGGAATTTAGAACTTTTTTGGGACAACATGTGATGGGGCCACCCACTTAGAATAAGAGATCGGGAAAATAAATCCTGCTCTACACCACTTCTCAATCTCTTTCTTAACTACTTCCCTTATATTTGTATTAAGTGTCCTATAAAACTCACGACAAGGTCTAGCATTATCCTCGACAAAAAATGTGGTGTGAACAGAGTGCGGGGTTTATATCTCCGAGATCCGAAACTATGCAACCTAAGAGATAGGAGAGAGAGATAGAATATATTAAAAATAGGGAAAATTAAGCAAAATACATGAAATAAAATAGTTTTGTACTTTTTATATTTTTTTGATGTTTTTGTGGATTTTCTATATTTTTTTCTAATTTTATGGTATTTTTAAAGTTGAAAATACTTAAAATAAGGAAGAAAATAAAATTTGGAAATTAAATTGGAGATTATAAATATTAAAAAAGCCAAAAAATCTCTAACTTAATTTTAAAATAAAAATAATGAAATAGAGAAAATTCAGGAATAAAAATTGTATTTTTGGGATTTTTTATGAATTTTTTTATGTTTATAAAGGTTTTTGGTGTTTTTCAATTTTTATGAGTTTGCTTTTATATTTTTTAGTGATTTTTTATCTGGTAATGTAAAATAAATAAATGGATATAAAATATATTTTTTGGAATTTTTCAAAATGGTTTTATGATTTTTATGTATTTTCTAATGCAAAGAGGGAAGAAAATGCATGTTTTTTATTTTTTATAAATAGTAAAATATTTTAAAAATTGAAAATAAAAATTATGGAAATGAAGTGCAATGCAATAGGAACTTATGCCTATTTTGGGATTTTTTTTACTTTTTATAGAGGCGTGAAATAAATACAATCAATAAAGAGAAACCACACTATTGGTAAGGGTATTTTTGTAATTAAATAAAAGATCAAGTTCCACAATGTAAATTTCACAGAAATTTATAACGCTCTCAATAAGTTATATGATCAATTATCAACAACCAAAACTCCCAACCCTTCCGTGCAAAATCACCAAACATCACACGACAAGCACCTGAGCCTGGCGGGGACTAGAACACAATTATACAAAAGGTTGGGGGCTATACTGCAAAATGTCCAAAAAGTTATAACGTTTTAAGAAAGTTATAGGACGTAATAGAAATAATACAAATGCCAAGGGCCTAGCTGGGAAATGCCGCCTCACGTGAAGCGTCACGTGAGGTGACGTAGCCAGGACTGAAATGTAAATATAAAAAGTTCATGGGCCTACTTATAAATATTACAAAAATAATAAAGCTACACATGAAAGATTAAGTACTAATATTAAGTACAAAAAGTGGCGAGGGCTAGAGCGCAAAATACCCTCGCCTATGCGGATCGAATGGCTGATGCTCTGTCACTTGCCACGTGTCGATGATCCCACGACTAATACCCCCTCGACCAAGAATGGTTAGGATTAGAACATGGAAGATGATCTTACGACCGAAGTTCATTTGATTGGACGGAAGTTGGAGATTCTGGAACCAAGCTCGATCGAACGGTCGTAGGCCTCCATGTAAGAACATGGAAGAAAACGACCAGGCTCGAGCTTCAATCGACGATACGGCGTTGCTTCGAGCACCTACGTCTCTACAGAAGGCTATGATGCCTCGAAGGGCCCCCGATATGCTGGCAGATCCAAAATAGCTCGACGAGCCTCGGAGCGCCGCGACAGAGTCAAAGAAGGAAATGGGGTCCAAGTACCTCGTGTTTTCCAAAATCGACCCCCAAAGGGGTCCTTTGACTCCTGGAACCTACAAGAAATCTCAAACACGATAGATATGGGTCCTAAGGGTCATGGGGGTGGAGTGGATGCGAAATGGCGATGATGGAAGTTGGCCGTAGCGGAGCTCCGACGAGGATGTTTTTAACCTAAATCTACGCGTTTAAAACATGAAATAAAAGCACATAATAAAAACCTACAACTATGCCTATCTAAAGAATATAGAAAACAAAACCTCAATGGTCAAAAAACTAGAGATAGGATCTCACGATAGTGGCCTGCTGGAGGTGGTGGAATGCACCGCCGACCTTGCCTAGCGACGCAAAATATGGCCAGAGGAGATGCTGTCACTTTCTCCGGACCAGGGCACAAGAAAATGGGGCAAAACTTGGTCAAATGGAGGTTCCAAAAATGTAGGAAGGTCGGGGTGGTTTTAGGATGAACGACTGGGACAATGAGAAGAACGAGGAATATTTGTCGATGCAGCGATTCACTCCCCGAAAAAATCCCTGGGCGTGTATCCTTGATAAGTGTAGAAGAAAAGTCAAGAAGGGAGCGACATCAAATGATGCAAGAATCGACCTCGAAAAATTCGCGAAGAGGAGCAAAAACTAATGTCTGACACAGATCAGACCTCGGTCAGAGAGTTGATCGAGGTCAACCAATGGACGATTCTGGTTGGTCCACGTAGACCAACCAGAAAAATCCTTGGCAAAAAGATCGTAAATTCAATTTAAAATAATAAATGATTTTATAATATTTAGGTTATTAAATTAAAAAATTTAATTATTTTATGTAGTCTTTTATGATAATTTTTATTTATTTTTTTGAGGTTTGGAATTATAAGTTCCCTTTTAAGGGCTATATATAGGTATATTCATCTATATATTTTAATGTTTTATTTTTTTGTATATTTAATTTTATTAATATTGGTTATTATTTTATATATTTATAACTTAATTTTATACATTTAATTTTTTTATTTTTCTGAAGTATTATATAGAATTAAATAAATAGTTGTGTTATCTATATAGGTATATATATGTATTTCATCTATATATTTTATACAAGTATTTTATTTTTGCATTATCATAATGTTTTTATTCCTATTTAGTATACACATATATTACATATAATATTTACAAAATTATAAAAATATAAAATTATAAAAATAATGAATAATAAATAAAGTGAATATTTTAGTTAGTACAAGTATACAATAGGGGTCCAAAACCTTACTTTCTAACCGCAACTCCAAAAAATATGAAACTACCTTCATTAAATAGATTACTAAAAGTTATATACAATTAAAGGTTATTTTGATACATTTTGATTTTTTATTTGTGAGATATGGGTCTGGGAAGTTGGGATTTTGGATTCTTATTCTGAGTATATTTTGTATACTGTATATTATTTTTGTATGAAATTAATTTTGTATTTTTCTATATTTAATTATCTATAACTTTCATGTTCAAAGTTTCTTTATTTGAATTATAAAAAGTGGAACTAAAAATAGGTCCCAAAATGAATAAGAAATCATTTAAGCAAAAGGTATTTTTATTGTATTTTCACCCTTATCTCCCCCTACTTCATTCCTTGTCGACCTAGTCATCGAGATGCCTAGGTCTCGAGGTTTCAGGTCATAAAATATTTGCAAAATATATTCTTTATATTGCTTTATATATTTTTTAAAAGAAAAAGAAAATATAAAAAAATATAATATATAAAAAGAAAATATAAAATCATAAATTAAAAATCAAAATATAAAAATATAAAGTCAAAAATAAAATTTAAAAAATATAAAATTAAAAACCCACAAAAAATATCACATATAGGCAAATACATCACATTCATTTTTTAGCATTCTTTGCCCCGATCTACCACTTGTTCCCAGTGTTCGAGCTCTACATACTTGCACCTATAAACACCATTGTTGTAGAGTTATTTTAAATTTTAACTCCACATCTTGCTTTTCATTGTTTGATTCTTAATTGTGATTTACTTGTTGACTAATTGGGGTTTCGTGGGTTTCGTGAGTGGTCACCACAACGACTTTGTCTCCGCCTTGTGTGAGACATATTTTGACCCTCGCAAAATCTCGATTATCACCTAAGTAACTAGTGAGATTAATCGCTCTCGATCCCATATGATGTGATCTCCATGCTTCCATGATGTGGTTACGAATCTTTCCATATCCTTAAATAATATCATGGTGAAAGTTCCATTTACGAGTATGTAGAAAATAACCCTGCCTTCCAGAAATATCATAAGCTTCGTTGTACAACTAGCATGGTTAGTAAAAAGAAACAGAATAGCTATGTGAAGACATGCATTTTGTCGGTGCCACTACATTTTGTATAAAGAATCAGCATCTACCAAGGAAGAAGAGAGATCTAAGGGGCACATTATGTGGTGAGTCATATCAATGATATCGTGTTTGCATGCACTCTCTTAGATAATGGTTTTTCAATCAACCTAATTCCATTTGCCTTATATGAAAAATTGGAGTTGGGTCCACTTCACAGATCTAGAGCATTACTTCAGTTTTCTGATATGAAGAAGGCAATGGGAGAGGTCAAGAACGTTATCATATCGACTGACAGACAAGATTACGGTGTAGACATTATAGTCCTGGATATGGATGTCCCCAGTCAATGGAGATATGCACAGATCATCCTTGGGTGGACTTTTCTCAGGACCGCTAGTGCTTCTTTTGTTTATCAGATAGGGATGATGAACTTTCATTCCCCTGGTGGAAAGGTGGAGCTACATATGAAGAATACAAAATAGTAACAACCTAACTCCAACTCAAGTACATATTTTTCTTATTCATCTGAAACAGATAGCAAACTTGTTAACACAGTTGGGATATGGAAGAAGAATCCGACAAGACTGAGCGAGACCCGCTCATCTGGATAAATAGTGTACATTATGTAGTTTGAAAGGGTATGCATAGTTTCTTGGGTGATGGATCATATGTATATTCCTTTGATAACTTGTTTTTGTCAGTTAGTATCTCTAAGGAACAATCAAAGTAATTAGATTTAGAGTCAGACATGGCTTTAGCTGAATTACTGTGTTTCTTTGGCGATCCGACTTCTTCTTCTTCTTTAGATCAGTTGGAAGCTAGCACTATAGAGTTAGCACCACCTTCATGCAACATGGAAATAGATTCAGCTTCAGTTCAACTAGATTTTATTGATGATGCCACATTACCATAGCTGAATCCACTACCCCTTACGCTGAAGTATTTTTTTCTTGCAGAGCCAAAGAATATATTTCTTGTGATCATTAGTTCTAGGTTGACTGTAGAACAAGAGTCTAGGTTTCTTAAAGTGTTAGAGAAGAACCACAAGCATGGTTATGATTGAGTCTCTAAACGAAGTTATCGCCTGTCTCAAGACCGATCTAGTGGAGGAGACACTTGTGAGCACATCAAAGAAACATGCTCGCAATCCATGTTGATAATCCAAGCAGAGAATTTTCTGATATCATCTTGTGAGATCCGACACCTTCTTTACGAGCAAGGCACAACGAAGGAGACAGAGATGCATGAGCAATTGATCTGACAACATAACGACAATTCAACGGATATAAGGATCTTTAGGTTTACAAGTGGATGTCCACATTGTTGAGAAAGAGAGGGGACGTCCACGATAAATGAGAGAGAGAGAGAGATTTGTTGTGTTTCACATTGTGTAAATAAAAGTCTAGGACTACCCTTCTATTTATACTATTTTGGATGTCTATGGATCACAATCCATGTGCTCATAAATTCAATGGTTGAGATCGATTTTTGCTTTCAATCAATGGTCATGATCTTGTTGTGTTTTATTTAACAACAACAAATTTATTGGCTTTTAATTAAACTAAATATATTGAAATCAATCAATATATTACAATTTAAATCACACAACCAAGGATGGAATTGATTGGAATGAATTGATCCCCATTCCACATATAGGGCGGACTGCCACCAAGTTGAGAGAGCTCAACTTAGCCGTCCATCCATGTAAGGAAAGCGGATTTCATCATTCCAATTTTGTTGAGATATTATTATCCAACAATAATTCCACATATGTAACAACTTTTATTGCATAATTATTCACAAAAATAATTCCAAATTATTTTGTGATAATTTTAATCAAGACATTAATAAATTGTGAAACATATTCACACATCTAAAATAAAATTTAATTGTATTTACAATTAATTAATCAATGTGAATCAAACTCACATCAACTATTAATTCATAAATACAAATTTTAATTATCTCTCTAATATATTATAAATCACATTTATAATATCCATGAATAATATAAATATTACTATCCACGTTATTCATATCCTTGATAATTAAATCACATTTAATAGACATCTATTCTCATGAGCCCAATAATATGAATCAAATTCACATTATTCATAATAGTTAAATCACATTTAATCATCTTGGATGTCCATTTTGCTCAATGTTGAGATACAATATCAATAAAGGAATTATTCTGGGCTCTTTCAAGAATAATGCACTTTCTCTGTGGATACTTGGAGATAAGGATAGGGTGATTTTATATTTTAGTGACATGGATATTAAGATTATATCTTTAATCCATATCTCGACGATCTCCCACAGATGTTTAATAAAATCTCCTCATTGCATCTAAATAACATTTAGATTACTATCCAACATTTAGACCAAGATTAGATTACTTCTCCGGTGAGAAAAGTTACTAAAATCTAGACATGTTTCATATCTCCCTCGGAATGGATGCGTCATGGTTATACAATCGTTTATGTTCACATCACCCTCAAGTATTCCTAATACCTATACATCCTGCATATGGAAAGACCTAGAGTAATCATGAAGTTTTAGATCATTTAGATTGTCTCCTTCAGGTTCATCTCATTATGTTTCTCATTTGATCATTGGGAGTTTGTAGCAATCATATACTTTCCAAAAGAATATATCATACCTAGGTATTGATCATATACCTTCTGAAAACACATATCATACCTACAAATTCAGTCAAGCTTCCAAATCAAGACAACCATGCGTGGAATTTGATCGTTCCCAATATGTCATGAGTGAGCTCATGTCTTTCAATTTAGTAGATGAACTTGTATGATCCCTTTGAGAGATCATATTACTCGTATGCCTTTTTATGCACACTAGAGCGCCAATGTATAGACCTTGATTAGGTCATAAACCTATTAGTCTGTCAACAGTACATACTTAAACATATAGTAACACATCTATCTCCGTCATAGGATGTGTGCCTATATCATGACAGTATACGACATAGGTCTTCGTTATCTCAATCTCGTTAAGTCGATTCTTTGACCTAACTTATCTAACACTCTAAATATCTATTCCTATGTAGAGGACATGGATTAAGAGGTCGGTTAAATATCAGCCCATGAGAGAAAGGATTGACATCTCCTACTCAGACAGGAGATCATCTCTTAACAATCATATTATGGTGCTAGATAAGTCCTCAATCTAACTTTTTAGATATTCATCCATGCTCCAGCCTCTATGATTCATTAATTGAATCAACAACTATATAATCATCAAGATTGCCATGGTACGTAACGCTAATGTACTAAGGGACCTATTATGCAAATTGATTATTCTTCATTTCATTTCAATTAATGATAATTGCAATAACATTTATTGATAATGTCTCGTCATGGTCTCACATTCCCAATAATTATCTTTGCAAAACCATGACATGACCAGATCATCTTTTTGAATCTTCTTGATGTTACGCTTTCTTATTGTGAGAGCACTGGGGAAAGGGATAGCAGAAATAGTAGGACACTGCGAAGAATCAGAATCATAAACGGAAACATGCTTTTTATTACAAGAAAATGAGTCCTACATAACTAAATCTCTTACATCAAATTTGGAATCTAATAATGAATCATCTACTAATGGTTGGGGAATTCCTGCTGAATGTGTATTCTCCTCAACCTAAGGTGCAAGGTCCTCCATAGAATATGAATCTTTATTGTGCTACTGTGATGCCCTATGAATATTCCTATTTATTCTCTTCGACATCTCTACCTCATGATAAAAATGCTACTGAAAATACCTCCTCGTCATCATCCTCTGAAGTCTCCTCAGGGTGAGCTCCAGAATCGATCTTCTTCATGTCCATCGCTGGATTAGGTATGACAATGGTTCATCCACTACTGAGAGACATATGATTAACACAATCAAATGGAAAGATCTCATGCTCAGATTTGTGTGAATCTGAGTAGTATTCCTGACAAAGAATGATGTTGGTGCTGAATCTCATTCAGACTATTGGGATTAGTCTAAATCTGGGTGGGAATAGATTAGAGGGGGAAGTATGTTTGTCATGTAAGTGGGATAGACAGTTGAAGCCAAGCCTCAAATCATGTACTTCGTTCGTGCAAGAACACAACTCCTCTAGAATCTACCTCAGAAAATCTGTAGGACCTTATGATGAATGTTTCTACTGTAAAGAGGGAAAAGAAGAATGTGAAGACTGGCCCTAATGGCCATGGTACTATTATTGTTGGGTATAATGCTGAACATGCATGACCTGATGGAACGACTAGTATGTAGATTGGCGTGGGCATACTACTGTTGCGTCGATGCCTGGGAAGGATGGGCCCTAGAGCACTATGGTGCTGGAAGAGGTGTAGGTGTAAATGATGTGTTGTAAAAAGTCTGGGGTGCTAGTAAGAAAAGAGGTCCCCATAACTCCCCTTCCTAGCAGGTCATTGGTATACCACACACCATTTGACTCACATACATAGGAAGACTACTCAATGATTATCTCTATAGAAGGTGGTTGCTGCTAACAAAAATGGGAAAGAGGTTAGTCCTCTACCCATGGATGGGATGGCCCTGACATCTGCTACTCCTGAATATGGTGAACACGATATACAAGAGCAACATGTGCAGTCACGACATGTATCCATATCATGGATACCTTCTCAGAAATATCTATCATCTGCTTTGGTAATTTGGATAAGGTACTATCCAACTCATCCATCATCCTATCGATCCTCTCAACTACTATGAGTTTGTTTTCTATGATGCCCATATCAAAAGGATCCACTATAGCCTTCGCTCCTCTTTTTGATAAGAGTGGTATGGAGGTCTCTAATTGATCTCTACTCGTGGTCTATGTTGTGCTCATCTTGGCCATATGTTCGAACACCCTCTAGACGGTGTCCGCACCTCGTGAAGTATATTTGCCTCCACAAGAAGCACTCACCAAACCCTGCACCTCAAGGGGTAGACCGCAGTAAACTGATTTAACCAAGATGGTAGGCTCTAAGTCGTTGCAAGGACACTTTTGTAAGAGAACTTTGAACCTCTCCCAATGTCTCACAGAAAGCCTCATTGAGAAGTTGGGAGAAACTCATGATGCGTGAGTACATCAAATTAGTTCTACTCAAAGGGTAGAACTTATTCAAGGAGAGGTCCTTGAAGTACACAAAGGTAGTTATAGCAACCCCCATGTTCTTCATCCAATAGTTAGCCTTATACTTTAAGGAAAAGGAAGAGATTTGAGCCTAATGTAGTCTAGGATAACCTTAGGATGCCTAAGGTTAGTATAGACCAACTCAAAGTCCCTAATGAATGCATATGGCTCCTCGTGTGCATTGCCATGAAAATGAGGCAATAAAGTCAGAAACTGTAGCTTGAACTCATATTCTACTTCGGGCTCACCTAGGCTCAACCAATTGATCATTTGGTATTGCTCAGGGTTGTATGTCTCGTCCATAGCTGCATATCTACTGAGATTCAATTGGCCAATCTGTGCTCTCATAAGTCCTTGGTTCTGCTCAGATTCTGCTAGCCTATCCAATACTGCATTCATTGGGTCCTCTCTCTCTTCCTCCTCTCTATTTTGTCTCTTAGGATTCATATTGGAAAAATCTTCTAAACCTTCATCAATAAATGGATTGGAGTGAAATCTTTATGAAGACGTGGAAATCGAATCGATCTCACCAAGTCAATGCCCTTCCTCAATGAGAAAATAAGAAGAAAGGGATTGCTTTAGATGTAACCACTCCCTAAGGATAGATCACGATACACTTTATCAAAACACGGGTTATCATGAATCCAGGAAAGTCCAATGGAATGAGGTGGTTGGACCTGTAAAGATGTGATATTTAGACAGTTCGATGAAAGGTTCGCAAAGTGTGAACAAAAATTCAACCAATTATCCCTGTTCAAAGTCAAATAGAATACAAAATTGAGCACGATCGATTCGAGAATGAAACCTAGTACTATGCAAACAAACCCCTTTGAATAGATTCACCGACTCAACATGTGAAAGCCATAAAAGTTTGCCTTATTTATTATCTTGAGAATTTTTAAATTGGTGATTCAAACAATCTTAAACAAGCTCACAAGTGTAGTCTCCTAAGGTAGTTCATGTTCAAGATAGTGGAACACACCAACTTGAAGCAAGACTACTTCTTCTAATGGTCGAAGCCAAATTCTTGCAGCAATAACAAGACCCTAAATGTGAGTAAAAGCGCTTAGGTCACATGTCCAAGGATTTTGGCTCTAATCCTTAGAGGATACATCCTCACCTACTCTGTCTGGGGGTAAGTACATGCAAATGATGATGATTTTACTGCCCGTAATACAAGGTTAATTTTATTCCAAATTTTCAGGTCAATTAGCCTCAATCCAGTCTCAATTTTAGAGTTGGTTATCACTTTGAATATGTGACCACAAGTATCACCTAACGTACAATCCATTTTCCTTTCCTTAAGTTGCGAAAAACTGAGGGAGAAAGCAAAAAACGAAATGCAATCATAAATCATTGTTGCATGCAGTCGTTAGGAATAGTTACAGTTATTCCCAACACTCTCCACGTGGATGCAAAACTAAATTTGTAAAGATTACTCTACATGATATAAATTGAGAAAATACACAGCTAAACAATAATTCTATTAATGATGAAGAGAGAAATTTAATTTTTCTATGTAGAACATTGTTTATGTGTGTCTCATAAATCTCCTAAGATTTTTGCAATTGTGAATCTTATGAGATCAATGGTTTGTTTTAAGCTACGATGGAGATCAAGCAATAAATGACCTAAAATATGTCTATTGTAGTGCCAGAAACTAAATTGCCACTTAAGTTGAGAATCACTCTCAACACAACCACACAATAAAAATAAATAATAGTTTTTTTACATGCACGGGATCTCAAGCAAGAACCACTATAAAGGGGCAATTAATATTACATATTGTTACAAAATAACGTAGAAAAAAAGTTAGGCTAACTAAACAAAGCTAGATGAGCCAAGCTAGCTATCCAAATTGACTACAAAGTGAACGCCATAGATGAAGCTCCAAGATTCTAGCTCCTGTAACACTTCGACTTTCATCAACTCCACGAGCCCTACCACAAAATATTTAAATGGTCAGATAATTCTCAAAAGAGATATATTAGCTTTAATTAAAAAAACTAATCAACAATAACAAGGTGGAAAACAACACGTAAACAATCACAACAAGCATACTTAATCTATATAAACATAAAATTCAGTAAAATAAATATTCTAACCCAAATAAATCACATAATGTCTCGTATCACTAGCAAACAACGCCATCTAGTGAATAGCTAAATGCATATGTTAGTATGTATCCGTTGTAGAATGGGCACTTAGCGAACCATACAGAATCGAGGGAAGTATCTCTATAAAGAGTTTCCTGGCTTTAATTTTTACCTGGGAAATCTAGGGTCGAACACAAGGATGCGAGCAATTCTATAATTTAATTGAAGTATCAAATATTCAATCTAAGTGATTTAGAGGAAATCTAGGGTAAGATAATACACAATGCACATAACAACAAAGATCCTAAATTTATTAATGAATCATTTAATCAATGATAAACCATCCAAGTAATAAGGTGAAAAGATCTCAATTCAGTAAATTAATCAAAGTTTGATTTTCATGTACTTAATGATAAGATGATTCCAAGTAATTAATTACTGATGGACTACTCATGCTTAAAGATACTAATCAATAGAATACTGATCCTAATCAATGAATTAATTAATTCATGGATTTACTGGATCAATTTATACAAAAGATATCAATATTGAATGCAATTAAGGAGCCAAAATTATCAATAGAGTTCTCTAATAGGGAATGTGTGAATTAAGTATCAAATAAATCATCAAACACACATGTATAGAATTAATCAAGCTTTCTAACGAGGCCAAAATCATTTAATTTGGATAAAGGCAGAAAAGTTGTTCATTGTTTAATCCATGGGATCAATTGTAAGAAAAATATTGAGTTTTACAACAAATAATTCCAAAAATGGACTCAAAAGAAAATGCAATATCTCACTGGGGAAATTATGCAATTATACTGAAAGGTTGGACTTATCTGTAATTTGGAAGAACTTGAGGGTGCACCTACAATTATTTAATGATCACGTGCAAAGGGTGTGTTTGCCTCTTCTAGGTCGACAGTGTTGGCTCAGACACGTGTCATGGAAGAGCCGCTCGGATCATGGTCAATCACTCCAAGGGCTTCAATCTAAAACTCTACATCTGATCGAAGATGTGGTCAACTTTCTGCTGTTGGATCACGCCTAATGTGGCTGATCTAATGGTTGCTATACTTTGTTTCTCGACAAATCTCCTCCACATGCGGTGGTGCAAGGCTTGTGCTCCAGCGAACCTATAGTCTATCCTCTATGCTTGGTCGCGCTACCTGAAGGACTCTAAAGCTTTGCAATGTCCTCGTGAAGAAGCTTGTGCTCACATACGATGATGAAGATGTCGAAATATCGGGATCAACGGATGCTCATTAGGAGTAGACGTTGAGATCATAGATCACTTGGGTTCTCCGATCAATGAACCATTTTTGTTCCTGTAGAGGTTAGCATCGAAGACCATGCAATTGTGAATCTATCTAGATAATAATGGGGTAAAATGGAGTATTTTGAAGGTAGAGGAACTAAAGCCCTAGTGCGTCTTCTTCTTCATGTAGTAGAAGAAGAAGACCAATATGGAGATAATGATGGAGAAATGGATTGATCAAAATGTCATGTGTGGATCATGAAAGCAAGTGATGATGTACACAATAAAAGATCATGAAATATTTGTGTGGATTTTAATGAGTAAAATGAAGAAAAAAGCCTAAGTTTGTAGATCTTACATGAGATTGGTGAGTCAATCAATAGTGGATTTAAGAAGAATCAAAGCCTAGAAATTGGAGACAAAAGCACTTCAATCTTCACTCGACCTTAAAGTCCAGTTGGGGGAGCTCGAGAAGTGTCTCTAGGACCTGCAACTTGGCATCTAACCAAGGATCTCACTAGCAATTAAATTCTCCATCATAGCTCTTAAATGGAACATCTAAATGTCACTTACTGGTGTAGTATATGGCCAGGAGCAATCACGTTGAATGACGGATGTGGTTAGCAGTGGTGGAGGATCATGTTTTGAGGCAAAGGCAGTTGGCGACTTAGTAGTTCCAAGAAGTGGTTTCAACCACCACCACTTGAAGGAGGTTAGGCTGGTGGTCATAAGATAGCTAGCAAAGAAGAGTGAAGTAGGTCGATGAGGAAGGATGTGGTTGTTAGGTAAGAAGTTATGGAGGTAGTTCGGGAAATGGTGAGAAACCATGTGGTTGAGAAGTTGGCAAAGAGATGGGCAAATAGGTGAGAGCTTGACGAAGACGTTTGGAACATTATATCAAGATCCAACATTCCAAATTTAAGCACGAACATAGCACTTTGATGGACTCGATGGAGAAGATCAAACAACTAGGTGTGAAAGAACTCAGATCGTCTGATCAAATAATCATACGATCTACGAGACAAGTAGGTGGTGGACCAAGTTCGGGCCACGTAGGTAGCCATGAAGACGCCACATGGTCCAATCATAATTAAGATAAATTTGAATTTAGATAAAAATACGAAAGAATTTGTTAGAGGTGGAATTAGAAACAGTGGTAAACATAAAAGTTGTAGATCTCGATGAGATCTCCAACTATCTAAAATAAACGAGAGAAAATGTCATCTATATAGAGATAAATATTAAGACATTTATTGAAATAATAAAAATATTTTTCTTTAATTTTCTTCTAAGTTTTTTGGATGTTTATTTTATATTTTATTATTAGATAAATTATGTACAAATATTGTTCTAACTTTTGTTTGATTTTTAATAGGAAAGATGCACATAAAATAATAACACTATAATAAGTTATGTAATATATTATAAATATCATTAGCATTATTTATGTAACACACAAATTAATAATTATGGTTAATTGCCAATAAATCTTGGTGATTTTTTAAGCAAGAGAGATGATAGTACTATTTAATGTTGATAAATCTGGGATTTATCAATCCCTCAAAGAAGTGTTTGACCAAGCTGGTCTGCATGATATCATGATGGGGACACTTTTCTTACAGATCTGTAAACCTCTACCAGGCCTCGTGAATGGACTCATGGGTATCTTGGTAAAGTTAGCAATACGAACAAACATCTCATTTAGCCGCCCGAGAGGGTAGAACTTATGCAATAAGGTGGAATTTCGTTCACCATAGGTGGTGACGACTTTCGCCAAATGGTTTATATAGTGGAGTGCCTTATCTTGAAGTCTGAATATGAATGCCATCATTTTGACTGCACCTAACAAGATGTTAGGGTAGTGAGTAGTTCCGCAGATGTACCCAAACTATTGGATATGGAAGTATGGTTCTTCATTTGCTTTCCCATAGAAGGTGGGAAGTAGATCCAAGAGTTGAGGACTCAACTCAAAATGGGCACGAACATTATGAAACTAGATTCATTCCGTCATCTATCTGGCACTGGGGTTGTAAGTCTCCTTGAAGGTCAGCTTGGGCTACCCTCCTCTTCTCTCATTTGCCAGCCTTTCACTCACCCCATCTTCTCTCTCTTCTTCTTATCCTCCTCATGGATGGTTTCTTCTACTCCTTAAATCATTCATCATATCCTGAAAGGTGACTCGGGCTAATGCATAGTCCATGAAAGTCTGTTAGATTTCTTGTATGGATGCAAGGAGTTGTGTATTCACCACTATCTAATCTGGCTTCTAGCTTGTCTGTGCCTGTTGATGCTGAGGTCCCTTTCCCTTTCAATTGGGAGCCATTTCTTTCTCTAAATCTAAATCTGACACAATCTATGGCTCCAGATCATGCTCTTGATCTGCAAATGGAATAGTGCCCCTATTAGTCTCTATTGAATCACCAGATGAAAGAATCATTCTGTGTTATGGTCAACATAGAATTTCATCAAGGATGGAGAGGTATATGGAGTGAAATCAATCTCCATCCAAATTGGGCAGATTTTAGGACAAGAGTGATCATGGTTTATTGAAGAAGGTAGAGAGTTTGGAGAGTGGTTTGTGGAGTCCGAACTGTGATCTCAAGAATTGTCTTGAATTATTGGAGAGGCCGACCGCATGGAATCGATATGGGTGTTGGTGGAGTCTCAAAGAAGACATCCATGAGTCACCATCTCAAGGTTCAAAAATCGAGAATGGATGAATGATACAGATGAAAAAAAAAGAAATAAAAGGAGTGTAAAACATTAGAATGGCTCAAAGGAGCAAGGTTAAATGAGAATAAAATGAGGTAAAATGAAAATTAAAATTTGCATAAGGGTGTAGGACTTGATCTCGGGTCTTAATCTAAATCAAACAAACACCAGACAAGTTGTTGATTCACCAACTCAAGGCCAGTGGAGCTGTGAAAGTTCAACTATTTTTATCTTTTAAGTTTTATGGTTGTTTATAGGCAAATATTTTAACAAGACTTGTGAGCGCTATCCCTATAGGAGTGTGTGTACTGTCGAGAAAGTTCCCTTTACTTTTTCTACCTCCTTCGTAACCTATGATCTACATACTTTGAGGTCCTTGATCTCGTGCCTGAGTGGCTACTCAGCCAAAGAAATAGAGAGAGGAAGCCAATAGGTGAAACTAATACTTCCCTTCATAAGTGTGGTACTCGATCGTAGGATAATGGTACATACACCCTCGTGAAGGTGTAGCCTATGCTTAATGCTTCTGACCATGTAGGACGTTCCACACAAGGTGGGAACATCAACATTTAGAAGGCCCTACTCGCCCACGTATGATAGAAGCGCCACTTATTTGGCAACCTAGGTGATAGTCAAGGTTGCAACAAATAGGATTTTTGGCTCTAATACTGAGGGGGTCGCACCTCACTTAGTTTGGAATGTACTTGAAAGTAAGGAGGCCTTTATGAGCCCAAAACAAATGTCCATTATGATTTCAAATTAAGGTCAAAGTTTTATTAGTAGTCTCCTTATTTTATTTTTTTATTTTCATTTTTTGAGTATTTTTCAAAGGAAACTTCCTAGTGATTTTTTTATTTTCCTTGTTATCATATATGTAATATAAAATAGAGAGAGAAGACAGAAAACAATGCATGTGGATACGAAAGTGGAAATCTCACTCCCCTATCAAATTATGCATGCAGAGTAAGAAGATGGTCAGTGCTTCCCAGTGCTCTCCATGTGATATGCAAAATATAATATATAAACCTATACTACAAGAATGGTATGCAAAAATATAAAAAATCCTAAACAAGACTTTCTATTATCGGGAAGAACCAAACATAAATCACTCAAAAATGGATCCAAGTGTCCAGTCTTGTGGACTCCTCGGTGCCCACCACAACGGGTCCATCACACATGGTGTGGAGTCTCTCATGACTCTTAGTTCCAAATCCATGTAATTTGTAATTAATTATTTGAATAAGCCCAAGCGAAAGAGACTATAGGTGCATGTTTCTGTTAGGGCTTTAGACCTAGCTAACAAGTCAAGAAAACCTAGATCCAAGGGCTCAAGCACATAAAATAACTGAAAAATAAAGGCGGAAATCTAAAATCATGAGAAATAAAATAAAATAAAGCAAAGAAAATGTGAAAAACTAAGACGAGGTCTCCAAGTGAACAAACACCCGGACAATGGACCTCGTGAATTGTGGTAGTGTCCAACTCCAAATTATTTTACAAAAATAAAATAAAAGTCACTCCTCAAAAAATAAAATGAAAAATCTATAAGAATGGCATGCTCTTTTCCTCCTTTCTCTGCCTCTCTCTTGCTCTCTCCTGGTTGACTCACAAGAAGTAGAGTCAACCTCTTTGTTATTCGGGTGCATCCACCTCCTAAGAAGCATCCATTGCCACATGGTACCTCACAAAAAAATCAAACAAAGACAAATGAGTCAGAATAGATAAACAATTATCAAAATAAAAAGGCTAAAAATGA
This sequence comes from Ottelia alismoides, assembly GCA_037367405.1. Lineage (NCBI taxonomy): Eukaryota > Viridiplantae > Streptophyta > Magnoliopsida > Alismatales > Hydrocharitaceae > Ottelia > Ottelia alismoides. The sequence continues at coordinate 195,219 of JAZKJV010002550.1, read as the reverse complement.
AAGAGAAAGGAATGTACTTACTAATAAACACAATGCTATGCTATCCATTGATCTCCGGCAACGATGCCATTTGAAATAGCTAAGGGTCGGAGGAGAGAGAGTCATATGATCTCACAAGGTAAGAATGAAGTCATTGATGTGACCTCTCCCAAGAATCCTAAGCTAAATTCAACAATTAACCCACAATATCAAAATCAATCAAAGAAATCAAAGTGTTTATGTATAAAAATTTATTATAACCCTATGAAACAAGTGTGTATAGTAGACAAGCAGGTAGTGTGTCAAACACAGAGAAGGCATGATGTAGAGATGTATATTATCAACAAATAAATAATATAAGAGTGTGTATGTATAAGTGATAACTAGCATTTTGCGAGGGTCTAGAGTAGTCTACACAAGGTGAGAACTATAATGTCGCTAAAGCGATCCTCACAAAATCTCTGTTAATCTACAATTAACACACAAATAAATCAAGAAATAAAATAAAAGTGTAGATTTAAAATTTATTTTATTTAACCCTACAAAATATGTTTTTAGTACAAGTAGTTTAGAGTCTCGAACACAGGGAGCATAATAGATAGATCGGGCAATGTGGTGAAAAAATGATTGTCTGGTCTTCTTGTCTAATGTTTTTATGTGGGTTTTTTATTTTTATACTTTATTTTATTTTGTTTTATTTTATTTTTGTTTATATTTTTATATATTTTTTTATTTTATATTTTTATATAATTATATATTTTTAATTTATTTTTCTTTTAAGTATGTAATATATGATATATAAGACTATATATACAATATAGAGTAATAAAACTATAAATAAAACTAAAAATAGTCAAAATATAGAAAATAAAATCTTTTTGGTTTATAATTTTTATTACTTTTTTATTTTTAGGATATTTTGCTCATTTTTATATATTTTTAAAGTGAAACATATCCCAAATTTGGAATTAAATAACAAACCGAAATTGAGATGAAGATTAGAAGTAGCAAATATTTCCAAAATTCTTCAAAAAAATTTATTACGTAGAAAAATTATAAATAAAATTATAAAAAAATATTTTTGTGATTTTTATGAAATCGTAATCTTTTTAAATTGTTTGGTGCTTTTTGATTATTATGAAGATTCGTTTTCCAAAGGTTTTTTAGTTTTTGGTGTTAGAAAATAAATAGACGAACACAAGATATTTTTTTGGAATTTTAAAAAAATGTTTTATTTTTTGGTATTTTATGAGCTAAATATAGAACAATTATTCTTTTTTATAAAATATTAAAAAAGACCTAAATTGCAAAAAGAAAATTATGACGTGAAAGTGAATACAATCAAGAACCTACACCTAATTTTTGGTGATTTTTGGTGCACAATATCTATATTTTATAAATACAACAAACACACAAAAATTGAACCACTAGCGGGGGCCTAAAAGTAAATAAAATAAAGTATGGATGTAAAGATGCAAAATTTCCAAAATAATATAATTGTGATTTAAAGTTTTGGGACTAAATACAAATAAATAAAGGCGTTAGGGCCTTATTGCAAAATGGCAACTCACATGGGATTGGATGTGAGGTGATGAGGACTCAAATGCAAATAAAATAAAGATGAGGGGTTTTCTTCAAATATTACAAAAATAATATAAGAGCTGATGAAATTTTTCATATTATATCTTAAGTACAAAAATGAGTTGGTCTAAGGCGCAAAGTACCTAGTCGAGCACGAATCGACGATCGAGATCTAGTAACTTATACACATGTCATCCTTCTACGAGACGATAGCGGTTCACCTTGAATGGCTAGGATTAAATTCCATCCCTCGGTTTGAGGGCTGAGGAGAGGAGAGTCTGATGGTGGAGATCGAAACTGGGGGTTGCAGTAGATCCAACAACATGCGGGCAAGGTGGAAGAATAGTGGAAGAACTCGCCAAAGGCAAGCTTCGATCCGATGAACTACACGACTCCGGGCACCTGCACGCTTGCCGATTGTCTCTCCTCATTCGTGATGTCCTCCCGTAGATGGTTAACCTTCATAAAATGGATGAGGACCTCGAGGGATGCTCTGACGAAGCCAGGGCCTTGGGGGTCTGCTTGAAGTTCAAAAAGCCCTACAAATATGCTTTCTCGCTTTGTATCCTGCATGGAGTTTGTTAGCACAAAAACCCTAAGCATGGGGGAGTTATTGGAGATGGAATGGGTGATAGGTGATGCGGGTGGAGCCCCTCCGACAAGAAACAAAGGAGGAGGAGTTGAAGCCCATATGCACAGTGGATTTGGTTGAATGGAGTGGTGAGCGATGTGCGAGAAGCGTGAGGGGAGGAAGTGGAGGTGGTAGTAGGGCCAGAGGCAGTCGGAAACAAGATGGGAAAAGTTTGTCGGAGCTAACTCCGATAAACTACGAATGGGATCGATTATGCTAAATCATGTAATAAGAAGCAAAAACAAATGCATGAGATTAACCATGGACTAAAATTAAGCCGAAAACAAGGAAAATGTTACCTCAAGTCAGCCAGGGGGACAACGAGAACAACCTCATGATGGAGCTTCATCGGAGGTTGGTGGGAGCCGCCCTCGAGCAACCCTTCTCGCAACAAACGGGACCGGCCGAGCTCGCTGTCACTAAGCGCAAGGCTTGCAGTACAAGAGGGGTAGAAAAAACCACGCTAAGGGAACACAAAAATGAAAATGGAGGCTGATTTTATTAATTTTAAATTATAAAATATTTTTTTTGTTTTTATAGTATTTTATTATTTTATTTTTTCGAGGTTTTTATGACAAATTAAAATTTAGTGGTATATTTGAGGTATATTCATCTATGTTTTAGGTCTTTTATTTTTATTTATATATTTGGTTTTATTATTTTATTATCTTATTTTATACAATTATAACTTATTTTTATATTCTGAAATATTTTTTTTGTATTTTTCTGAAGTAATCTATACACTTCAATAAATATGTATAATATAGGTATAAGTATAGGTATTTCATCTATGCATTATATATACATATTTTATTTTAATATCTTATTTATGGCTTTACTCAAGTTTTAATTTTTACATATATTATACGTAGTATTTACAAAATTATAAAGATATAAAATTATAAAAATAATAAAGAATAAATAAAATGGATATTTTATTCGTATATATTATAAAATAGGGGTCCAAAACCTATAAATCCAAGAAGCGTGAAACCTTCATCAAATAGCTTATTAAAAGTTATATACAATTAAAGGTGATTTTAATTCATTTTGAGTTTTTATTTGAGAGACATGGGTCTTAGAATTTGGGATTTTGGAATCTTATTTAGAGTACAAAAGGTACAGTTCGTATTATTTTTGCATGAAATCAATTTTGTATTTTTCCTTATATTATTATCTACAAATTTCATGTACGAAGTTTCTTTATTTGTTGTATAAAAAGTGGAAAATAAAATAGGTCCTAAAACTGAATAAATGATGAATTAAATAATGGAAATTATTAGTGATTTTGATCCTTATCCCCCCTACTTTATTCCTTGGCGACCTAGTCAATTCTTTACTTGGTCTTGAGGTCTATGGTCGTAAAATATCTTTGTCATTTTATTCTTTTTCTTTTCTTTATTTTATAATTTTGCATTGAAATGTATTTTATATAATATTTATACAATAAAGAGTAAATGCTAATTTTTACAAATTAATGGTACATACATGCATTAGCTTGGGTTTTTAAGGCCAAAATGATAGAATAAAGATGATGAAATGGAGATTCATTACCCCCATACTTTCCTTTGCTAGTCCCTAGCAAACACTTATGCAATAAGTGCAGAAAAAAACAAAGAAAAGGAACGGAAACAAAGTGGATTAAGTTTAATTCTCAATCTTTTCTTCACAAAATCAAAGTTTAGAGCTCAAGTTGGACCTTTGGAATTTCAATGCGGTCATAACCTTATTGGGAATCGATTTAAAACACAACAACCTTCAAGAATCTATAAATGCTGCTCCATTCTTCTCAATGGCTAGGTTAGAATAACTCAACTCATACACAAACCCTTATGACTATGAATCTGACTTGTACAATGTCGGTGATAGTGGCTCTCCTCAAATGAAATGACAAAGAGACTAACTTCTCCAGCATGACAACCCAATGATTCCCCAATCCAACAACTCTTTCCTCGAGGAGAAGGGTATTCCGTTCTAAGTTCAAGTGAGAACTGGCTCAAGAAGAGAAGGTGAAGAGAAGAATGAATGGTAGCTAGTATAGATACCTATTCAGGGATGCATGACCAATGTAGTCAAGTCATCTGGTTGTAGGCTCACATGGTATGAATTTGAAGCTCAAACTTGCTTAATTACTATTCAAATATGTACACTCCGGCAGGAATTTTATTTTCAATTAGGCATGTCCACCTTTTGGAGTTTTTGCTTTTTTTGGAATACTATATATAACAACATTTACGTTAGGAGTTTTTCCTCATGAGCCAGTAGACTATCCCTCTTCTGAAGCATTACTGCAACCCACACTCTCCTATATTTAGACATATCTTCTACTGGATGGGATGGGGTGCACTTCCCTCCCTAGACGATGATAAAAATTTTCTTTTGTGTGTGCCTCATACCAACAAATCCAATCCCCTCACCACTCCAACTAAGTTGAGCCAAGTGAAAGGTGCGGGTGTCCAAGATAGGTTATTATCAACAAGAGTCGTGCATGTGCTATAAAATACTCTATTTAGGCAGTCAAGACGACATTGAACCAAGTCTCATAGTTCTCAAAGAATTAAGTCAACTAGACCTGAAGTACCTCAATTCCAATTCCTATAAGGTTCCTGTGATTAGGTAGATTTATGGTCCAACCAACCTCCAATCTTTAGATTTTATTTAGACTTGTTTAATTATCAAACTCAATTCAAAAAATGTGAATGCTATGCAAATGCCATGTACAAAGCAATGAAAATATTTTTGTGATGCAATTTTCAAAATTTTTAACTTTTTATGGATTTGTGAAAAAGGTTTCGCAAATTTTTATGCAATTTTTCAAAAATATTTTTTTATTTTTTTGGTATTTTGGTTTTGAAAATGTTTTGGACTTTTTTCAAAACCAAAGATGTTTCAAAGAAAGATAGGTATGAATATTTACATGATGATGCATCCTATTATTTAAAAGAATTAGGAATTTTAAGGATTTACAAGACATATTAATTAGTTAATTCTTTCAAAATATGTATAATAATTTTTGCAAATAATTTTTGAAAACTATAGTCCACAATAGCTTTTGCAAATAAAAAATTATTTACAAACATTTGAAAATCATTTTACAAAGGTTTTTCAAACTATATATATATATATATTTCAAAATATTTTTGCAACCATTTTCCTGACTTTTGCAAATAGTTTTTTCAAAAAAGTGTATTTCACACAAAAAACGAAATATTACAAGCAAAATATTTTTTACAAAGGTTAAAAATATTTAACAAAACATTTTATAAATAGTTTTCAAAAGATTTTTCAAAAAGATTTTCAATCCATTTTTCAAACATTTTGCAAAAGATATTTTTACATTATTTATTAATCAGTATATACGAAAAGAATTTGATGAATAATAGCATCTTTTTATTAATGAATTTTAATGAATTGTATAGTATATGTAGTATTTTATATAGTATTTTAGGCATATTTATTTTTAAAAATATGAAAGTATGAGTTATGGCTAAAGTATATAAGAAGTATATACAACCCCCCTATACTAAGATTGGGCTATGTCCTCATAGATCATAGAGAAAAGAGAAGACATAACTCGTACTATGTATAGAGAAGCCTAGAGAATAAATGAACGAACAAATAAGCAAATGGGAAGTTGATCGTCCCCCCTATACTTAGGATCAAAGAATCCTTAGTATAGCAGACTGTATACAAGGCACGAAGGGTAAAGTGTGGGAATGAAAAGATTGTACTCAAATGGTCTCCCCCTATACTTAGGGTCAAATATCCCTAAGTATAGATAAATAGAGGAGGCAACAGAGGAGATTAACGAATGAAAGAACTCAGGGTGCACACCCCTATACTTAGGACAAAGTATATCCTAAGTATAGAAGACTGATACAAAGAGGCGACACCTTTTTGGTAGAAAAAGAAAAAATGAAATAGAAAAGAAGAAAAGAAGAAAAGATATATGACGATAGAAGAAAGAATCATAGAGAATGTACACATCACTCTCGCTATACTTAGGGTAAAATAGCCCTAAATATGGGAAACAAAAAGATTGATGAAACAGAATGAAGTAGAACACTCAGCTCGTCCAACCCCCAATGCTTAGGACAAAGTACTTCCTAAGTTAAGCACACATGAAAATGGGGTGGATGAGCGATACAATGGATGGAAGGATATAAAATGAAAGCGAATGTACAACATAAATGGACATAGGTTAAGAAGGTAGAAAGAGAACCTTCTTGTGTGACCGTTGAGGAATGGATTTGATAAGGTGTAGGTCGATATCGAGGTCCTCAGAAACCGATCGATCATGGTCGACCTGGTGAAGATCCTCAGTGGTGTCAAAGCGGAAAGGCACGAATGGGTCAATGAAAGAAGTGTGGCTAGGTCTAGAATGAGAATTTTCCACTAGGTCATCATCAAAATAAAATGGGACGAACTCATCTATGAAAGTAGTTAGGCCAGGTTCGTTCTGCGAAGGCTCGCAGATATCAAAGTGAAAAGGGACGAACTCATCATCAGAAGAAGTATGGTAAAGCTCATCCTGCGAGGTCTCAACTAGATTATTATCATCATCAAAGGCCCGAATTCATTTATAAAAGAAATCCGATCAAATTTAGCCTATCAATGTCATTTAAATTTTCCCTATGCTCAGATGTGTCAATCGTGTAAATCCCGTAGATGTCATTAATACATTGGAAATCACAGGAAGAGGAAACTCCAAGGTTTATGCTTTCCGAATCTTCCTCCCTATGGAGGAATTCTTGGGTCTCATGGTCAGTCATAAAATAAACGTCTTTGATATAAGCAGATAGGTCATAGGCCTCGAGGTCTACTAACATAGGCACGCTCTCGTGGGATGTGGGTCTCTGGTCAACATTAGGTGTGGTGATCAACACATCGCTCCTGATGTCAGAATAGAAGTGAATCTCTTTTGATCCACACTCTATAAAGGCTCTCGCAGAGGTGAGAAAGGGTCGTCCTAGGATGATTAGAGCATGCTCCATGGGGGTGGAGGTCTCCATGGGCAATACAACAAAGTTTGTAGTGAAGCTCTGATGAATCCCAATTCATCACTCTTTATTCCTTTATTTTAGCTAGAAACCTTAGCCAAATACCATGTAAATGTGTGTAAATATCATAAATTGCCAAATGCATGCATATTGTAAATATGCATAATTAGCATGTTTCTGAATAAAAATACAGGAATAAAGAAACACAAGAAAAAGAGGGAAATATTTAGAATAAATATTGAGTGACCTAATTACAAGGGAGGGCTCAGCATGGGCCTGACCGCAAAAGAACCCAAGTAGAGGGAAATGAGGTCAATCATCCTGGTACATAATCCCATGTATTTAAATAAATGTATTTTCCTCAAAATAAAAATTACGAAGTGTTTCTCATATTTTGTACATATTTGTAAAAATAAAACTAAAATAAAAATCAGAAAAATAAAAATAAAATAAAAATCTCTTCCCCCTTGTATATATACCATGTACATATATATAACCCTATTTATTTAACCCCTGTAAACAATTCATAAAAATAAAGTAAAAATACCCTACTATTCCAAATTTTATGTTGTAAATAAATAAAATACAAAATTGGAATAATTGTATAAAAATAAATAATTAAAAATAAAAATAAAAAATACATATGTATATATACCAATATATATTAATAATATAATGTAAATATGTTATTTATTTTTCAAAAAAAGAAATAAAATGTCACAAAAATTACTTTGTAAATAAATAAAAATTTTCATGTTGAAAAGTTTTTAAAATAAGATCATCTACTATTTTTAATTGAATTTCTAAATAATTAATAAATGGAATTATTTCATTGGTCCACGGGGGATTGTTGACCCCCGGTCAACTCTCCCCTGTGGACCCCCTTCCAGGCGGATCGGGTTTTGACCCGACTTCTCCGATTTTTGCTGACTCGATCCGACTTCTATTTATCCAAACCCCGAGCGCCATTTAACCCTTGTTGATCCGAGATCCTCGCCCAATCAGCTGCCTAGAGGTCCGTGCTTCACCGAGCACGCCCGACTCCCATCATCCCGGACTCCTGGCACTATAAAGGTTCTCCTCCTCCGCACAATTCACGCTATCTTTGGCCTCCGCCTATCATCCCAGGACCTCCATTCTCTTCCCCAGAGTGAGAGCTGCCCGAGGAGAGTGTTGCAGTGAGGAGAGAGCGGCCCCAATCACTGATCCGACGAACTATTTCGCCGTGCACCGCCGCGAGGTGCGCTGAGCCTCGGACCCCGACGAATCCTTGAGGCAAAGACCCCCAGAGCTCCGCCCGCTCATCAATAGACGACCTCATCCATTAGGTAGTCCCGACACCCTCTAGATTAGATTAATTTCCAATTATCCTAATCGCGTTGCCGACCGTCGCTGGCCGATTCCCACCCACCCAACCGTCCATTCGACCATCTGACCATTGATTCACGTTCACGAGACCTCTTCCCACGTTCTTCACCCCTCCGATCACCTTGGTTCGCCTCGGAACCAAGAAGTAGACCTCCATCACCGTCGCTTCGCTGGAGGTCTCCGCTCCGACCCCTCTGACCATCCATTTCACCCCCTGACGGGTCGAGGCACTTTGCCCTCGACCCAGGAGATTTGCTGTGCCGTTTTTGTAGGTCGAAGAAACCCATCTGAGGGTCCAAGAGTTTGAGCACAACCACTTCGAGCCTCCTTCGTCGCCGGATCTCCCCGGAGTTTCTCGGCCTCATCGGAGGTGCCTACCAGCTGCGGAAGAGTCTGAGCTTCATTTCCCCCATCTGAGCAGCGCAGGAGGAGGTCCCATGCGCACGGAGTGAGCCGACGAAGTTTGCCGGATACGCGTTCTTCCAGGACCTCCAGCTGACGTCTGATCAGCCCCTCCGCTCCAGATTTGATCATCGTCGTTCATCTGCGGAGCTTCAACCACCGTCTAATCCACCTAGGGCTCGATCCGGACCGATCATCGATGAAGAGGCGCCTTCTCTTTTCAGCCGTACGATTCACATGTGGCGCTTCATCGTCCATCAGATCATAATAAGGGGTAATTTACCTTAGGCCCCCTGTCATTTTGTTATTTCCATTCAGTCCTGTAAATATTTTATTACGTTGTTTTTATTTTGGAACATTTGCAGTTAGGCCCTTAGATTTTTTAGTATTTGCAATTTAGTCCCTGTTTATGTGAGCCACGTGCGTCGACACGTGAGGATTTGGGTTATTTGCATATTTAGTCCTGTGGTTCCAGTGTGTTACTGATTGCATATTTTTAAATAGGAATTACATTTATGCCCCCCTGTATCTGAATCACGTGTGTTGCGCATGTTTTGTGGGCTTTTTGCATTCCAGGCCCTGGCCTTTCTTGCTTTGTTATTCTTTGGTCTTGGAACTATGTTTCTTTGCATTTAGGTCCCTGATTGTTGTGTGCCTTGTTTTTATTGAATAAGATATCAAATTAAATCCAAATTATGTGAAATTAGGATACATGGCTCCTGTCACTGTGTAAAAATTTTCCTAAATTTGTGGGACATATTTAAGGCTTTTTACTATTTTTTAAAAAAATAAAAAATACGCATTTTTGTTACTGTTTGAAAAAGAAAATCGATTAAAAATATAAAAACTTATTTAAGATTCTAACAGAACTAGGGATAGTTAGTTTTAGTGTATTTTAGCCTCTATCAAATTTTTGTGCTATTTGGATTTATAAAAACCTTAAAAATTGCAAAACCCTAAAAATTTTATAAAAATTCAAAAAAATTCTATAAAAATTAAAAATGCAAACTCTTTTTGTGTAGTTTAGTTTTTACATATATTTTTCATAAAAATTGCCTCCAGATCTTTATAGATAAATTTCATATTTTTAATTGATCTTTCAAGTATGGATGCACAATAGCGTTTATTTGTCCTCTTTCTTGATTTTTATAAAATCAAATAAAAATTGAAAAATTCTGAAAAATTCACCAAAAACACTTAAAAACCTAAAAAACATAAAAACATTTTTATTGGAATTTTCTGTGTATTTTGGAGTAATTTTAATAATTGTTGAAGTTGCTTGTTTCCCCTTTTTCTTATAAAATTAAAAACATAAAAAAATTTAAAAATAATTAAAATCCATCAAAAAACATTTTCTTCTTTATTTTTCGACTTTGACTACTTCGTAGGCCGCAAGGTCATCCCGTGCTCCTTGAGTCCAACCCTGGTCGCTATACCAGGTTAATAAAAATAGCGCGGACCGTTATTGGATTTATTGTTTGATTATCTGATTTTGGTGGTCTCTTTTTCTTGATTGATCGATTCCTCTCGATCGGGGTCGCAACAACCCGAGTGTGATTATTTTTACCTAGCCCGGATTGAGTGTTGAGGTTTTCGGTCATCAGAATGGCGCCGTTGCCGGGGAGCACGGCTTAGTAGTCATTTTCGATTTTTCTGCGGCTTTCTTTTTCGCAGCTTTTCTGTAGATATTTGTATATATTTTTTGTCTGACTTGTTTATATATATTTTTCTGGACTGACACTTTGGTTTCTGTTTCTTGCGAGGGCTCGAGGACTGGGGTGACTTTTTCGGAAGCCGGAGCAACCGCGGGAGTCGGAGGCGGCTTCTTTCTCTACAAAGCCGCATGAGAGCGCGAGGAGGAGGAGCTGAAGTTCGGGAGCCATGGAATAGACGTAAAATAACCGTAGTTTAGTTTAGATTATATTTGTTTATTTTTTTGCAGATTTATTAATTTGTAATAACACAGGGACAGACTTGGACACTTGGTAGATTTTGGGGTCTATTTCGTTGAGCACCGGAGTGCTCGGGGGACCTCACTGAGATTTTCGCGGTTTTTCGTGGTTTTAGATTTTTGACCATTTATTTACTTCCTATTTGATTTACGCGGTTTTAGCCTTAGCTTAGGAGTTTTCTTTGATTGTGTAATTAAGGCCAAATCCCTAATTATCTGTTTGTTCCTATAGATCGATAATTGGACTTAATTAATTACATCACCGAGAAAAAGTCGGATTATTTGTGCTCTAGTCTACGTGCCTTGAGGAGTCACATACAATGCGTGCAGGATCCGTTGTGGCGGACACCGAGTGGCTCCCTAGATAGGACTCCGGACATAGGCTCGAGTACCCGGCTACTGTTCTTCACGAGTAGAACTGCTCTGCTAGGACCGGATTTTCGCGTGCATCATATAGGTAGTTTATATTTTGTCTTTACTTTATGCACGGATCACCCTGCATGTAGACTACTGGAGTCAGGTACGCATTTCTTACTCTGCATTCATCATTGATTCCTGCGCATTGGCTTTTTCATCTTCTCCCCCCTGTTTTGGACTTAAAATAATCAGGAGAACCAAAAAATTCGTTAGGCGTTGTTTGCTTTGAAAAATACCTAAAAATAAAAACTATAAATTTGGGACTGCTAAACAAACTTGACCCTAAAAGACATCTCACCTAAAAATCTGTCTTGGGGAGAGCAACCCCTCATTGTCTGATTTGATTGCACAAGAGAGTGACCTGCACACTAGGCTAGAGCCACATCCGAGCCCCGATCAGACTACCAGCCTTTTATACGGGACAGTCTGGTTGGCGGATTGGATTCCTACCAGGTCACGTAAACGCTCTGATATCCTGACATGAGCACCTAAATAAAATCGACAAGATAATTGACCGAGCTCTTATGGTCTTCAACTCAGTGTGGAGTAGGTGAATCTGGGGTTTGTTTGCTCATCTTGTTTGTTTCCAGATCTCATCCACACAACTCGCCAGATCAAGATGATGGGCAGGAGGTCCCTTAGGCAGCCTATGGTTTCACCGCTTTTCAGCACTCCAGTCCACTCCGAGTTCGATTCCGCCCTGTTCCCCCTTGACCACCCTTCTTCTATCCATGAGTTACCAGTGCCAGATGCGAGACCATAGGCAGATGATATTTCAGCACCCGAGTTTGGATCTTTTTCCTATGTAGAGACCATGGCCAGGAGCGAGGATCGCACCAAGGGTCAGAGGCCAGAGACGACCACATACGTAATGGACTAGGGTGCGATCAACACCACCATGTTAGACTCTCTCGAGACGATGTAGAGACAGATACGGGATTAGGGGGCTTTCATGGTGGAGATAAGGAGAGAGATGGAGAGGCTCCGAGAGTAGAAAGAGCAGCCAAGAGCCGATGGACGCAGGGGTCTAGACCAGCAGTATAGCCAGACCAACCGGCAGCAGATCCGAGACCGATGCGGGAGTTGCACAACCCCGGATCGACACTGATGCACCGGTGGGTGGTTCTTCCGGCGATCGTAGGGGACTTCAAGTTCCCCCCGAACACACTTCAGCTCCTACTCGCTTCCACATGCTCGCCACTGAGGAACCCCATCTTCATCTCTAGGAGTTCGAGATGATCTGAAGCACCATCCACGATCGTCATGTGGACGAGGACACTATCTGGATGATTGCATTCCCCTTCTCCCTGGCTGACAGAGCAGCCAACTGGCTGAAGCATTTGGGGAGATCTGTGTACACATGGGAGCAGCTCCGCACCGAGTACTTGAACAAGTACTATCCACTCGGGTGGACCAATGCAGCGAGGGCCCTGATCAGCAAATTCTCCATGCTCCCCAATGAGCAGTTCCATGAGGCATGGGAGAGGTTCAGAGAGCTGACCGACAGATGCCCGCACTACAACATCACGAAGCCGAACCTAGTTCAGAGCTTCTTTTGTGGGTTGACACCGGAGCTGCAGGGCCTGGTGAACGCTTCTTGTGGCGGTTCCTACTTCGCCAAGGACGAGGATCAGGTCTGGGCCATCTACGAGGAGATGGCCGAGAACTATACAATGATATCCCAGACCCGACTCTACACTCAGGGACGCCCCCAGCCACAGACCGTGCAGTTTCAGAGGATAGCATGGGTCAACGTCGGTCCTTCCACTTCATCAGCGGTAGCCGCACAGGTCGAGTCCATAGCCGCCGACATGGGCATCATTAGCGAGAAGCTAGATCGGATGGAGCTGATAGAGGAGAAGCAGTGCCAGAGCATATCTCAGATGGATCAGATGGCACAGATGCTGAGTGATCTGAAGACACATGTCATGTGTCTTCAGGAGGCACAGACGACTTCTCAGCCCCGTCTTCAGGCACGAGGAGATCCGAGCAGCAGCGACAGCTCGTCCCAGCGCTCCAGTCATCCTAGACAGGTTCACCTTGTACAGGCGGAGCCGTACCAGTAGCCGCAGCCTTACTACCAGTCACCACCATCTCAGGACACTCATATGCTGGTCTACCAGCCGGATCAACCCCTGGCAGTTTCCCACCACCCTCTTACGAGCCGGAGCTGTTGATGGATGTCAACGGGATTTGGTACGACCGACCCCAGCCCAGTATCCGACGAGACCATCCCAGATTCCGTTGGTCAGTTGGAGGTGCCAGTTCCCAGCAACAGCCTCCAGTTCAGGGTGGGCAGTACGCCCATCAGCAAGAGCAGCATCAACAACCCCCAGTCTCCCAGCAGCAGTCATCCCAGCCACAACAGTTGTATGGTCCTCGTCCCTATCAGCAGGGACAGTCTTGGAGGCGAGAGCAGCCTCAACAGTATCATCCCCAGCAGTACCCCTCTCACCTGCACCAGCCACAGCAGCATCCTCACTACCAGCGAGGCCACCCATCAGGTTCTCATGGGCCAGCCTATGAGAACCCTGCCTTAGATGACCTAGCCCGCCTCATGACCGAGCAACAGGCTACATTCAGATGGGAGATGGATGAGTTCCGCTAGGAGATGCGGGAGATCGTGAGAGGGAAGGCCGCCATTCCTGCCCAGATTGAGCCAAACCTGAACAATCTAAAGAGTAAGTCTGAGCAGGTAGAGTTCACAGAGATTACCACTCCTAGTGATTCTTTTGGTGATTTGTCTGCATACATGTTTGATGCTGATTTTGTTACACTTATGAGCGGCAGGATGCCAGCAGGCGGCGCCTCGTCTGAGCGACGACACCACGCCACTTCCAGGGCACCAGGCGAGGAGGAGTGCGGTACTGACGCTGCGAGAGATGATGATGGTGGTACTGATGCCGGCCGACGGTATTGAGGCCGTCATTTCACCAGTTGGAGGAGGTGGTACTAACGTCACTACAGTTGCTAAGCCAGAGCACGGTACTGATGCCGCGAGACGACATGCCGAGGGTGGTACTGAGGCCACCATTTCTACTTCTGCTAGTCATGCTGTCTTTCCATCTATACATGTATCTCAGGACATATCTGGAAATAAAGGAAAGAGTTTGTTATTTTCGGATCCGCATGTGTTGATTGATGATTTTATTGTGGATTATGCTGTTCATGAGCATGCAGGCCCTCTCCTAGTCCTTCATCTGATAAGGACCCTGTGATCCCCTTTCCAAGAGCACTTCACATGGCAAAGGGGAAGAAAACAAAAAATAAAAAAAAGAATCACCAGATAGAGTTCAGCCAGCAGATGATAGATCGATTCCATATTCAGCTGACTCTACAGGAGGCCTTGGGGCACATCCCTCTACTCCAGAGATCACTTAGAGACAGGACCACATTTAGGATGAAGAGGAGGAACCATCAGTCTGAGATCCATGTGCTTACTTGTGCCACTTGTTTCGTGATTCAAAACCATCTGCCAGCCAAGAGGTCAGATGCAGGAGCCCCGTATGTCAGATTCCACATTCATGAACAGAGGTTCAACCGCATTCTATTAGACAGCGGTTCTTCGATCAAACTACTTCCAGCAGCCCTTCTCGATCGCTTTGAGTTAGGCACTCTTCGACAGAGGAGGACGATCCTTCAGTTTGCTGATCGATCAGTCAAGAGGCCGAAGGGGTTGCTGAAGGACGTTGTCGTCACAATTCAGGGCCTAAAATTCCCTGTGGACTTCGTTGTGTTGGACATGGAGATCCCTGAGTCTGTGACCGATACCCCCATCATTTTAGGACGCCCGTTCTTGCCACAACCAAGGCAGTGTCCGACCATGATAGCGGGAAGGTGTACTTTCGCATCGAGGGTGAGAGTATACAAATAGAGACGTTAGAGGAGACTAGAGGCAGAGATTCAGATTGCCCACGGCCGACTACAGACTCAGAGTAGATGACAGAGGCAGGGCGAGACATCCACCAGGACTGTGACTTTGTGATTACAGATGATGAGGCAGTTTGGGCAAATCCAGTCGTACATGCCATCCTCTCACCTTCAGAGTTCGCTGATGCAGAGACGCCAACAGAGGAGAGCTTGGAGAGCGCATTCCTGATCCAGGATACATTTCAAGCTGTAGATTCGGTTCCTGACCATGAGACAGATTTTTGTGAGTATGATCCCTCAGAGTCAGATACTGATTGGGCAGAGTTTGATGATTTGACACCGTGTATGACTTCCACTAAGCCTACAACTAGAGAGGAGGTTGATTCCGTGTATAACAGAGACAGTCTAGTAGAGCAGCCTTCTCCAAATCCAGTTTGTGAGTGAGAGTTCTCATTCTCCCGTGCAGATTTGGCAGCATACACTCAGATTCTTCAGAAGCCAGATCCGCCAACACCTACTTGTCCAGAGCTGAAGCCGCTACCGTCATCGCCGAAGTATAGGTTTCTTGCGGGTGAGCATGAGATGTACCCAGTCATTATCTCCGCTGATCTGACTGGAGAGCAAGAATCTCGTCTGATGGGGGTTCTTGAAAAGAACCACAAGGTGATAGGATGGAGTGTAGCCGATCTCCAGAGGATCAGTCCGGCTCTGTGCTCCCACCATATCTATCTCGAGGATGAGGCAAAGCCGTCCCGTGAGTTCCAGCGGCGGCTGAACCCGAATCTAAGAGATGTTGTCATGAAGGAGATCTCGAAATGGTGGAGCGTTGATTTTATCTACCCCATCTCCGAATCCAAGTGGGTCAGTCTGTTGCATGTGGTGCCCAAGAAGACGGGCATCACTACAGTTATCAGTGAGTCTGGAGAGGAGATCGCTACCCGGGTACCCACTTCTTGGCGGGTCTGTATGGACTACAGACGATTGAACCAGGCCACCAAGAAGGATCATTTTCCCTGCCCTTTATTTATCATATTATTGAGAGGCTGGCAGGGAAGAGCCATTACTATTTCTTGGATGGGTACTCCGGATATAATCAGGTGGCCACTGCCCGAGGACCAGGACAAGACCACCTTCACCTGTCCCTTCGGGACATATGCTTTCAGACGCATGCCATTTTGATTGTGCAACGCTCCGGCGACATTCCAAAGATGCATGTTGTCCATCTTTTTGGACATGGTGGGGGAGTGCTTGGAGGTCTTCATGGATGATTTTTCGGTCTACGGCGACAGATTCGATTCTTGTCTTGACTGCCTAGACCGAGTCCTTCAGCGATGCATAGAGGTTTTCCTTATGTTGTCTTGGGAGAAGAGTCACTTCATGGTGACTCAAGGGATGGTGCTTGGCCATATCATCTCCAACAAGGGCATGGAGGTTGATCCGGCTAAGGTGGATGTCATTAGAAAACTCAATCCACCGTCCAACTTGCGGCAGTTACGGTCTTTTCTGGGGCACACCGGTTTCTACCGACACTTCATTCATGATTTCAGCAGGATTGCCCGACCGTTGACTGATCTGTTGACGAAATACACCAAGTTCCTTGTAGATGATAAGTGTCTATCATCGTTTGAGACTCTCAAGAGCTGTGTTATAGAGGCTCCTGTTCTCCAGCCACCCGATTGGTCTCTCCCATTCGAGATCATGACGGACGCCACTGATTTTGCCGTAGGGGTCATGCTGGAACACAGGAGGGATGGAATCCCATTTGTCATTCACTACACTAGCTGTACATTTGACGCCGCGCAACGAAACTATACCGTCACTGAGAAGGAGATGCTAGCCGTAGTTTTCGCCCTAGATAAGTTCAGATCTTACATCATTGGATCTAAAGTGACAATTTTTACTGATCATACCACCATCAGGTACCTCATGGCAAAGAAGGATGCCAAAGCCAGATTGACCAGATGGATCCTTCTACTCCAGGAGTTTGATATAGAGATTAAGGATAAGCCTGGAGTCAAGAATGTGGTGGCGGATCATCTCTTCCGATTGGAGTATCTTGAGGATTCTGAGCAGGCTGAGCCTATTTGTGAGACCTTCCCAGATGAGGCGATCCTTGCTATCGCCTCGCTCCCATGGTATGCTGATATTGTGAACTATCTTGTCGCCAAGAAAGTTCCACAAGATTGGCCCAGGCAGAAACTTGAGACCTTCCTCGCGAATGCCAAGTTTTACCATTGGGAGGATCCCGTCCTTTACCACGAGGGAGGGGATAGTATCTGGTGTCGGTGCATTCTTCAGGAGGAGCATCACAACGTCCTTACTTACTGCCACAAGCTTGAGGCAGGAGGACATCACTCAGGGAGGAGAACATCACAGAAAGTGTTCCAATCCGGCCTATGGTGGCCTACTCTCTTCGAGGACTCTGATGAGTTCGTGAAGAGGTGTACTAACTGTCAGAGGATGGGCACTTGTGGACAACGTGATATGATGCCGATGCAGCCCATAAACTTCTGTGAGGTTTTTGACACATGGGGCATTGATTTCATGGGTCCATTCCCTAGGAGTCAGGGATTCGAGTACATTCTGTTGATCGTGGATTATGTGAGTCGTTAGGTTGAGTCCATCCCCGCCTGAACTGCAGATGCTAGGACCGTATCAAGATTTTTGAGGAAGAATACCATTTCACGGTTCGGGGTCCCTCGAGTGTTGATATCTGACGGGGGGTCTCATTTCGTCAACGACAAGGTAAAGGCCCTTGCTAGCGAGTTCAACATAGACCATCGAGTTGCCACTCCATACCACCCTCAGATGAATGGTCTTGCTGAAGTGTCGAACATGGAGATCTAGACTATATTACAGAAAGTCGTCCGCCCTGACCGAAAGGATTGGTCACAGCTTTTGGACTCGGTATTGTGGGCATATCAGACGTCTTTCAAGACTCCTTTGGGTACGTCTCCCTTTCACCTCGTTTATGGAAAGCCGTGCCATTTACCTGTTGAGCTGAGACATAGGTCACTTTAGGCTGTTACAGATATACTTTTGGATCCAGAGAGTGTAGGAGATCAGAGGAGGGTAGAGTTAGCAGCCCTAGAGGAGCTTCGTGATACCGCCGTTTCAAACAGCCTACATTATAAGGAAAGAGTGAAGGAGTGGCATGATTCTCATATCAGCCACAAGCAGTTTGAGCCAGGACAGAGAGTATGGCTGTTTGATGCTAGGATCCGTCTATTTCCAGGGAAGCTACAGAGCAAATGGAAGGGACCGTATTTGGTTAGAAAGGTACATGACAATGGGACTATCGATATATCTGAGTTGTCTTCTAATGCCACCTTTCGAGTGAACGACCAGCAGCTCAAGCCATATCTAAATCATGAGCTGTGGGTCGTTGATGTTTCCCCTATTCACTTTGCATGAGATGTGGTCTCCTGACTCACATCTGTTGCATCTCATGCCTGATTATCAATGTTATGCCGACTTGTATAGATCCAATTGTCCATATCACTCTATTCTTTAGTCCCACACCCCTTTGCTCATCTCTGATTATGCTATACTTAGGGTGTACTTTACCCTAAGTATAGGGGGGTGTAGGACTCTCGGGTATCCTATTGATTCTTTCTACCCCTGTTTTGATGCCTATACTTAGGGATATTTCAACCTAAGTATGGGGGGGGGTAGACCCTGTACATCCTTCCACTCGGTTCCCTTCATGTACAGCTTGCTATACTTAGGATTACATGATCCTAGGTATAGGGAGAAACACCGAGTCCTCTTCATTCTATTCTTTGATTCGTCTTTGTATATACCATTCCTTTTCACTTCCCTATACTAAGCACGAGTTATGTCTTCTTCATCGCTCTTGATCACTCTGAGGACATCGTTCGAGCTAAGTATAGGGGTGTGTGTATATATTTCATATATACTTTAGCCATAACTCGTACTTTGTGTGAGTATGTTTATAAATTAAAATGGCTAAAATCCCATAAAAATTTAAAAATTTCCCTTGTAAATAAAATTCATCTTGCACATACCTATTTATGTATAATTTTTTTGTACAAATGATTGTAAAATCTTTTTGTGTAAATAGCTTGTAAATATTTCCGTATAAAAATTATGTATATAGTACAAAATTTTTGTAAAATGTTTGAAAAACAAAAAGTTTGCAAAAACCCTATGTAAATTTTTGTAAATACTTTGCAAAACTTCGCATCCATGCATACATCCATGTTTTCAAACATTTTTCAAAATTTTTTGCACATGTGTAAATATTTGTAAATTGCATCTTTGTAAATACTTGCACAATTTTTCCAAATCATAGTTGACATTTAAACTGGCCTGGAATTAAATTGACAAATGGAGCTTGGTTAAGACCTTAATCCACCTAATAAGAGGAACCTTAGAGGGCTTAGGATTGAGACTTTTTAGGTTCATTGGGACTTAATTCTTTGAGTCCACTAGGCTATGAGCTTATGTCATTTTGATGAGCCTAAGTAGAGCACTTAACAACACACGCACGACTCTCAGAGACAATGGCTTTTCTTGCACCAGCACTTTACACATAGCTCTCCACGGATGAGGTGATGAGGAGGCAATTTCCTTTGGCTTGGGGTAGCATATGAGGGTAGTACTTCTAGGCGGAACCTCTCTTCTTCTTATAGTAAGGAAGTGCGTCTCAACTTGGTCTGGTAGTTATGAAGTCTAAAGACAGAAGAAGTGGGTTGCAATAAAGCTTCAAAAGAGGGATAGTCTACTGGCTCAAGAGGAAAAACTCCTTTTATATATGCTGCACCATGTAGATATGTTGTACAGATGCACATGAAAAAAATGTGCAAAAAGAAAAGAACTCCAAAAAAGTGGTGGGTCGGATTGAAAATTTAATAATCCCACCCGAGTGTACATAGTCAAATAAAGCAAAGCTTATACATGATCATCTCATGAAGCTTGCAGGGGGAGACTCAGCTACACTGGTTAGAGCTCCCAAGGATACATGGTTACACTAGTCATGGTCCATTATCTTCTTCCACCTCTTCTTGAGCCGGTTGCACTTGAACTTAGAAGGGAATATCCTGCTTCTCGAGGAAAGAGTTGCTAGGCCGAGGCATTAGAGTTACCAGGTTGAGGGAGGTTGTTTATTTATTACTTCTGAGGTGGGGAGCTACATATCACTTACACAGTACAAGGAAAGATTCATAGTCATTAGAGTTTGTGTTTGTAGACTTGTTTTGATCTGGTTTATTGAGGAGTCTTGACCATAGATTGATGGAACTTAGAGGCTGTCAAGTTTTAAGTTTAAGTCCAAATAAGGTTTCGAAAAATTAATAATCCAAAGGTCTGACTGAGCTCCATATTTCAATTTAATGAAGGAAAGTTTAATAATCAACCTTGATTTCTCCTCTTTTTTCTTTTTCTTTCTATTTTGCACTTCTTTTTCAAATAAGTGTTTGCTAAGGGAATAGCAAAAGTAAAGTATAGGGGGGTGATAAATCTCAATTCATCACTCTTTATTCCTTTATTTTAGCTAGAAACCTTAGCCAAATACCATGTAAATGTGTGTAAATATCATAAATTGCCAACATGCATGCATCTTGTAAATATGCATAATTAGCATGTTTTTGAGTAAAAATAAAGGAATAAAGAAACACAAGAAAAAGAGGGAAATATTTAGAATAAATATTGAGTGACCTAATCCCGAGGGAGGGCTCAGCACGGGCCTGACCGCAAAAGAACCCAAGTAGAGGGAGAAAAGGTCAATCATCCTGGTACATAATCCCATGTATTTAAATAAATTTATTTTCCTCAAAATAAAAAATAAAAAGTGTTTCTCATATTTTGTACATATTTGTAAAAATAAAACTAAAATAAAAATCAGAAAAATAAAATAAAATAAAAATTTCTTCCCCACTTGTATATATACCATGTACATATATATAAGACTATTTATTTAACCCCTGTAAATAACTCATAAAAATAAAGTAAAAATACCCTATTATTCCAAATTTTATGTTGTAAAGAAAAAAATATAAAATTTGAAGAATTGTATAAAAATAAACAACTAAAAATAAAAATAAAAATTACATATGTATATATACCTATATATATAAATAATTTAATGTAAATACATTATTTATTTTTCAAAAAAATAAATAAAAATCACAAAAAAATACTTTGAAAATAAATAAACATTTTTCATGTTGAAAAATTTTTAAAATAAAATCATCTGCTATTTTTAATTGAATTTCTAAATAATTAATAAATGGAATTATTTCATTGGTCCACGGGGGATTGTTGACCCCCGGTCAACTCTCCCCCCGCGACCCCCTTCCAAGCGGATCGGGTTTTGACCCGACTTCTCCGATTTTTGCTGACTCGATCTGACCTCCATTTATCCAAACCCTGGGCGCCATTTAACCCTTGTTGATCCGAGATCCTCGCCCGATCAACTGCCTAGGGGTCCGTGCTTCACCGAGCGCGCCCGACTCCCATATTCCCGGACTCCTGGAACTATAAAGGTTCTCCTCCGCCACACAGTTCACGCTATCTTTGGCCTCCGCCTTTCATCCCAAGACCTCCATTCTCTTCCCCAGACTGAGAGCTGCCCGAGGAGAGTGTTGCAGTGAGGAGGGAGTGGCCCCAACCACTGATCCGGCGAACTATTTCGCCGTGCGCCGCCGCGAGGTGCGCTGAGCCTCGGACCCCGACGAATCCTTGAGGCAAAGACCCCCAGATCTCCGCCCGCTCATCCATAGTCGACCTCATCCATCAGGTAGTCCTGACACCCTCTAGATTAGATTAATTTCCAATTACGCCCAATCGCGTCGCCGTCCATCGCTGGCCGATTCCCACCCATCCAACCGTCCATTCGACCATCTGACCATTGATTCACGTTCACGAGACCTCTTCCCACGTTATTCACACCTCCGATCACCTTGGTTTGCGCCAGAACCAAGAAGTAGACCTCCATCACCGTCGCTTCGCCGGAGGTCTCTGCTCCGACCCCTCTGACCATCCATTTCACCCAGTGACGGGTCGAGGCACTTTGCCCTCGACCCAGGAGTATTGCTATGCGGTTTTTGCAGGTTGAAGAGACCCATCTGAGGGTCCAAGAGTTTGAGCACATCCACTTCGAGCCTCCTTCGTCGCCGGAGTTCCCCGGAGCTTCTCGGCCTCATCGGAGCCCACCAGCTGCGGAAGAGTCCAAGCTTCATTTCGCCCATCTCAGCAGCCCAGGAGGAGGTCCCATGCGTACGGAGTGAGCCGACGAAGTTCGATGGAGACGAGTTCTTCCAGGACCTCCAGCTGACGTCCGATCAGCCCCTCCACTCCAGATCTGATTATCGTCGTTCATCTGCGGAGCTTCAACCACCGTCCGATCCACCTAGGGCTCGATCCGGACCGATCATCGACGAAGATGTGCCTTCTCTTTTCAGCCGTATGATTCACACGTGGCGCTTCATCGTCCATCAGATCAAAATAAGGGGTAATTTACCTTAGGCCCCCTGTCGTTTTGTTATTCCTTTCAGTCTTGTAAATATTTTATTACGTTGTTTTTATTTTGGAACATTTGTAGTTAGGACCTTAGACTTTTTAGTATTTTCAATTTAGTCCCTGTTTATGTGAGCCACGTGCGTCGACACATGAGGATTTGGGTTATTTGCACATTTAGTCCTGTGGTTCCTGTGTGTTACTGATTGCATATTTTTAAATAGGAATTGCATTTATGCCCCTCTTTGTCTGAATGACGTGTATTGCACGTGTTTTTGTGGGCTTTTTGCATTCCAGGCCCTGATTTGGAACTATGTTTCTTTGCATTTAGGTCCCTGATTGTTGTGTGCCTTGTTTTTATTGAATAAAATATCAAATTAAATCCAAATTAGGTGAAATTTGGACACGTGACTCCTGCCACTGTGTAAAAATTTCCCTAAATTTTTGGGACATTTTTAAGGTTTTTTACTATTTTTAAAAAATCAAAAATACGTATTTTTGTTACAGTTTGAAAAAGAAAATCGATTAAAAATATAAAAACTTCTTTCAAAATTCTAAAAAAATAGGGATAGTTAGTTTTAGTGTATTTTAGCCTATTTCAATTTTTTGTGCTATTTGGATTTATAAAAACCTTAAAAATTGCAAAACCGTAAAAATTTTATAAAAAAAGTTAAAAATTCTATAAAAATCAAAAAAATATAAACTCTTTCTCTGTAGTTTAGTTTTTACATATATTTTTCATACAAATTGCCTCCAAACCTTTATAGATCAATTTCATATTTTTAATTGATCTTTCAAGTATGGCTGCACAGTAGCCTTTATTTGTCCATTTTCTTGATTTTTATATAATCAAATAAAAATTGAAAAATTCTGAAAAATTCACCAAAAACACTTAAAGACCTAAAAAACATAAAAACATTTTTATTGGAATTTTCTGTGTATTTTAGAGTGTTTTTAATAATTGTTGAAGTTGCTTATTTCCCCTTTTTCTTATAAAATTTAAAACATACAAAAATTTAAAAATAATTAAAATCCACCAAAAACATTTTCTTCTTTATTTTTCGACTTTGACTACTTCGTAGGCCGCAGGGCCATCCCGTGCTCCTTGAGTCCGACCTTGGTCGCTATACCAGGTTAATAAAAATAGCAAGGACCGCTATTGACTTTATTGTTTGATTATCTGATTTTGGTGGTCTCTTTTTCTTGATTGATCGATTCCTCTCGATCCGGGTCGCAACAACCCGAGTGTGATTATTTTTACCTAGCCCGGATTGAGTGTTGGTTTTTTCGGTCATCAAGCTCATGCCCTGGATGTGGATAATGATGTTGTCACGAATATTCCTCTACTCTTTATTGATCCATCAACAAATTGAACAATCCTAGTTTTCTTGAGAGGACCAAGATGAATAGACTGTACCAATGAGAAGGGTATTATGTTAATCGATGCTCTACCGTCAAGGAGAATATTATCACATGAATGGTCAGAGATGGCACAACTCACAAGAGGTGTGACAATGTTCCCATTCCTAGAAGAAGGGTGATGGGTGATGGCATGGGTAGTGACCATGGTCAAATCATGTCGCTCAGATCTGCTCCTTCACTTTCTCTTCTTGGGTATAGGAGCAGATGAATGTATCATGTCCTGGTGAAGTTGTGCTTTAATAATCTCATGAATATTGGCTACCACTTTAGGTTTAGTCAATATTTTTTTTGAATATTTGGATCTCCACCATACAAGGTAGGAGAACGGAATCATCATCTACACAAGGACGACTAAGAGTTGTATGTATAGTGTCACTCTTAGGGTTGCAGGTGCGATAAGAGGTGAGTGATTGTGTAGGTAAGTCATATAGTATGCGGGCTCTCTCCTTAGAGTATAAATCAACAAAGCGTCTCCCAAAATCTTTTTGTATTTTAAATTTTGCACATTTTTTGTATTTTTGGGGATTGGAAGCTCTCATAAAAATCCTCAAAAGAAGACATATCCTCGAATGGTGGAGCGACATGTTGGCTCTTATTTAAAATAGTAAGATCGCCAATCCTCGAATTCATATGCTCCATTAATCGAGTCAAGGTCTCAAGTGTAGACTCCATGATAGGTGACTGATGAACGTCAAATTCACCTCTATAATATTGTGGAATTATGCTGTAGTACAGGAGGCGAATTTGGTTCAGCAAAAACCACAGACTTTGAATGCTCTGGAATATTTATACTTGGCAAGTGTACCAAGGTCGAACACAGGAACACGGCTGCCCAATTTAGCTATTGAATTTTGATTCATGAAGTACAGAGTGATTTAATCTCAATTTCAGGTCCACATGCAATTTATGCGGCAATGCAAAGCAATGCTATGCTGTATGCATTTTTTAGATATTTTTAGGCAAGTTAAGGAGACGATGCATATGCAAAAGAACAAGTATGTCAAATAAAAACCTACAATTATACACTAAAATGTGAGCAACGCAATATAGAATGAAATTAAAGTCAATTTGAACACATCATTAAAAATCGGTCATCAAATCAAGCATGGCAAGTAGAGCATGGTCCCATTTTTCACATAAAAAATCACTTAAATTAAAACAGTGTCAAATGAAACAAGTAAGCATGCTAAAATGTAGAGGACAAAACAAGGATCAAAACGACACTAAAATCATGCAATTTGGACCTACGATGCTCAAGTTATGCTAAAAATAGTACAAGGGCATAATTATAATACAATTGTAATAAAATAAAGGGATAAATATTGCATTTAGGTCCCTGAAGGGACCTAAATGCAAATAGCAAAAACTGCCTGGGCTCAATTGCAATTTGTCCATTTGCGCGCATGGGCATATTTGTAATTTCAGAAAACTTCGAGGGCCTCCCTGTAAATTACCCAGGCACGCCCGTGAGGCACGTGCCTGGGGACCAAAATGAAAATATATATTCTTCCGGGGTCTTCTCTGTAATTTACCCAGGCCCCACGTACCTCGCACGTGAGGCGCCTAGGCTCGGGCGCCACCTCAGGTTCGGGACACGTGGCAGCTTTCTGTGGTTCGTCTTGAGGCTCGGATGACCCGAGCCTATAGGTCGGGGAAGAGGCTCGGGTCAACCACGTGGCATCATCTGGACCGCCCGATCAGGAGGATCGGACGGTGCCTGTACTGTCATCCTCCTCCGCGAGTCACCGGAAGAGGTGGGGCTCCGGTGACACGCTCAGAGTTCCGCCGAGCCTCACGAGGCCACCTGAAGATCGAAGGAGATGGCCGAGGTCCTCGCGAGGAAGCTGGTGGCGAGGCGGTGCTCCGGCAGCGTAAAGATGGGCAGATCGATGAAGGGCTGCTGGTGGCGGAGCTGTCGATCGGAGCTGGGTGCCTCGCTCCGACCATTGAGTACCTGCAAGGTTAGATTATAGCTGAAGCTTGTGCGCGTGGAATGCGAGTGAGAGGTGGGTGAATGGAGGCCGTGGAGGCGTCGGAATGGTGGCCAGGGGGTTCTTTGCCGGCGGAGCAGGTGAAGAGGGAGGTCGGTGCGGAGGTGGTTGTGGAGAAGGGGAAGGGGGTCGGTGAGGGTCGGGGTGGTTAGGCGAAGCTAATAAGCTGGTCGGATGGAAGTGAAGATGACGATTGGCAGAGGTATAGATTCAAGAAAACGAAATAAAAACAGGGCACCTCGCCGGAGCGAGATGTGGCGGAGGAGGAGGCCTGGGTTGAGCACCCTAAGTGCTCTGGGTCTTTGCCCAGCGTGCGCGGCCGGTGCACGGAGCTCGGTGGTGGCCGGAGGCGCACCGAAACGCGGCGGAGGCACCGCGGGTTGACACCGGACGATAGCCATCTTTGCCTCAACATCCCGCCCTCTCCGCTGTCACCGGAGGGGTGGGGGAGGCTAGGATAGGGCCCAATTTGGTGGACGACGGCGAACGAAGGCGGAGGGGGTGTTTATAGGTGGAGAGGCTCAGGCGGTTACGTGGTAGAGGGGAGGTTTTGACGAGGCGTTTAATGGAGAGGGGGGTAACGGCGATGGAAGTGGATGGTGGCGTGAGAATGGCGGAGGAACGTGCTAGGTGCTGGTGGCGTTACGACAAGGAAGGGAAGGTTGATGATCCTTCCAAAAATGGAAGGGGGTCAAGGCTTCGCCAAGTGAAACCGTTGGTGGGAGGGGGGTAACTCGAGGTTAACTATAAGACACAGCCGTTGGATCGTGAGATCCAACAATTGTGGGTGGGGCGCGCGTGGAGGGCCATGATCAGATCATAGGATCTGGTCATGTGGCTAGGGTTTAGGCGTGATGGAGCGGCCGAGATGAAAGGAAGGGGGGATCTAACGGCGAGGGGTAACTAGGTGACGTGGCAGTTAAGTAGGCGTAGGATGGGCGCATGATCAAACGGTGGAGATTGGAGGGAGACGTGGCAGGTGGAGGGACGTTGGATGGGTGCTGGATCGAGTGGCTGAGATAGAGGAGCAACGTGGAGGGTTGTGGAGCGTTGGATGATGGAAGAATCGGATGGCTGAGGTTGGGGCGGATGTGTGCGGTTAGGATCAGATCTGAGAGTCAGATCTGATGGCTGTGAGATAGAGCGTGGAGGGACGGTGAGGATGGAGGCGGGGATGGCGTGATCCAACGGCCCAGGAGAGGGCCGGGTGTCGAGAGGGAAAGGGGGCCACGTGGATGCTCTAGAGAGCGCTACATGGCCCAATAAGAAAATTCATAGGATAATTACAAAGAAAATTAGAAAAGAAATAGTTAGAGGCCGAATTTGGAAAAAGTCAAAACATGAAAGTGGCTTGTCTTGATGAGATCTACAACTTTCATGTTGGTCAAAAAGCCAAAAGAGGTCATCTGTACAAAAGCTATTTTGGGGGGTATTTTTAAGGAGATAAAAACACCAAGTTTGCGGTTTTGAGATTTTTTTTGTATTTTTTTATTTTTTTAAGGGTCAGTGATTTATAGACAAGTTATCTACCTAATTTTTAGGGGGTTTTGAGTGATAAAATAGATACAGAAAAATAAGGGAAATTAAATACAATAAATTAATGGTAATTTATACACGATATGGTACATGATAAAAATAGATTATTAAAGGTGATTTTATTGGTTTATTTAAGACAGGGGTTTTAATAAGTGGCTTTTACCATGATGAATACGAGTTTCATCAGTGACTCCGACAGGTTAGTCTTGGGTGGATGTGAAGGTGGAAAATGTGAAGATGGTGGTGGATAAAAGACCGAGGTCTGAAACTGTGGCTAAGGCGTATATGTACAAAAAGAAAAGTCATGAGAAAAGTTCTCCTGGAAAAATGGAGGTGGATAGGCTGGAGGGTACAAGGGATCCATGAAGTTTAGATAAAAATCACTCCAGTCGGCCATCTCCGAAATAATAGAAAAATGATCGGGAGAACACGATGGCAAATTTAAGAGATTTGAGAAAAAAAGCCCAAATGCACGGAGCGATCGAGTATGCATGCAAACAATCACAAACAAACTCACACAAAACAAACCCCTCAATTTAGCTACTCAACTTGGTGAAGACCGTGAAGGTTCGATCTTTTTATTTTGTCTATTTTAGAGTTAGGTGAGAATCTCAAAATTGTGCAATCACTTAGAACGACTTATTGATTTGGGCACTATCCTAAGTATGTACGAGAGCAAGTAAATGTTAAGACACCAAGGGGGTTACTCTCCCCAAGACAATGATTTTTCTTTCTGATTTATTTTAGGGTCAAGTTATTTTAGCAGTCCCAATTTTATTGTTATCACTTTTTTTGGATTTTTAACAGAAATTGCATGAGCCTAATGAGAGTCAATTCTTTTTAGAACATATGTGATCAAAATCAGAGATAGAGAGTCGATGACGAGTGCTAAAGCATAAATTCTTACCATGCCTACAGCTCTTTACATGAAAAGATGCTAGGTAGAAACAAAACATATCTATATGCAAATTCAAAGCCGATGAAATCTCCCAAGATGAAGATATGCTATTAGTGGAAAGAACTGTATGCTAAACACTTTGAATGGAACCAAAGGGTCTATTTTAGGAGCCTCCTCAGTGCCCATCACATTGGGTCCTGCAAGTGCTATATGGAGGGCTCTCGAGGCGCACGGTTCCGAGAGTAAGTGAAGAGAATTCAAAATTTGACTAAGTCCAAATGAAACTATAGGTGCATGCAACGGTAATTAAGTGTTTGGCTTTAATCTATCTTCAAATAAATCCTAAATCCTCAGTTTCTGGAGTTAGAAAATAAATAGAAAACATAATATATATATATATTTTTTGGAATTTATCACAAATGTTATATATATTTTTTGTATTTTATACATGTAATATTTGTGCTATTTTTATTTTTTTATAATGTTATAATATCCAAAGTTGCAAAAATAAAATTCTGGCATGAATGTGTTTGTAATTAGGAACCTACATCTTTTTATGAGTGATTTTCGGAGAAAAATGGCTATATTTAGTAAGTACAACAAATACATAAAAATTAATGTACTAGTAGGGGACTAAATGTAAACAAAATAAAGTGCAGGGGCCAAGTTGAAAATATCCAAAATAATATAATTTTGCTTTAAAGTTCTGAAACTAAATTCTAATAAACAAAGGCGTGCGGGACTTCCTGCAAAATGCCCACCTCACATGGGATCGTACATGAGGTGAGCTAGTGTGGACTCAAACGCCAATAAAATAAAGAATAGTGATTTTATGCAAATATTAATAAATAATATAAGGGTCGATGAAAGTTTGTAGACTATATCTTAAATATAAAAATAAGCTGGGTCTAAGACACAAAATACCCAGTTAAGGTGCGAATCGATGACCGACATTTGGTCACTTGTACATATGGCGTCCTCCTTCGTGACAATGACAGTCCACCTTGAACGGTTGGGATTAAATCCCAGCCCTTGATCTGAGGGCTGAGGCAAGGAGAATCCGATGGTGGAGATCTAAACTTGGGGTGTAGAAGATCGAATGGCAGGCGGAAAAGGTGGAAGAACACTCAAAGAACTCACCCAAGGCGAGCTTCGATTTGATGAAGCACACGACTCCGGAAACCTGCATGCTTTTCGAAGGTTGCTCCTCGTTCCTGACATCCTCCTGCAGCTGGTTAACCTTCTGAAAATGGTCGGGGACCTCAAAGGATGCTCTGACGAAGCTAGTACCCTGAGGGTCTTCATGAACTTCAAAAAGCCCTACATAAATGCTTTCTCACTTTCTATCCTACAGGGAATTTGTTTGCGCAATAACATAGAGTTCAGGGGAGCTATTGGGGGTGGAATGGGAAATAGGTGACGTGGGTGGAGCCCCTCCGATGAGCAGATAAGGAGGAGCTGAAGTCCATATCCACAATGGATCTGGTTAAACGGAGTGGTGGAGGATGTACGAGAAGTTTGAGGGGAGGAAGTGGAGGTGGTAGTAGGGTCAGAGACGGTCAGAAACAAGATGGGAGAAGTTCACTAGAGCTAACTCCAACGAACTATTAATGGGCTCGTTGACGAGTCACTAAATACATGATATAATTTGGGCACGTTGTAATACATGTACTTAGCAAATCAATCAGAACCGAGTGAAGATCTCCGTGAAGAGTGTCTCGGCTTTAATTTATATACCAGGCAAGTCCGGGGTCGAACACGGGGAGGCAATGGAACAACTTCAGGTTAATTTGAAAATTTAGTTCTAGGTTTTCACACGGTAGTTTTTCTTAATTTTTTTATGCAAAAGAAATGCGAAATGTGAATGCGGCTGAATTAATACACTAAGAAAGCATACAACTTAACCAAATTAATTTGAAAAGAAAATAAGTCTAATTCATCCAAGTTATCTTTTTCCTAGAATCCTAATCCAGTGATGAATGTAATACACTTTTTTTGGAATTTTATTGTTTTAAAATGCAACAATAAAAAATGCACACTTTTTATGAGTATTTTCACAATTTTTCACACAAACAGTAAGCAAAAATTATGAAAATTTTACTGGAATATAAACATCATGCAAGGATACTACAGTATTTTTTTAGAATTTTTTAACAAAATATGAATTTTATATGGATTTTTTTAGTGGAAACAGAGTGAAAGTGAGTAATTAATTCCTAATAAATCCAAAATAGCAAATTAGGCAATGAGCGAATTATTTCACATAGGTATTTTCATATGGCATCCATGAGACTTGAAATTATGTGAAAAGGATGTATGTGGATTTAATAAAAATCATTTACTAAAAACACTCGACAATGTATTTCAGGCACATGACAATTCCAATTTCGATGAAATTTGAACAGTAATTAGATCATACATTAACGCATCATTCCTGATTTTTTAAGAATTGTTAAGCAAACCTTGAGTTAGATATGAATTTAAGAGCTCAGATTGGGTAAAATATGTAGAATTTCACTTAAACAATTTTAGTTAATTCACCATAACTCACAAAAATACAAATAAATATGAAAACGGTAGACAATTAGTTGCTCAACATCGTGCTATTTTTCATTGAATAAAATGATGCGATATTGGTGTCTAATTTAATCTCTAAAGATAGGGGTATCTGTGCAATTTCAGGAAAGAAAACTCACGAGCAAACCATATACATGGACTACTTTGTAATTAGAGAAACATGAAATAACAAGGAAATAAAATGATGGTGTGGTGAAAGTAACAAGGAAATAGAATGTGAGATAAAATAAAATAACAATGGATATGAGAGAAAGCACTTACCTGAATCTTCGCCGGATTGGCGGATCAACTACATTGGACTCCTGTCGTCGCTTCAATCCGATTGGCGAAATAAAAATCGGAGAAGCTACGTGAGCTTTATGGGGAACTCGTGACGCAGAGCGGAGTTCCACAGATCTCGTCCGAAGGAGGTCATCGCTTGAGGAAGATGCCTCGTCGTTGTCACCAACAAAACACTCCAAGCTCTCTCCTTTTTCTATTAGAATGGCGGATAGGGAAAAATGTGAATGAGGAGATGAATATAAAGAGAAGAGGAAGGGAGGTTAAAATGGTGGTGTTGTTGAATGAGATGTTGTATTATTGGTGGAGTTGAATGGGAGGTTAGATGAAGAATATGGAGTGGAATGGAGGTTATTAAAAATGGTGGAGTTGAATGGGAGGTTGGTGGTAGAAGATAAGTTATTGTAGAGAATAAAAAAATAAATAATGTAGGCTACTAAAATACAATAAAAATAAAGATAAGAAAAAGAGTGGAGAATTCACAAAAGAAGATATACAACATGTACGTATTTTTTTGTTTGTTTTTCTATTTTATAATTTTTTTATCTTTTTAATAGTAGCTATGTACAACAGGAAAATACAATAAAATACTAAAATCAAAATACAACACCATCATGATTTTTTTGTATTTTTAATAATTAAGAAAGATAAAATAAAAAATGAAGAAAGAAAGAACATGTAGATAATATACAATGTACATCTAGGTCCCAAAACCCAACTTTTGCAAATGAGCTCTGATTTTAATGAAACCACTTCTGTTGGATAGGTAATTTTCTAACTTGAACTTGAAAAGTGAGTTTGATGAATTTGGAGTTCATATGGAGCAGGAATTTGGTTGGGAGGTTGGACTTTACGGAGTTTTCCCTTTAGGATCTAGGAGCATTAATTTGAGGTGAATTTTGTTTTGTATTTTTGTATTTTTATGTATATTTTTATGGACAAGCTAAGGAAAGAATTGTCCAAAAAGGAGTTGAAATGAAATTATTAAAAATAGATGAAGTTTTGGGCTATTTACAACTAAAATACTCCTTTATTTTACGGCTTTTTATGAGTAATTTATTTTGTACAATCTAATATACAATAATTAGTGCATTTTATTTACAAGAGTCATTTTTTTAATTTATTTATTTTATGTACATTTAATTGAGAATTTTCTCATGGATTTTCCTAAGATCAAGATATTGAGATGATGAATCACGGATTCATTACTCGTTTACGCTAAATCATATAATAAAAAGATAAAATAAAGGCATGAGATTAACCTCGGGACTAAAACTAAGCTGAAAAAAAGGAAAAGGTTACCTCGAGTTGGCTGGGGCCAACGAGATCGACCTCACAACAGAGCTTCGTTGGAGGTTGGTGGGAACCGTCGTCGAGCAGCCCTTCTCGCAACAAAAGGGATTGGTCGAGCTCGTTGTCACCGAGCCCAAGGCCTGAAGAACAAGAGGAGGAGAAAAAACCACGCTAAGGGGAACCAAAAAAATGAAAATAGAGGTGGATGACCTTATGTACATGCTGTGAAGGTGGGAACTTCGAGGCAAGATATCAAGCACAGGAAGGTGATCAAATGGAAGAGGAGCGCTCAGTGAGAATCAAAGATTTACAGTGAAGAGATTATATGAAGGGTCAACATCCCCTCGAGAAATGTATCAATGTCAAGAAACTCAAGAAGTATGGACAGTACTAGGTTCAGGCAAGCGATAGGGAGGCGAGTCAGAGAATTGACCAGAGTCGACTCTCGAAGCCACCTGGTTGGTCCACGTGGACAAACAAGGAAGAACCAACCCAAAATAACTTGTAAATTATTTAATAAATAATAAATGATTTTCTTAATTTGAAATTATCGAAATGTTTATTATTTTTATATTGTTTTATTATTATTTTTACTTATTTTTTAAAGGTTCTTTATGATAAATTAATTTTTAGGGGTATATTTAAAGGTATATTCATCTATGTTTTAGGTATTTTATTTTTATTTAATATATTTGTTTAATTGTTTTATTATCTTATTATATAAAATTGTAACCTATTTTTATATTCCTAAATATAATTTTATTATAATTTTTGATGTAATCAACACACTTAAATAAATAAGTATATTGAATATATGCATAAGTATAGGTGTTTTATCTATGTATTTTATATGAGGTTAATGTGGCTGCCTCCTTAGGGAAGCCAACATGGCTGCCCCACGCCACTTTCGACATTTTTTTAATTTTTTTCAAAAAATGTTTCTATGTATATTCCTCGCTATATCCATCCTATATTCCATTCGAATTTCATTAGAAACAGGGACTTCTACGGCCTCCACCCAGACAATCATTTTTAATGGTAACATGATTTTTAAATCGACACCATCTCGATGGAGACCGCAAGAGTCTCTATTTTCGACGAAATTAGAATGGGGTATAGGAGGATATAGGGATGAATATACATGGTGATGTTTTTCAAAAACAAAAATAAAAAAAACAATAAAATAAGGGGTGGGGCAGCCATGTTGGCTGCCCCAAGGGGGCAACCCCATTAAATCCATTATATATATATATATATTTTATTTTAATATTTTATTTATGGTCTTATCCTAGTTTTATTATGTATTATATATTATAAATAATATTTACAAAATTATAAAAATTATAAAGAACAAATAAAATGAATATTTTATTTGGATATATTGTACAATAAGGGTCCAAAACCTAACTTTCACACCTTAAATCCAAAAAATATGAACCCACCTTAATTAAATAGCTTATTAAAAGTTATATATAATTAAAGGTGATTTTGATAAATTTTATGTATTTATTTTAGAGATATAGGTCTAGGAAGTTGGGATTTTGGAATCTTATTTAGAGTATAAAAAGCATACTGTGTATTATTTTTGCATAGAATCATTTTTATATTTTTCCCTTTTAGTATTATCCACAACTTTCATATAAAAAGTTTATTTATTTGTTGTATAAAAATTGTAAAATAAAATAGGTCTCAAAAATAATTAGATGATGAATTAAAGAATGGAAATTATTGTGATTTTTGGCCCTTATCGCCCCCTACTTTATTCGTTGTTGACCTAGTCAATTCTTGAATTAGTCTCAGGATTTAGGGTCATAAAATACCTTTGGCATTTTATTCATTTTATTTTAATTTATTTATTCTATAATTTTAACATTAAAAATAATATTTTATATAGTATTTATACAATAAAGAATAAATAGTAATTTAAATAAAATAATGGTATTTACATGCATTACCTATGGTTTATAAGGCCAAAATGATAGAATAAAGGTGATGAAATGTAGATTCATCAATAAGTATGCCCAAATTCAATGAATGTGTTGTGGGTATTTAATTCATTTTTAAGTCAGTATTTATCCTTTTTAATTTTATGATTTTTAATTTATATTTTCATTTAATAATATAGTATTAATAAATATACAAATAAATGTATATAATAATATATACATGTATATAATGTAATACATATAATCTAAGTAATATATAGTAGAATATATATAATAAATATTCAAAATGTAGAAAATATCCCAAAGAACAGTCTTTTTTATTTTTCTAAAGGTTTTAAAATGTAATTAGAGAATGTATAAAAATTAACAATAATATAAAGTATATATAATACTATATGAGTGTGTATGTGTTATATTAGGAAATACAATTTCAAATATGTTTTTTTAAATATTTATATACTTCTGTGAATTTTTGCAAATTTTTTGTCTGTTTAAAATCAGAAAAAGGCCAAATAGTAACTTTTTAAATATCGTGAATTCATTTGAGAATTAAAAATAGTAAGAATTCTCAAAATTTCTCAAAACTAAATTTAATACATAGAAATATGTAAATATAAAAATACAAGATAGAAACTAATAGTTTCGAGATTTTTGAAAATATTTATAATTTTTTAGAGTTACCAAGGGCTCGCTCATTTTAAGAGTTTCTTTTGATATTTTTTTATTTTGGGTCTAGAGTGAGAAAATAGGAAAATAAATTGTAGAAATTTTTTTAATTTTTTGAAAAAAAATTATATTTTTTGTATTTCTATGTCAAGCAGGGAATAAAATAGATATTTTATATTTTAAGTAAATAATAAATGCATGCAAAATGGTATACAAAAATTATAGTGCGATCAAGCAATCAATCATGCACTTATAATTTTTTTGCAAATTTTTTGGAGCACATGAGCTATTTTAAATAAAAAGAAATGCATAAATAAAATTAAATCAAGATGATAGGAGTATATTTGCAAATAAAATATATTTCAAGGTGTAGCATGCAAAATAACAAAAACTTAACAACGCAACTTGAGTTTTTAGGACAAACAATAATTACAAAGCCACTAGGGTATGCCTTCAAAGTGTCCCCTCGCGTGGGGGTCCACATGAGGTGATCTGACATTGAACTTAAATGCAATAATAAAGGGTACCAAGGGCATACATGTAGAATATCCCAATTTTTTTGAACTTAATTACAATATTACATAACCTTTTACAAATAATAAAAAGGTAGAGAGGGTTGGATGCAAATTTTACACTTATGCGCTTTTCATCCAACCATTGTCATCATGCCAAGTGTTCGATCTGATGAGTAATGGTAGATGATGGTTTGAATAGAATGGATGGCCTAGATTAAATCTGTGTCGCATTCTTGATACTATGGTCGTCGAGCCCTCTGGATGAACTGTTGAAGAACACATGCCAAGTTCACTTGGATTTCCTCTTTCTCCCTCCCACGATGAATCTCTGATCTAATGATGGCAAGTGGTTGTCAGGGGTCCTCTGCATGTCTAAGAACCTTCTAATGAGTCTCAGATGCCTCAATAACGGTTCTGGAGGTCGGGTTGATTCCAAGTGACCTGGAGCTTGTTCATCGTGTCTCCTTGGTTCCAGACGGGTCTCCAACGTGCGAGACTTGCAGTAGAAAGTTGTTAGGCTTGAGGCGAAGTGTCTCAAGTAACCAATGAAGTTGCTAATCACAAGGGGGATGGTGATGGCGAAACCCCAACAAAGGAGGAGGAGTAGAGCTTCGAATCGCCTGATTCATGAATCTCCATTTATCACCGTTATTCAATCATTTTGGCCTTAAAAAACCTAGCTAAAGCTTGTAAATAACATTATTTTACATAAATTAACATTCATTATTTATTTTATTTATTATACATAAATATAGTTTTTAAGGCCAACATTATTGAATACAGAAAATAAAAGAAAAGGAATAAAATGATAAATGTATTTTATGACCATAAACCCCGAGACCTATGCATCTTGATGACTGGGTCGACAAGTAATAAAGTAGGGGGAGAAAAGGGACAAAAATCTAGTAAATTCCCATTCATTTATCCATCAATAATTCAATTTTCGGTACCTATTTTATTTTCTATTATTTATACCTAAAATAAAGAAACTTTGTACATCAATATTGTAGACAAAAATACAAGTAGAAATACAAAATTGATTTCATACAAAAATAATATATAGTGTACTTTTTATACTCTAAAGAAGCCAAAATCCAAACTTTCCAGACTCATAAATCCTCAATAAAAGCTCAAATTGCATAAAAATCACTTTAATTATATATAACTTGCATTGAGCTATTGAATGAAAGTGGTTTCATCCAATTTGGAGTTAAGGCGTGAAAGTTAGGTTTTAGACCCTATTTTATAGAATACATGGATAAAATATTCATTTATTTATTATTTATTATTTTATAATATTATATTTTTATAACTTTGTAAATATTATTTGCAGTATATGCACATATTTAGAATAGAATAAAACCATAAATAAAACAAAAAAATAAAATAAGTATAAAAAATACATAGAAGAAATATCTATACTTATACCTACATAATATACATCTATATTGATTTAAGTGCACATAATATATCAGAAAAATATAATAATATTATATTTTTGTATATATAATTTAGTTATAATTATATAAATTAAGCAATAAAATAACAAAATCAATAATACAAAATAAAAATAAAATATACAAAACATAGGAAAATATACTTATAAATAAAACCTAAAAAATAATTTTGTAATAAAATAACCCATAAAAAATAAAAACCATAATAAAATAGTGCATAAAATAATAAACATTTTTTTATGTTTTTACCAAAAAATAATAAAATTATTTGCTAATTTGTTTTAATTTATTTTCTATTTTTATTTTAGTTTTGTCTTTTTGCGGATGACATGGACCAATTAGGCCGCAACATCCGTTGACTTGGGTGAACTCCTCTAACCAAGGCTAGGACTCGTCAAAACCTTGCATTGACCAATATTCCTAAATTTTTTTATGAAGAATCCTTTTGCTATTTTGAGTCAAGATCTTCTTGACTTATCCTCCTCATTCATCTACCACTCGTGCAGATAGCTTTCCTTGGACGATGCATCTATACATCGATCACCAATCATCGACGTGGTTGCCGATGTATAAAACATCACCTCGAGCTTTCATGGTTCTTAGATCCTTCATCTTCCACTTCTCTAGAACCCTAACACATCTATGCTAACCTCAGTAATAGTGGGCACCCTTAGGAGGCGTCTGCGATGAGTTTGGTGTAGAATCGAAACAATCCAGGGTTGCCACCACTTCG
Organism: Ottelia alismoides; assembly: GCA_037367405.1. NCBI lineage: Eukaryota > Viridiplantae > Streptophyta > Magnoliopsida > Alismatales > Hydrocharitaceae > Ottelia > Ottelia alismoides. Next base: position 157,228 of record JAZKJV010002550.1, on the reverse strand, counting down.
TTGCTAGATGATTCAACTCTCTGTCGTGCAAGCTGGGTCAGCCCCTTTTTATTCGATCATTTTTATCTTTAGTGTAGAATTAGTTCAGTTTCACCTTTCATTTTGTTTGATTCTATTGCTTGTAGCATATTTTCCAAATCTCTCGGATGATGGAGCTCCAGCTCCGCCATCCTGTTTCGGCCACATTTGACTACTTCCACCCCAACTTTTACCATCATAAACTTTCTCTCTACTTTCTGCTCACCCCATTCATGCTCATCCGCTTGAATCTCGCAAAGATCTGGAGATCAAGTTTCCCTTTACCTCCCTTCACTGGAGACTTTCCTCTCGACGCATTATCCATCTTCTTCGATCATCGAAGCCTTTCATGGATTTTGTTTTTTTGTTACGACACTTTCCTTGCAGGTAATAGAGCAAAAATCCCTCTCCCAGAGGTTTTCGAAGTAAGAGGAGGATGTCCAAGTGTCGTCCCCCGTCAGACCACCTCTGATGGAGCTTCGACCATTTTTGTGGGTTGCTTTCAGGGGCACTTTGAGCCACTTGACGAAGGCGTAGAAGACTGGAGTCACCTAGAGAGCAGATTGAAGTTCAGCACTCCATAATTCTTCATGTGTTCATCCATGCTTGCTTTCCACCATTTGATCTGGCCTGTCCTCCAGGTCTTCTAGTATCTGTCCGATTTTTATCGGCTCCAGCCGTTCGATGCAGCGTTAGATCTAATCACAACAGTTGGAGCGTGAAGGGGTATGCACCACCTAATGTATGCCACATGGTTAAGGGTTGCTTCCTAGCCATCCACACACACACACATACAGATGAAGGGTATACTGAATATTTTTCGGGCACACTTTTTTATTTAATATTTAGTCCTTAAACTTTCATCCATCGTTTAAATATATTGTAATAATTGAAAAGAACCCCTATATTTTCTGATATTTACTTTTGGGTCCATGCTAGGTCACCTCACATGACGTCCCACGTGAGGTGGGCATTTTGCAAGGAACACCTCGCGGGTTCTATAATTCTTTTTAATCCAAGAACTTTTAATATTAGTAGAATATTTTTGGGTAAACTGAATTTTATTCCATGCTTTATTTTTATTTATATTTATGCCCTTGCTAGTTCATTAATTTTTGTTTGTTATTTCTATTTATTAAATAGATCATCAATGCTCCAAAAATTTCAAAAAATAGGGTTAAGAACTTGCTTGCTTGTAGATTCATGCTATATTCTGCATTTTGATTTTAAGCACTATTATTATTTATTAAAAAGAAAAAGGGGCATATTTTGACCCTTTGATTTATAAAATGCAAAAAATGTTTTGAAAAATTCCCAAAAAATATTTCTTTTATTTTCTATCTCCAGACTAAAATTCCTTAAAATAAAAAAATAAATATCATAAAATTAAAAAGTATCCGAAATTCATTATAATAACATAAAAAAACAAAAATACTAAAAAACTTCGTTTCTATTGTATAATTTTCTTGATATGATTATTTACATTAAAGCTGATTTGGAAATTTTTGGTTATTGTTTGCTATTAATTTCCAATTTTATTTGGCCTATTTATATAATCCCTAATTTGGGATATTTTTATTTTAAAATATAAAAACTTATAAAAATTATCTAGAAAATCACAAAAATAGTAAAAAAAATTTTTAGTTGTTTTTATTAGTATTTTAATTACATTGCCGAGTATTGTATATATAGCCTTATATAAGATTATATTATTTATTTGAAAAATAAAAAGAAAGTAAAAATTAGAAAATACAAAAAGCAAAAAAATTATAAAATTAAGACAATAAAAATAGAAAATTAATATATATAACTTAAAAACCCATAAAAATTATAAATTGACTAAGTGTTTGGGAAGAAAAATTCTTGTGATCCATTTCTTGATTTCATTCACTCTACACCATTGTTTCATGTGTTCGACCCCCTACATATTTGCCACTATACATCTATAGTAGGTATAATAAATTTTAGCCCAATCCGACTAATTGCTTATTCATTGTGTGGGTTAACTGTTGTTTGATCACGAGTAATGAGTAGTTGCCTCAACGATAGTAAGTCTGATTTTATCAGACAATTATTAGCGGCTCTGATATTCATATTTAACACTGATTCATGAAGGATAAGGGTTTATCACAAGGGGGAAAGGATGACGAACATGATGAGGATTGAAATGAGATGGAGATTAGGGGGATCTAATGGTTGGATTGCAATGAATCAGCCTAGAGCTCGAGTTACAGGTAATTTGGGTGTTTTCTAATTTAGGCTTAAAGATGCGATTAAAAGGGAAATTGAATGTGAGAATCGAAATATAAGCTCTATAATTACCAATGAAAGGGAAGATTTTGCCTCGACTCCACTAGAGTGGAGGAGGTGAAACTAGCCGATGGAGATCCTCCGGCAATGGTCCCAGGTCGCTTCCTCCAGCATTCCTCATCGCTACAAACCCTCTCAAATCGAAGTTGTTACCTAGTGGATGAGATTGGAGTGGGTCTGAGAGGTTGACCAACCAAGGAGGGATCAAACTCGAGAAGGAAGCTGGAGGAGAAAATTTATAGGCTAGAAAAGAGGGAACTTTGATTGAGGGGCCAGCTAAGATTGGGGGAGATTGATGGGATCTTGCCCATGTGTGAATCCTGGAGTTTTTATCTCCACAAATCGTACGACACACCAAGGCATGCGATGATGAGTTCGAGCGAAAAAAAGTGGCGAAAAGTCAGATTCTGACAAGTCGGTGCTCGAGGAAGAGAGAAGGGGGTGTTGACCCGAGGTCAACGTGGGAAAGAACCCAGTTGGTCCACGTAGACCAACTAGAAAATTCCCAAACAAATAATATTTGTAAAATAAAAATAAAAATTTATTTATTTAATTAATTATTAAAACATAAAAATTTTGGTATTTAATGTGGTATTTTATAGTTATTTTTTATTTTTTTCAAGGCTTTTTATTAAAAGTTAATATTCACATGTAAAATATATGTATAAATACATGTATTTTGGTATCTTATTTTTATTCTATATTGTACATTTTACTATATTATACATGTATTTTATTGTAGTTATGTACATATGTTTCAAATAAAATTTAAAATTTTATAAAAATAAAAAATTTTGACAAATACAAAGAATAAATATAGCGATTAAAATATATATATGTGTATTGCACAATAGGTGCACAAAACTCAACTTTTGAGTCTTAACTCCAATTAAATTAAACCAGCTTCATTAAATAGAATATTCAAAGTTATATATAATTAAATTTAAATTTGATTCGTTTTGATATAGTATGAAGAAGATATGGGTCTCTGAATTTTTCATTTTGAGTTTTATTTGTGTATCCCGGGCACATTGTGCATTATTTTTCTATTAACTTAATTTTGTAATTTCTTTGTATTTTTATCTACAATAATCATGTTAAGGGTTTTATTGTTTGATGTATAAAAGTAATACTATAAAACAAGTGCCAAAAATCAATTATTAATGAATTTAAAGTCTAGGGTTTAGTGTATATTTTATACAATATATCTGTCCTATCTCTCCCACTTTATTCCTTGTTGAAGAAGTCATCATGATGATTGGGTCTCGGGGTCTAGGGTGACTCAACGCTTATGGTGTCGCATTTCTTTTTCTTTTCTTCCTTTATTCTTTAATTTTCAAATTAAATAAATAATACAATATTTTATATAGTATTTTGTATACATTATAGAGTGCTTATTTTGGTAAATTAATGATATGTACATGCATTTAGTTAGGGATTTAAGGCAAAAATGAAAGAATCAAGGTGATGAAATGGAGATTCTTTAGATGTGAATATGCTATTTATTACAATAGTTGTTAGATGGATGCGAGAACAAATAGATTTTTTTTCTTGAGAGACTCTGCATATTTGCTTTTCATAGATCGAAGATCAGGTAATTAACAACTAAATTTATCCTAAAATTCTCAAACCACAATGCGAGACTCCTCGTTCTTCCATAATAAAACAACCATAGATATGCCAATTTTTTTCCTTCTTTATTAATTGGTGATTTTCTCTTTCCCATATTAAAGAAGTAAAAATGAAAAATTACTTGACTTTCTCTTTCTCAACGTGGACTCCTATTTATGGGATCTAGTTGGATGGATTGGAAGAAAGGGATGGTTTTAGAGGCTAGAGGTTAGACATCTCACAATCTCTTGAAATTATTTAAATATGTTCTCAAATATATTTATCAAGCTTTTCCCTCTCTCTATCTGAGTCCTCTGCTGAGTCTTTGTTTTATCGTAATTTTAATAAGCACATTAGAAAAGCGATCATAAAAATTATATCAGATATATCAATAATAAAATGGATTGCAATGACTTATGCTTCTATTAGCATTTTTATCCTTTTTCTTCATGTGATATGTAAAAGATGTATAAGGTGAATAGTATGCACAAAATAACATAAAATCCAAAGAAAGTGAATTGGTCTTCACGTAATTTGCAAAAGTTGATGCGATAAATATGAGATTCATTACATGTTAAGCCTTATTTACATTTTTGCAAATGAGTTACCACTTAATTGCAGTCATTGATTTCTCTCCATCAAATCCACTCCACCATCCAACTTCCTACTGCTTGGAGTCTTAATTTGACACATCGTGACCTATTTCTTCATTCTCAATGTGGAAGACCCTATAAAAACAAAAAGAGTGCAAACCTTTGGAGAAGAGGTACAAATTTTCTAGAATCGCAGATGACAACCCTCCACCGTGCCCTCCTACTTCTCATCCCAACCAATTTCTTCCATACCTGCACCTCACTTCCATGGATATGTTCCCCATCCTTATTGATTGGTGTCATCATCATTCGACTATTCTTGGGAATACTAGAACAAACAGCTCACTCCTAGCCAAACTTTATCCCCTTGATATCATTGAAGGAATCTTGCTCCTTTTGAACTGCAAATAAGAAAGCATGGAGTTAATGATGTCGCACAACATCAACATGGATCGTTTTGCCAATGATTTTACGTGACATTATAAAGTGAGAAAACTAAGCTCCTGTATTATCTGAAAAATAGAATGGGAAAGTTCGAAGAACTAAAGAATCCCTCCTCTCGTAGAACCTTCAGAGTAGCTCCTACTCCTCCTCCTACTCGTGATAGGACACCGCATGCAATTTATCCTCCTCCTCCTCCTCGCACCAGACGCACTACTCCTACTACTTCGTCTTCTCATGGAAAGAGGATCCACCTAGAATATACTCAGTTTGAAGAAGAAGAAAAGCTTAATCTGAATTAGATGAATATGATGATGAGAACATGGATTTTGAATATAATTCGAATGCTTAGTTATCTATCTTTTCTTTCATATGTATAATATTAGTGTAATGATGTTCTATCTTTCAACTATATTCCTTATGTAATGTTACTTTATGCTTTAATGAAGTTTATGAGTTCCTTAAGGTTTCTTTTTGGGTGTATTTGTGATCTTTTAAATTATAACAAAAAGAGGGGATAAATACTAAAAATAGGCTAAAAAGAGTTTAAGTTGTATGGCTCTTAGCTTTAAGGGGAGAGTTTAATCAAAATTTTGAGAGTTTAATCAAGTTTAATTAAAGTTTAATCAAGTTGTGTTTAAAAGTTAAAACAAAAAAAGTTTTTAAGTTTAAAATGTGTTGTTTTATCATCTTTAAAATGTGAAGATTTTTAGAATCATTTATACTCTTGTTTTAAAGCTAAACACATATTAGATCTACTTGCATTTGTGTTAGATCTACTTGCATTTGAGTATTAGTTTTGTAGGATCTTCAAACAAAGTTTATAACATCAAGAGAAACTCATGGGAAGTTTTACATTCATATTATGTGTTGTCTTTAAGTTATAAGCTTTGTACATATTGTGTAATCATCGATTATACTCTTAAAAGCATTTGAAAGTTGTATCTCTGATGATCTACACTAGAGATGGTCTTGTTACTTGTCAAATCAAGCTTTTGCAACAAATTCAACCTCAAGTAAAACATCAACTTGGTCGCTCACTCTTTTCTACTAATCGATCACTGAGTGGTTACTCATTGACCTTGGCCAAATCAATTATCTACAACTTCCTGAAGGTCACCTTGAACCGATTGAGCACTCCAGTGGGCGTGATCAGTAAGATTGTTTGACTGATAACTTTGTCTTTTTAATCTCCATTGTTTTAACATTATTTACCATTGACAGTTTCAATTCATTGATTAGTAAGAGAACTTTTATGATCGTTCATTTATTTGAATTTTGAATATTGTAACCAACCTTATGATCAATCATAGTACCTTGTTTGATCGATCAATAGAGCATTGATCGATCATTGTCTCTTTGCTGATTAATCATTACGTATTTGGAACTTACTAATTTTGACTCCAATGGTTACATGCTACATTCACTATAAAAAGAGGCCCATGCCATGTCATTTCAACAGACAACTCATTGCGTACAATAGTATTCATCCATCTCTCTCTAATTCTTGAGAGTTTATCTTGTAAGAGAGAAGAAATCCAAGCTAGAAGCTAGTCGTAAATCTATAGAAAGCTACTCAGGTTATAGTCATATTTCCTCTTGAAGCTACTTAGAAAAAATTGTGATATTCTTCAACTACGTAGCTTTCATTTGTTTAAGAGATATGTTTGTTTGAATCAAGCATTGTGAATATCTTGTTGACATAATCTCTACGTTGATAAAGTGAAAATGAAAGAGCTTAGGAACCTTGTGATGATGATGAAATAGGAGATGATATCCATAGTTGAGGTGATCATTCAAGAGGGTGAATCGAGCGTCTAAGACTATATCTTATTATGTTCAAGAGAAATAAAAAATATAATAGAACAAATACAATGAAAACTCTAAGAGTCATCTCTCCAGATCTCAATCAGTACTAGAAATTATAGCCTGACAATAGATTAAATTCAAGATAAAGTAATATATAGAAAAATATACAAAACACTAAGAAATCAACCTTTAAATCCATTTAAAATGATGAAAATCATCTTAGGTAAACCTTAGATAAGGAAAAACAGATATTTGACTCTTTTTTATAATCATATAGTTGTATGATCACGATATACTTTCCAAAAAGAAAATATGTAATGCTTCATTGTTTTACTATCGCAACGTGATATTTCATTAGTTTTTGTTTCATTTTAAATAGATATAATAGAAGTATTCTTGATGAATCAATTGATAACAGAGATTTAGCGAGGGTCTAATAATTATCCTCAATAAGAAGCAAAGACAAAAGTGTTGTTGAGGTAACCACTCACGAAATCTCATGTCAAACAATAATTAACCGAAAATATAAATCAAGCAATAAAAAATAAGATGTGGAGACAAAATTTATTATAACTCTACAATAAATGTGTATACTATGTAAGCAAGTGTAGAGGTCGAAGACATGGAGAAAACGATAGATTGACCAATAATTAACAAAAATATGCTTCTTATATTTGTTTTTTGTGGGTTTTTTATTTTATATTTTTTTAGAATTTTCATTATAAATATATATATAAGTGTTTTGGTTTTGTAATTTCATTTTCATTTTATATTTTTCGATTTTTAATTTCTTTTTCTTTTAATTCTATTGTATAACGATATATAACGCTATATATAAAATATAAGGTAATACAATTATAAATACAATAAAAAAATAACCATAAAGAGAAAATAATTTTTTTGTGGGGTTTTAATTATTTTTTATTATTTTTAGATATTTTTACTAATTCTATGGATTTTTAAAGTCGAAAATATCCCAAAACAGGGATAAAATAAATAGGATGAATTGTTTTGGAATTTAAAAACAACAAAAAGTGCTGGAAATTTGCCAAATAAATTTAATTTATAGATAATAAAAAGAAAATCCTAAAATAAAAATAAATATTTTAGTGATTTTTGGGAATTTTATATCTTTATTACTGGTTTTGGAACTTTTTAATTTTTATCTTTATCTTTTTCTGTTTTTAGGGATTTTTGGTTCTGGAATTTCTAAATAATATAACAAATAAAATATATTTTTAGGTAATTTTTCAAAACATTTTTATATTTTTTTGAGTTTTTATATCAAACATGGACAAAAGATGCTCTTTTCTAATAAATATTAAAATCAAAAATCAAAATCCAAAAATATATCATGAATGTACACACTAGTAGGCACCTATCCCTATTTGTTTGAGAATTTTTGGAGCACGGATGATTTATTTAAAAAATAGAAATAATGCAAAAAAATTGTTGAACTAGCAACGGTATGAATGTAATTAAAATTAAGCATGAAGTTGGTTCTGCAAATTATCAAAAATAATAAAACTAATACAAAAAGTTATAGGATTAAAATGAAATATAAATACCTCCAATGGTTTACATGAAAAATCGCCACCTCACGTGGGTCTACACGTAAGGTGACATGGATTGGACTCAAAAGCGAATACCATAAACATCTGTGGGTTCTTTTTCAATTTTTACAAAAAAATATTAAATGACATAAGAAAGTTTATATATTAAATAATAAAGTACAAAAACAATGGGGTGGAAATTGCAAAATACTCCCTACTACGTGCAATCCAACGACTCCCGGTCTTCTACTTGCCATGTGTCTGCACGAGATGAGTCGATAACGTTATCTCCTGAGAGAGGTCAACAGTCAATGGTTGGTGCTTCTGACGCCTGCTGGAGCTTCTTGGAACGGAGCCTAATCTAATGGTTGTTAACCCCCCTAAAAGAACAGGGAAGAACACCGTCGGGGATGAACTTTGATCGACGATACTTGCTCTAGCTCCGGCCACTTAGAGACGATCCAAGAGGCCCACCGTAGTAGGATCCGGAGGTCACGGAAGGATTAAAGCTCTAGAACCATCATGTTTTGTAAAATTGCCCATGAATGAGGCTGATCTCCTCCTGGACATACACAAAAAGGTAGCTGGGTCAAGGGAAAATTACCTCAACCCATCAGAGGGTGAAATGGAGGCATAATGGGGTGTGTCGGAGGTGTTTCAGTGAGGCAACGAAGGTAGAACATCAGGATCCTGGTCTAAATAGGATCAGGTTGAGTGGAGCGGTGCATATCACGGAGAATCAACAAGGAAGAGTGTGAGGGCATTGGGCGAGTAGGAAACACAGGAGAGCATGGTCGAGTATTTGTCAGAGTGGAGCTCCTACGAACCTTGAATTAGGTATTTAACGCTAATACATGCAATCAAATATTAATATAAAGGCATGAAGTTAGACCTACAACTAAGAGATACTTAAAAATAACTAAAAAGAACCTCAAGTGGTTCTGGGACGTGAGATGGAACTCACGTCGACAAAGGATGACCGAATATGGTGGAGATCACCTTGAAGCAGCTCCTCGGTCCAACCAAAAGCTTGGCGAGGAAGCTGTACCTTCCTCAAGTCGTTGAGAGCAAAAGAAGGTAGAAAAGATGTCCAAAAGAGACTAAAAATTTTAAAAAGCTTGGGATGAGGATTATCTATAGGTAGGGGTCAAAGGACGAGGTGGCTGGCTCGATGTAGATGCTCTTGGATTGAGAAATTGAGTTGGCATCATAGAGGGAAGATCGAGGGAAAAGGTGAAGAAGAAAGAAACTCGAATCGATGTCTACATCGATCGAGGAAAAATGGAAGAAATGGATCAAAACAAGGTCTGACAGTCCTACTCGCTTGGGATAAAGAGTTGACCTGGGTCAACTCTTGACTCTCCGTTGTTGGTCTACGTGGACCAATTAGAAAAAAGGTGAGTCAAAATTATTTAAAAAATCAATAATAAATAATAAATGATTTTATTAAATTAAAGTTATAAAATAAAAACTATTTAATATTTTTTGTCATATCTAAATATGATTTTTATTTATTTTTGTGAACTTATTTGGTACAAGTTACTTTTTAAGGGTATATTTACATGTATATTTACCTATGTTGTAGATTTGATTTTTATTTTATATTTTGTATTTCATTATTTTATTTTCAGGTTATATATATAACTTATTTTTATACACATAAATATATTTTTATCTTGTTTTTCTAATATATTATGTACACTTAAATAAATAAGGGTATTAAATATATAAGTATAGGTATTCCTTCACTGTACTTTTATATATTGTTTTATTTTGGTGTTTTATTTATGGTTTTATTCTATTCTAAAAACGTAAATATGCTATAAATAATATTTACAAAATTTAAAAATATAAAAACAATAAAGAGTAAATATAATGAATATTTTATTCAAATAGAGTATACAATATGGGTCCAAAACCTAACTTTCACACCTTAACTCCAAATTATATGAAACCACCTTCATTAAATAGCTTACTAAAAGTTACATACAACTAAAGGTGATTTTTATTTAGAGTATAAAAAGTACACTTTATATTATTATTGCGTAAACTCAATTTTGTTGTTTTTTATATGTTATTATCTACAACTTTCATGTACAAAGTTTCTTTATTTGAGTTATAAAAAATAGAATATAAAATATATCCCAAAAATGCAATATTTATGAATAAAAGAATGAGTTTTGTATTGATTTTGTTGGCCCTTATCTCCCCCAACTTTATTCCTTGTTGAACCAACCATCATGATGCCTAGGTCTCAGGGTTTAGGGTCATAAAATACCTTTGTCATTTTATTCCTTTTATTTTATTTTATGTATTCCATAATTTTGACATTAAAAATGTATTTTATATATAATAAATGGAACAAATAATAAATGTTAATTTGTACAAAATAGTCTATTTACATGCATTAGCTAGGGTTTCTAAGGCCAAAATAATAAAATAAAGGTTATGAAATGGAGATTCATCACCGCCCTATACTTTCCTTTACTAGTCCCTAGCAAACACTTATGCAATGTGTAGAAAATAAAAATAAAAAAATAAAAAGAAAGAGTTTTTGGATTGGGGTAGCTAAGTCTTTCGGCTACAATCTCACAAACATATGACTTTGAAGCTCGAGCTTTCTTATTGACTATACAAATATGTACGCTTCGTCAGCCATTTTATTTTCAATCATTCTTGTCCACTTTTTTGGAGTTTTCTTTTTCCAGTTTTTTGAATACTATATACAACAATATTTATATAAGGACTTTCTTCTTGAGCTAGTAAACTATCCCTCTTTTGAAGCTTTATTGCAACCCACAACTTTTGTCTTTAGACATTGGATCAGATTGGGGTACAATGGCCACAAATGTGTGACTTCCGATGTTTCCATTGACTTGTGTCTCATGCCAGCAAATCCGGTCCTCTACCACTCAACTGAGGTGAGCAAAGTAAAAGGTGTAGGTGTACAAGGTAGGTCATTATCAACAAGAGTCGTGTGTGTGCTCCAAAATACTTTATTTAGATAGTCAAGATGACAATGAACCAAGACTTATGATCTAAAAGAATTAAGTCAATTAAACCTAAAGTACCTCAATTCCAACTCTTATAAGGTTCATGTGATTAAGTAGATTTTAAGATCCAATAAAGCTCCAATATTCGAATTTTACTTAAACTTGTTCAGTTATCAAACTCAATCTGAAAAAAATAAAATGTCATGCATAATGCTGAAAATATTTTTGTAATATATTTTTCAACTTTTGAACTTTTAATGGGTTTTTGAAAAGATTTTGCAAATTTTATGCAAATTTTTAAAAGATTTTGCAAATGTTTTTGGAATTTTTTATTTTGCAAAATTTTGGGATTTTTCAATATAAGAGATTTTTGGAAGAAAAGATAAGTGTAAATATTTAAATATTTATAAAGGATTTTTATTACATACCCAATTCATAAAAATACTTGAAAAGAATTTTGCAAACTTTGAAAAAAAATTGCAAAAAGAATTTTTTTCAAACTAATTTGACAAATAATTTTTACAAATATTTTACAAATTTTGAAAAACATTTTGTAAATATTTTTCAAAGACTATATATAGATTTTTTCAAACTATTTTGAACCATTTTTCAAAATCATTTGCAAATAGATTTTTAGATGCTTTTATTTAAAACAAAGAAAAGAAATTTTTACAAACAAAAATGTTTTTACAAAGTTTGAAAATATTTAACAAAAAAATTTCAAAGATTTTTCAAAAGGTTTTTTAAAACTATTTTTCAAACATTTGCAAAAGATCATTTTTAACCTGATTTATCAATCAATAAATATAAAGAATTGGGTATTTGTGTGTATTAATTTTTATTAATTGGTAATATTGTTAAAAAATACAAAAGTACGAGTTATGGATAAAGTATATATGGGGTATATATGACTAACTATATTTAGCTTGAGCTATGACCTTATAGATCAAAGAGAAAAAGGGAAGACATAACTCGTATTGAGTATAGAAAAGCCTAAAGAAAAATGAATGAGGAATGAATGAAAGAAGGAAGATATGAATGAATTAGAAGTCGATCGTCCCCCCTATACTTGGGATCAAATAATCCAAAGTATAACAAGTTATATCTACATACATGGAGGGTCGAGGGAGGGAATGAACATATCGTACTCAAACTGTCTCCCCCTCTACTTAGGATAATATATCCCTAAGTATATACAAGTAGAGGAGACAATGGAGGGGACCAAAGAATTAACATCTTACGGTGCACACACCCAATACTTAGGATAAAGTAGACCCTATATATAGCTGTGAAGAAGGGGTGACACCTTTCGGAAGAAAAAGAAAAATGAAAACAAAAAAAGAAAAGAAGGAAAGAAGAAAAGATCACTCAACTCATCCACCTCCACTCTTAGAACAGAGTACATCCTAAGTAAGGAAAAACACACGAAAAGAGGTGTATGGGCAAAAATGGTAGATGGAAGGAAGAAGAAAGAGAGTGCATATACAAAGAGGTGGATATACAATGATCAAGAAGGTGATAACCGCAGAGATTGGTGATCTCAAGTTCCACACAAGGCGAGAACTCAGTCGCTGAGTTGACCACACGAAATGCTGATTCAATCAATACTTAACCCACAATAGAATATATGCAGTTAATATAAAAAATGTGGAGTTAAAATTTATTATAACTCTACATGCAAAGGTGTATAGGTGTAAGCATGAGTAGAGGTCGAACACTGGGAGGCGAATGGTTGTGTGGTGAAATTGATCGCCCAATTATTCAATTCTTGGTTCATGTCCATTTCTTTATTGTTTTTGTGGGTTTTTTATTTTATATTATTATTTATTTTTTTGTTTTTTTATAATTTTTTTATTTTGTTTTTATATTTTATGTATTTTTTATTTTCTTTTTATATTTTTAATTATATAATATAGAAATATATAAATGAGATATATATATATATATATATAAGAGAAGAGGGATAAGTAATATATGGATACATATATATAAATATATACTCAAAATATATTAAATATAATATTTTTAGGCTTTTTATATTTTTCTAATTGTTTTATTATTTTTCTGGGATTTTTCTAATTTTTATGTAGTTTTAATTCCAAAAATGTCCCTAATATGGGACTAATTAAATAGCCGAAAATATTTTGGGTTTTAAAAATATAAAATGAGTGCCAAAATTACCCAAATAAATTTTAGTATGCAAATAATAATATATAGATGATTATAAGAGAGAAAAATATAATTTTGGGATTTTTCTAGGGTTTTATATTTTTTTGTTGGATTTTGGGGCTTTCTGATTTTTTTCTTTTTCTTATTTTTAGGGTTTTTCATTTTCTGGACTCAGTATATATATAAATATACCATATATATTATTTTTGTAATTTTTCAAAATGTTTTTATATATTTTTTTGTATTTTATCAATTAGATAGTGATTATTTAGGCTCCATTTGAATTTTAGAAATTAGATAAAATGCAAAAAAATGCAAGTTAAAAATGTGGGCGTGAACATATAATGCATGAAGCATCTAACCTAATTTTTGTGGATTTTTAGGAGCAACATGGCTATTTTTAAAAAATAGATAAAACACATAAAAATAAAACAGCCTAGCAGGGTAGTTTTGCAAATAAAATACATACAGGGGGCTCTATGCAAAAATACCAAAAGGAATAAACATTTATTTTATATTTTTGAACTATCTTACAATTACAAAAAGCCGCCAGGGGTTCAATGCAATTTTCCCATGCCTCACGTGGGACTGCATGTGAGGCGCGGAAGGACCAAATTGTAAATACAAGAAATGCAGGGGCCCTTATGCAAAATTTACATTTATTTTACAGCGTAATATTTATTTTGTAGAATTAAAAATTAAATACAAAAAAGGCGAGGGCTATATGTGAAAATTACCCCAAAAGGCGCGTGATCCAACGGTTCTTCGTTCTTCACTTGACACACAACGCCCATCTAGCGGCCGATACCGCTTCACCGATGAACGCATGAGATTAGATCTCGTGACTGAGATCTACGGTGATGGCTTCGCTCCATCGGACGGCTGATGCTCGATCTGGGACTCCTTCTTCATCCGACAGCAGGGAGGGCTTCAGGAAGAACAGGGAGGAAGGTTCGCCTGGGCGAACTTCCTCTGGCGATATCTCCCTCCCCCGCAGATCTCTGCTGCTCCAAAGCATCCCAACACGTCGCAGGCACTTCCCTCTATCCGCAGGAGGCTTCAGATCAGACAGGAGACCACCGGAGCGCTGCCACGAGGTCGATGTTGAGGTGGCGCTCTAGGTACCTCCGGCGAGCGTCGACGACCGCCTCCAGGTGCCTCAATGCACCTTGTACCTTCGTAAGATGAAACAAGGGACGAGGGCAAACTGCCTCATCCCTTTGGCGAAGAATGGACGAAGGGTGACTTCGGACGGAGACCTCCGGCGATGGGTGGAAGATGGAGATTGGGTCGCCAGATCCGAAGAAGATCTGGGTGAGTGAGGGTGCCTAGGGCGTGGGAAAATGAAAGGGTAGGAAGATGGAGGCGAGAGGGTGGTCAGAAAATGTCAGGGGTGCCGTGGAATGTTCGTCGGAGCAGAGCTCCGGCAAACTACGAATCACCTATACTAATCTAAATGACTAACTTATTCGCTATACTAATAACATAAATGAAATGCCAAGAATAAAAGCTACCTAAAATCATTAAAAGGTGCAGCTCATACCTTGTTGGACGCCAGGGAGCAGAGGCCTCGCCGGAGCGGCGACCGTGGGTGCAACCTCCGCTTCTCCGACCGATTCAAGGTGCCAAGGAGCTCCTCCTATCACAAGGACTCTACCTAGACCGAATACGAGGAGGGGAGACGTGTAAAGGCAGACCAAAATTTAAGAGAAGGTGGAGGTTTCTTATTTAAACACAGGTGGCTCACCCTTATTGACTGGGCCATTGGCGGAGCTACAAGCTATATACAAGGGGATAAATACATGGGCGTGGATGTACATCGATCAGGGAGAATGTCGTCTGAAGGCGGCGATGCAGAAGATGCCTGAGGCAAGCGAGATTAAAGGGAGAAGACATGCCGACATGATAGGCCACGTCTAATCAGCCGCCTGGGGGAGCAGTTGACCAGGCGGTCAACGCGCGGAGGGACCTCATTGGTCCATGTCAGCGCAAAATTGACTCATTATTTAAACCTAATAAATAATTTTATTAAATTTTGCTTATAAAATAAAATATGTTTATCAATTAATGTAGTATTTATTTATGATTTTTATTTATTTTTTTCGATGTATTTCATTATGAGTTTATTTTAATGATGTATTTTCATGTATTTTGTATAATTTATTTTTTATTTTGTATATTTTTATTTTATTATTTTATTTTCTTATTTTATATAATTATAACTTATTTTTGAGAGTACAAGTATATTTTTATCTAATTTTTATGAGTTTATTTGCATCATTAAATAAATAGGTATATATACTATGTAGGTATACTTATAGGTATTTTACCTATATTTTATATAAATTTTATTTATTTAATCAATTTTATTAGGTTTTATTTTGGATTTGTATTTCTAATGCAATATAGATAATATTTACAATATTATAAAAATATGAAAAAATAAAATAATTAAAGAATGTATGTCCCTTTTATTTATATACATAGGTGACATAGGTATTTTTGTCTATGTATTTCATAGACTTATTTTATTTTACGAGTTCTTTTTGGTTTTATTATAATTTCAATATATTCATGAATTATATATATTATTTACAAAATTCGAAAAGTATAAATTTAAAGAAATAATGAATAATGAATAAATTGAATATTTTAATCGGCTAGACTATACAATGAAGGCCAAAAACCTAACTTTCAGAGATGAACTCCAAAAATTATGAAACCAATTTTATTAAATAGCTCTTGATTAAAGGTGATTTTGGTGGATTTTGGTTTTTATTTGCAAGATATGGGTCTGTAAAGTTGAGATTCTGGCTTTTTATTCTGTGTATAAAATGTACACTGTGTACTATATTTGTAAGAACTCAATTTTGTATTTTTATTCACATTATTATCTACAACTTTCATGTACAAAATATCTTTATTTGATGAATAAATAATTATATACAAAATAGGTGTCAAAAATGCATAAATGGATGAATAAATAAATGAGGTATTTATTGTATTATTGGCCCTTATCTCCCCCTACTTTATTCCTTGTCGACCAATTCTATTCTGAACTTGGTCTCGGGGTTAGGTTTATAAAATATTTGCAATATTTTATTCCTTTTTCTTTTCTTCTCTTTATTCTATAATTTTGGCAGTAAAAACCTTATTGTATGTACACTTAATACAATAAATAATCAATGCTATTATAGACAAATTGATGCTATTTACATGTATTTGTTGGGGTTTTTAAGGCCAAAATGATAGAATAAATGTGATGAAATGGAGATTCATCAGAAGGTCAAAAGTGAACCTTCTAGCATGATTACTAAGGAATAGATCAGACAAGGTGCAGGTTGACATCGGAGTCAATAGACACAGACCAATCAGGATTGACTTGATGAAGGTCCTCAGCAATCTCAAAGAGGAACAGAGCGAACTGGTCGGTGGAAGTCGTGTGGTCAGGATCGGCCTGGGGAATCTCAACTAGGTCCTCATCAAAAGGCCCAAATTCCTTGATGAAAGCGATAAGATCAACTTCAGCCTCTTCAATCTCTACTAAATATGCTTTTTCTCTAGGCTTTCTACAGTGTAAATACCATCGATGTCATCAATGCATGTCCACTCATTGGAAGAGGGAACTCCAAGGTCTATGCATTCCGAATGCTCCTCCCTAGAGAGGAATTCTGATGTCTTGGTATCATCCAACATACAACAAAACTCTATGATAGCCTCATCATGGTCATAGTCCTTTAGGTCGGCTAACACAGGCACACTCTTGTGGGATGCGAGTCTCTAGTCAATAATGGGTGTAGTGATTAACACATCACTCCTGACATCAGAACGGAAGTGAATCTCTCCAAATCCATAATCGATAATAGCTCTCTTAGAGGCGAAGAAAGATGGTCCCAAGATGATTGTAGGATGCTCCATTGGAGTGCAAGTCTCCATGGGAAATATGACAAAGTTAAGAGTGAAACTCATTCCCTGAATCTGAATGACATCGTTTTTTAGAATACCCTTAGGCCTTTTTATTGATCCATCAACAATCTAGAAAATCATCTTGGTCTTCTGGAGAGGCCCTAGATGAATAGACTGTAGAAATGAGAAGGGTATTATGTTAATTGAAACACTTCCGTCAAGGAGAGTGTGATCACATGAATATTCAAAAGTCGTGCAACTCACAAGAGGTGTGATAGTGTTCCCTTTCCTAGTGTGTGGACGATGAGAGATGGTGTCAGGAGTGGCCATGGTCAAATGTGACACTCAGATCTACTCCTTTTCTTTCTCTTCTTAGGTTTAGGAGCAGATAATTGGGTCATGGTCTGGCACAGTGGGGCCTCAATAATCTCATTAATAGCAACCACCACTTCCAGTTCTGTCAATATTTTTTTTGAACATTTGGATTTCCTCCGTACAAGGGAGGAATCATCACCTACACAAGGATGACTAAGAGCACAATCTGTTAAGTTCCATCCTTGGGGTCAAAGGTGGGAACTAATGTATGTGTTTCTATGTGAGTATAGGATGTGGTATGGATGCCCTCTCCCCACAAAATGACTCAACTAAGTGTCTCCCAAAATCTTTTTGTATTTTTAGATTTTTCTCATTTTTTTAATTTTTGGCGATTGCAAGCTCTCATGGGAATCCTCAAACGAACCCAAATCATCAAATACTGAAGCAACATTGTGATTGTTATTTATGGTAGTGAGGTCATCAATCCTCTACTTCATATGCAATGTCATCTGGGTCACGTGGTCAAGAGTGGACTCCATGAGAGGTGACTCCAACAGCTCAATCTCAGATGGGTGAGATGGTGTGAAATGTAATGGTGGTGGTGGAAAAAGTTCGAGGTCTAAAACTGTAGTTGCGGTTGATATGTACAAAAAGAAAAGTCGGGAGAAAAGTCTTTCTAATAAAATGGAGGTGGACCAGCTTGAGGGTATGGGGGATCTGCAAAGTCCAGATAACACCCGCTCTAGTCGGCCATCTCTGAAATAAAAGAAATGGATAGGGAGATCACTAAGGTCAAGTCAAGATATGTAAGGAAAAAGGCGCAAATGCACAGAGAATATCGAGTATGCACAAACACAAATAATTATGCATGAAATAAACCCCTCAATTCAAATACTCCACACAGGGATGACCGTAAAAGTTCGGTCTTTTTATCTTTTCAAGATTTAGAGTTAGGAGATAATTACAAAGTTGTACAATCACATAAGAAGGCCCGGTTTGGGGTAATAATCCTTAGTGTATACGTATGAATAAAATGCATGACTAATGGGTGGGTTACTCTCCCCAAGACAATGATTTTTTTTTTAATTTATGGTCGAGTAAACTTAGCATTCCCAATTTTATTAGTTATAACTTTTTTTATATTTTTAATAGAAATGTACGAACCTAATGAGGAGTTAATTCTTTTTAGATCATATGTGGTTAAAATTAGAGGGAGAGAGTGGAAAAGCAATGCAAGCAAAATTGATGATGAATGCTAAGTAGAAATGCTCACCATCCTCCAACTCGCTTCATGAAATTCTAAGCAGAAATGAAACCTATGTATATGCAAATGCTCTCCTATGAAATCACCAAAGAATAATAGTTGCTATCATCGTGAAGAATGAATGCCAATCACTCAGATATGAAACCAAAAATTCCAGTCTCGGGGAGCCCTTTGGTGACCGCCACAATGGGTCCTACAAGCACTATGTAGAGTCCCTCTCGACGCTCGGTTCCAAGTCTAAATGAAAAGCAATTCAAAATTGTACTAAGTCCAATCGAGATCTATAAGTACATTGCAATGGTAATTAAGTGTTTGTCCTTAATTTATAATTCAATAGATCCTAATGCTAGGGGGCAAGTACACAAAATAAATAAAAATTGTAAAAATAAAGAAAAGAAGAGTGTTGAGCTGAAAACCGACGCGGTCGAGATGGAATAATTATTTCAATTGTGTCATTGTTCTCAACCGCATGATTCGGTCAACGGAAAAATTTTTTGTTTTTAAATACTTAAGAAAATATAAATAAATCAACGTAAATGTAAGCGGTTTTCACTATTGTTTTCACCTAGTATAGCGACCAGGGTCGAACACAAAGAGCATGAATTAAATACTCGGTAGTCAAATTTCTGAAATGATTTTTAGTGGTTTTTATTATTTATTTATTTTTTTATTTTCAAAACAAGCATAAATAATAAACAATACTCAACACCACGCTCTTTTTGTATTTTTTAGACTAATAAAAAATGCTCAGAAAATTACGGAAAAATTATTTTTGTGTTGTATATATTTTAAAATGTTTTTCGTAATTTTTTCAACTTTTTCTTATGTTTTTAGTTTTTCTAAAAATCAAATAGTGCAAAATAAGGCAAACAGTGTGCAGCCGAGAGTATTTTGCAACTTAAAAATATTTCAGTGCCCAATAATCTTGGAAATTATTTTTAATATAAACTACAAAGCAGTATCTACATTCAAAAACTGAAATCACAATTTTCGAATTTTTCTAAAGTTTTCTACAATTTTTTTAAGATTCATCATTTTTCACAATTTTTTGGTTTTTATAAATGACAAATCACAAAAATTGTACAAAAATGAAAAGGAAACAAAAACACACCTACAATGTTTTTTTTGGATTGTTCAGGCAAAGTTTCGAATTTTTATGGATTTTCTAGTTTCAGGCAGGAAAAAAGTTACTATTTTTGAATTTTTTAATATACCAAATGACAATAAAAAATTATGAAAATTTTACACAATAATAAAAACTACCACAAGAGCATGTTCATATTTTTTAAAAAATTTTTGTAATCACAAAAATATTTATTCTACTCAAGAGAACACACAAATTAAATGTCTGGAAGCATATGGACTTAAATGTAATTTTCTTAAAGTTTTTGCAGAGACTAGAACAATAATAGACAGCGGGAAATATTTTGCAATTTACCTAAAGATGGTGTGTGCACTGCATGTGTCTTCTGGAGCTCGGGGGTCTTCTTGTTATTCTGAAAATCATCGGGGGTTGATATGCAATTATACCAAAGATATTTTCTAGGGATTCTTTTAATATTCACACCAATGAAAAAAGGTGGTGGGCCGCCACTCTCTTTCCCCAGGTTGCGGCAGAGATGCAGGAGGTGTGAGGCGATGGTGCGGGGGTAGCCGCTAGTCGTCGGCGCACCCGTGCGTGAAGCGGTTGGTCGTGGTGCTGGAGGGTTGTGGTCAATGGTCAGCGATGCGGGGTGACGCACGTGGGCGTGCCGCTTGCTGCTGTGGCCGGAGGTCGGGAGGTGCAGGAGTGGCACCGCTTGGGTGCAAGGTCGGGTGAGCTCGGTGCCTCATGCACGGAGGATGGACATGGTCAGCGCAGAGGTGGGGCTGCTGCAGATGGGTCAGCGGGCACGCGAGGACGACCTGCTATGCTGGGGCACGGCTCACGCGTGGGGGCACGCACGACGTTGACGACGGGGGCCTCGACGGATCTGGCGACAAGAGGCGCGGGCGACGGGGGTGGCGGCCTGCCGTCTGCTGCAATTTTTAAATTTTTTAATTTTTTTCTTTTAATTTGTAAACAGACAGTAATTTTTTTATTTTTTTGAATCAAAAAATGTAACAAGAGCAAAAGTAGTTTTTTTTAATATTTTTTTCTTGTTTTTTTATTTTGATTTTCCTGCAAAAGAAAGGTTAGAGAAGAACAACGAAATGTTTTTTCTTATTATTTATAAACAAATATAATTGGTGAATGGGTCGGATCTTGCGGTCGTGATGGAATGGTTCCGTAGATCCGGTCATCGTACGTGACCGGAAGTGAGAGATTGCGTAAGATAGAAAAAGAATGTGGAGATCGCGAGATGAGATGAAAAATCGGTCTCGAGGCGGAAATATGTGTGGTGACAAATTTTTGTGATTTTTAAGGATCTAAAAACTAATAAAATGGGAGCAAAAATCAGACCTACGATTTATCCTAGAGTAAAAGACAGGAAATAAAATGGATCTCACCTTGGGGCCGGAAATACCGTGATGGCCTCGATGAAGGCCGATGCGCTCTCACCGGACGGCTCAGAGGCTGGGCACCCTTCTTCAACAAGACGGCTCTCGGATATCGGGCTCCTCTCCACTAAAGATTGATCAAAGAATGAAAGGAGGAGGAGCCCATTAAAAAGAGAAGAAAAATAAAAAAGGAAGGTATGTACAAAAGGAGAAGGTTTTTAGTGGCTAATTAACAAAATAATAAAATAAATAAAATAATTACTTAATTAAAAACAAATTTCGGAATTAATTAAAATAAATGAATTAAATAATTTCCAAAAGTCAATTAGCCACCTTAATGGTAGCTATTAAAGGTATAAAATCAAATCTTATATACATGGTAGGTTATTAAATCTAATAATTCAAATAAATCCATTAAATCAAATAATCGAATATGAATTTCATAATTTTATTATGTAATTAATTAACTAATTAATGTGAGATATTTTATTTTTTTTTGTGATTTTTATTTAAGGAAGTTAGTTGTATACATATATTATATACATATAATGCACTATACATTGGTACAAATAAGGAAATAATTTTTGAAGTACATTTTTTAATTTTATTATTTATATTTTTATTTTATTAATGAAAATAATGGTTAAATTAATAATTACAATTATATGCATTATATATGAATAAATATGTACAATAAATAATGGTGAGACTGCAAAAAACACCCCAAAAAACAACCTTTTAACCGTAACTCCAAAAATTATGAAATCACAGCTATTTGAAAGATAATTTAATTTAGAGTATAATGGAAGTGAGCTTGGTTCAGTTTGAGTTCGTATGGAGCCAGAATTGGTATTTCAATGATCACATTGTGGCTTTTTCTGCGGGTGATAAATTGTAATATATACATTATTTTTCTTGGCAATTATTTTTATTATTTTCAATACATTTTTATTTACAATTTTATTTAAAAAATAATTAATTTGAGTCAAATTATGTACCAATAAAATAGTACAAGTTTTATACAAATATACAAGGAATTTATGTACAAATTATTTTTGGATTTTTGATAGAAGACCCTATCTCCCCCTACTTTATTCCTGATCGATCAGGTCAAGTCTTGACCTTCTCTCGGGGTTCAGGTTAGTATGTATTTATTGCGTAAACACATTCTTCATTTTTCTTTTCTTCTTTATTCTTTTATTTTGAATGGAAAATGTGTTAAAAATGCAATTTAACAAATTCATGTAAAATGGTAATTTCATGAAATTAGTGGGTATTTACAGGTGTTTGACTAAAGAAATGAAATTAAAATAAAAGAATAAAGACGACGAATCATGGATTCATCATTCCCCTATACTTTACCTTTGCTAGTCCCTTAGCAAACACTTATTGAAAAATAAGTGAAAACAAAAATAAAGAAAAGAAAAAGGAAAGAAGTTAGAATAATGTTGACTTTTAAATATATCTTCATAAAAATGTAGTCTGGAGCTCTGTCAGACCTTTGGATTATTAGTGTGTCGGAACCTTATTGGGAAATGGATTTAAAACCTAACAGCCTCTAAGTTCCACAAGACTCCTATTCAGGTCTCCTCAACAGTCAGATCAGAACAAGTCTACATACGCAAATTCTTATGACTATGAATTCTTACTTGTACAGTGTAAGTGAAATATAGCTCATCATCTCAGAAGTAGCAAAGAAACAGCCTCTCTCAACAAGGTAAGTCTAATCCCCTGGTCTAGCAACTCTTTCCTTGAGGAGCGGGGATATTCCCTTCTAAGTTCAAATAAACCAGCTCAGGAAGAGCGGGTGGAGAAGAGAATGAGTGGTAACCAATGTAGTTACCTATCCTTGGATGCATGATCAATGCAACCATGTCCCCTGCTACAAGCTCACAAATATTTGACTTTGAAGCTCTTATTCTTTTTCTTTTTTTTCAATTGTATATACACTCCGGCATGCATCTTACTTTTTAATCAGGCCTGTCCACTTTTAGAGATTTTGCATTTTTTCTTTCTTTTTTCTTTTTTTTTCTTTTTTTTTGAAAATATATACAAGGCGCAACATGTACATAAGGAGTTTTTCCTCTTGAGCCAGTAGACTATCCCTCTTTCGAAGCATTATTCCAACCCCACAGCTCATGTCTTTAGACCTCAACATCACCACACCAAGTAGAGACGCACTTCCCTCCCTAGAGGAGGACGAGAGGTTCCGCCTAGATGTACTACCCTCGTATGCTACCACAAGCCAAAAGAATATGCCCCCTCACTACCTCCTTTATAAAGAGATACATGTAGAGTGCTTTGTCCAAGGTAAGCCACGGTCTGAAAGAATCATGTGTGTGTTGTTAAATATTCTACTTAAACTTATCAAGATGACATGTGAACATTGTCTTATGGACTTAAAGAATTAAGTCACTAGGACCTGAAAAGTCTTAACTCCAAATCTTGTAAGGTTCCACTGAAATTGAGTGGATTAAGGTCCAACTAAGCTCCATTCTTCAAATTTATTCCAGACTTAGTCTAAATGTCAAGACTATCATGAAAAATGTACATGCCAATGCAAGAAAATATGTATAATGCAAAGAAAACAAAATCTTTTTGTGAAACAATTTTCAAAATTTTGAAATTTTTATGGATTTTTGAAAATGATGCACATGCAGAAGTTTTTTTATGCAAATAGTTAGGAATATATACAGGTATATACAATTTGTTTTAGATAAGGGTTAGGGATTATATACACATATTTACAAAGAACTGAGTTAATTATTTACAAGAGTCATGAGAAAGGATTTACAACTAGAGTAATTTATACAAGCATATACACAGTTGAATTTTTTTTCTTTTCTTTTTTATTATTCATTTTTTAATTTTTGTGATGCATATATTCCTTAAATTTATTTAAAAATAATTTTACAAATAATTTTAAAAACTATAGTCCAAAATAATTTTTCACACAATTTTACAATCATTTATGACCATTTGAAAACAATTTTGCAAACATTTTTCAAATAGTATATATAGATTTTCAAAATAATTTTTCAACCATTTTTCCAAATATTTGCAAATAGTTTTACAAAATCATCATTTTTTCAAACAATTAAAAAAAATTTTACAATTCACAATATTTTTACAAAGGTTGAAAATATTTTACAAACATTTTTTAAATAGTTTTGAAAAGATTTTTCAAATAGATTTTCAAATCATTTTCAAAATATTTTTCAGAATATTTTTACCTGACTTATTAGTCAGTATTTACAAAACATTTTGAGGAAATTTCTGCATCTTTTTATTATTTAGTTTAGTTTCGTTTTTCTACCAGTATTTACACAGTATTTTAGCCATATTAAAAATATGAAAGTACGAGTTGTGGCTAAAGCATATATACAATATATACGACACCCCCATACTTGGCTCGAATTATGTCCTCATAGTGATCAAAGAGCTGGAAAGAAAGACATAACTCGTGCTAAGTATATAAAAGTGAAAAGAATAGTATACTACAACGATGAATAAAAGGATAAAATCAATAGAAGTTGGTGATCCCCCTATACTTAAGATCAATTAATCCTAAGTATAGAAGACTGTACACAAGGGGGAAACCGAGGAGTAGAATGTACTGAGTTTACCCCCCCCCCCCCCCCATACTTAGGGTAAAATATCCCTAAGTATAGGCAGTAAAATAGAGGTAAAAAGAATCAAAAGAATAATCACAAGGCTGACACCACCCTATACTTAGGGTAAAGTACAACCTAAGTATAGAAGAATCACAAGATGAATATGGGGTGTGAGAAAGAATGTATGATATGGACAATGGATCTATATAGATGTGATCAATGTTGAGGTGCCTCTCAACAAGCATTAGAGTTTAAGCCCCTAACTGGGCACAAAGGTTAGGACAACGATGTATCAAGATTCTGGACGACATCTGTGAGGCGAATAATGTACTATCGTTGCAGTCTCAATGAGAGAACAACAACGAACTCAACAGAGGAAATGATGACACCTAGGTAAATAATCAAGCGGGTGTCTGCTACCGGGTAAAGATATTGAGAGATGAAATCAGGATCCGATAGCACAAAAGAAATCGTCGGCTCAAGATTTGAATGGAGTGAAAGGGCATAGCCAAAGAAGTCGAACGTGGAGGAGGAAGGATCTGTCAGTGAATCTTCTATGTTAATCATCGTCTCGAATAGATAAGGAATATCATGATCAAGAGACTCATTATAAAGGCTGATATCCGATGTATATAATGTGGAAAAATCAGTGAAATCATCGAATACCCCAAAGATTGGGTCATCCTCACGAGGTTCATCGAGGAGAGAAACCTCAAATGCATGATCAAAAATATCATAAAACTCAGCTTCGTGATCCGCCAGATCGGATGCACTCTCAGAAATTGAAACCGTGTACACAGAGTCCATGGCATCCACCCACAGATAACCCTCGGGAAGTAATGCTGAATCATCAGGGAACTGGGGATCGATGTTGCAAAATATCAAGTCCTCCAAAAATATATCGACCTCATCAAATGGGAGGACTCAATTAAATCCATGTTGGGAATTTGGTGTGAACCACCAAACGAGGTAATGACATATGTAATCTACTCTGCGGTCCTCCCCCTCATGGCGATGTGGATAAGGCCAGTCATCGAAAATTCATGATCTGGAAATCACCTAAAAAGATCACGTAACCTCAACCATGAATCTATCAATGGCTCCTGCGGGTCAACTAAAAAATCACAAATACAAGATCGCATCAACTCTGCTCTACACTGGAGATAAAATTTCTGCAAAAACAATAATCGTAAATCTCCTCATATATCAATTTTCCTTCCCAATTGTCTATGCCAACTCTTGGCTCTATTCTGAAGTGTAAATGGGAAGGTAATCATCATCATGTCCTCTGAAGTAATATCATAATATGATCGTGATCCACAAATTTCCTCAAACTCATTGATATACAAATAAGGCTCCTCGTGCACTTCCCCTGAAATTTTTGGCAGTAGATCAATGAACTCTAAATCCATAACGAAGGGTCTCAATGTAGAAGCGGAGTGCACTTCTTGATTGGTGTACTCATCCATCATATAAAGATTAAAGTCATCTAAAGCTTGCAATTATCCCATTTGATATCCTATGGAATGCACTCTCATCTCAGCAAGGTAATCGCCTGAATTTCGCATTTGGTCAATCTGAACTCTTCGAGCGTCACTCACAGCATGTCCCAAGAAAGAAGGTGGGTGGGGAGAGGAGGAAGATGTGATGTCGGTCGGACTTCCGATCTCTCAAGAGTGTGGACGG
The DNA here is from genome assembly GCA_037367405.1 of Ottelia alismoides. NCBI lineage: Eukaryota > Viridiplantae > Streptophyta > Magnoliopsida > Alismatales > Hydrocharitaceae > Ottelia > Ottelia alismoides. The sequence goes on along the minus strand of JAZKJV010002550.1, from coordinate 130,465 downwards.
GAATAATGGACAGGAAATGGAGAAGCTGCAAAATTCGGCTGAAATGGAGACTAACTCATCATGATGAGAGGAAGGGAGTGGAGGGCAGAAGAATGATGAAGGAAGGGTAGGTGGGTTAGACGAGAGGTAGAAAGTGACTGCTAAAGATAGAAGATAAACGTGACCAACTCACACCAAAGACATTCAAATACAAAGCAAACTCCCCAATTCACCAACTCTACGCAAATTTGATCGTGAGATCTCGATCTTTATCTTTTATGTTTTAGAGTTTAGTCATCAAACAAAAATTGTACAAACACTTAGGAGGCTCAAATAGTATTTGGTCACTACTCCTTAATGTGTACGTGAGCAAGTAAAAACGTAAACAACAAGGGGATTGCTCTCCCAATATAATGAGGAATCAGTTACGTTTAATTTTAGAGGTCAAGTTCAATTAGAAGTCCCAATTTTTTTAATTTTTTTTATTTTCACTTTTTTGGATTTTTTTCAAAGAATAATTCCTAACAAATTTTTTGATTTCCTCTTTGATTAATTTGAGTCAAAAACAGGGGGAGGAAGTTGAAAAAGCCGATGCACGGTGAAACACGATGATGGATGCATGGATAGAAATGCTTACCTTGCTCCTGCACTCTACATGCAATATGATCCACGCATAAAATGAAATATAGAATGTAAACTAACTATATGATGCACGAGGAAATTGGCCTTAGACGAGCATCTTCTATTGATTGTGAAGAACAATAGTTAGCTAACTGAATTGAGTCCGGAGTCCGATCTTTGGAGTCACTCGGTGCCCGCTACAACGGGTCATGCCAGCGTTGTATGTGACTCCGCACGGCACGTAATCTCAAATCCAATTAGACTAACTTTTTCAATTAATTTTTAGCTAAGGTCCAACTACGTTCTATAGGAACAGATAAGAACTTAGGTGTTGGGCCTTAGAAATTTATGTCACAATCAATCAAAATCCTACGTCTAGGGACCAAAAAACACGAGAATCAAATAGAGAGTTGTAGTTGCTGAAATAAAAAACACAGAAAAACAGCGGTGAGGTCCCCCAAGTGCATCAGCACTTGGTGCAATAGACCTCGAATAATAGTCCAAGTCCACAAGTTAAAAGTCCTAAATCATTACAATTATGCAAAAATGTTCTCTCAAATATAATAAAAATCTTCTTTTCCTCCCTGCTCTTCCTCCTGTGCAGGTCCTCCAAAAAGAAACTCCAAGTTGTCCTCCAAGCAGTTCCTCGCACAAAAATCCAAGAGATAAGGTCAGCAAACAATTATAATATAAAGAGACAAATATCACAAAATTAAAAAGTGACTACAAAGCCTAGATCATCGGCAATAGTGCCATTCTGTTGAGCCGAAAATCGACGTGGACGAGAGGGAATAATTAATTCAATTGTGTCGTTGTTCTCAACCGCGCGATACGGTCAACGGAAGATTTTTGTTTTTAACTACTTAAGAAAATATAAATCAATCAACGCAAATGTAAGTGTTTTTCACAATTCTTTTTACCTAGCATAGGGACAGGGTCGAACACAAGGAGCGTGATTTAAAAATTCTGTAGTCAAATTTATGAAATGATTTTCAATGATTTTTATAATTTTATAATTTTTTTATTTTCAAAACAAGCACAAATAATAAACAATACATAACACCACATTGTTTTTGTATTTTTCAGACTAATAAACAATACTCATAAAATTACGAAAAAAAATATTTTTGTGTTTTATATGTTTTAAAATACTTTTGGTAATTTTTTCAGCTTTTTCTGATGTTTTTATGATTTTCTAAAAATCAAACAGTGCAAAACAAGGAGAACAGTGCACAACGGAGAGTATTTTGCAACTTAAAAATTTCAGCACCAAATAATCCTGGAAATTATTTTTTATATAAACTAAAAAGCAATATCTACAATCAAAAACTGAAATCACATTTTTTAAATTTTTCTAGAATTTTCTACAATTTTTATAAGATTTTTCATTTTTCACAATTTGTTTTGGTTTTTATAAACGATAAATCACAAAAATTGCACAGAAATGAAAAGCCAACAAAAATACACCTATAGATTTTTTTAAAAAAAATTTAGGCAAATTTTCGAATTTTTATGGATTTTCTGATTTCGAGCAGGCAAAAAGTTATTGTTTTGGAAATTTTTAATATATCAAACGACAATAAAAAATTATGAAAATTTTATACAGTGATAAAAACTACCGCAGGAGCATGCACATATTTTTTCTGAAAATTTTTGGAATCATAAAAATATTAATTCTACTCAAGAGAACAAGTAAATTAAATGGCTGGAAGTACAGGGACTTAAATGTAATTTGCTTAAAGTCTTTGCATAGACTATAACGATAATAGATAACAGGAAATATTTCGCAATTTACCCAAAGATGGTGCGTGCACTACACATGTCTTCTGGAGCTCGGGGGTCTTCTTGTTATTCTGAAAATCACCGGGGTTGATATGCAATTTTGCCATATATATTTTCTAGGGATTCTTTTGATCTTCATGCTAATGAAAAAAGGTGGCGGGCCACCACTCTCTTTCCCTAGGTGGTGGCGGAGATGCTAGAGGCGCGAGGCGATGTGCAGGGGTAGCTTGGTTGTGGTGCTGGTGGGTTGCGGCCGGTGGTCGGCAATGCGGGGCGACGCATGCAGGTGCGCTGCTTGTTGTTGTAGCCGGAGGTCGGGTGACGCAGGCGTGGCGCCACTGGGGCGTAGGGCTGGGTGAGCGCGGTGCTTCGTGCGCAGAGGATGGAGATGGTAGATGCGGAGGCAGGGTCGTTGCAGGAGGGTCAGCGGGCGCACGAGGGCGACCTGCTATGCTGGGGCGCGGCTCGTGCTTGGTTGCACGCACGATGTTGTTGACAGGGGGTCTTGGTAGATCTAGCGACTGGAGGTGCGGGCGGCAGGGGTGGCGGCCCGTCGTCTGCTGCAATTTTTTATTTTTTTTTATTTTTTGTTTTTCTTTTATATTGTGAACAGACATTTTTTTTGAATCAGAAAATGTAACAAGAGAAAAAATAGTATTTTTTAAATATTTTTTTTTGTTTTTTTATTTTGATTTTCTTGCAAAACAAAGGTTAGAGAAGAACAACCAAATGTTTTTTCTTATTATTTATAACAAATGGAATTGGTGAATGGGTCAGATCTTGCAGTCGTGATGGAATGGATCCGGAGATCTGGTCAATGTCTGTGACCGTAAGTGAGAGATTGCGTGAGATTGAAAAGGAAAGGTGGAAATCACGAGATGAAATTAAAAATCAGTCTCGAGGCGGAAATGTGTGTGTTGACAAATTTTTGTGATTTTTAGGGATCTAAAAACTAATAAAATGGGAGCAAAAATTAGACCTACGATTTATCCTAGAGTAAAATATATGAAATAAAACAGATCTCACCTTGGCGTCGGAACTGCCATGAGGGCCTCGACGAAGGTCGACGCGATGTCACTAGACGGCTCGGAGGCTGGGCACCCTTCTTCAACAAGACGGCTCTCGGAGATCGGTCTCCTCTCCACCAAAGATTGATCAAAGAATGAAAGAAGGAGGAGCCCATTAAAAAGAGAAGAAAAATGAAAGAAGAAGGTATACAGAAAAGGAGAAAGTTTTTAGTGGTTAATTAATAAAATAATTAAATAAAAAATATTTAATTAATTAAAAATGAATTTCGGAATTAATAACTTTAATAATTTCCAAAAATCAATTAGCCACCTTAATGGTGGCTATTAAAGGTATAAAATCAAATCTTATATACATGGTAGGTTATTAAATCTAATAATTCAAATAAATACATTAAATAAAATAATTGAATATGAATTTCGTAATTAAATTAAATTAATAAATTAATGTGATATATTTTATTTTTTGGTGATTTTTATTTAAGGAAGTCAGTTGTATACTCATATTATATACATATAATACACTATACATATGTACAAATAAGGAAATAATTTTTACACCCCAGAAAACAATAATATTTATGAGTATTTACAATAATAGTTACAATAATATTTATAATTATATACATTATATATGAATAAATATGTACAATAAATAATGGTGAGACTGCACAAAACACCCCAAAAAACCGACTTTTTAACTGTAACTCCAAAAATTATGAAATTATAGCCATTTGAAAGATAATTTAACTTAGAGTATAATGAAAGTGATTTTGGTTCAATTTGAGTTTGTATGGAGCTGGAATTGATATTTCAATGATCGCATTGTGGCTTTTTCTGAGGGTGAGTAATTGTAATATATACATTATTTTTCTTTGTAATTATTTTTATTATTTAACACATTTTTATTTACAACTTTTGTTTACAAAAAAATTAATTTGAGGTCAAATTATGTACAAATAAGTTTTATACAAATATACAAGGAATTTATGCACAAATTATTTTTGGATATTTGACAGAAGACCCTATCTCTCCCTACTTTATTCCTGGTCGATCAGGTCAAGTCTTGACCTTCTCTCGAGGTTCGAGTTAGTATGTATTTATTGCACAAACACATCCTATATTTTTTTTCTTTTTCTTTTCTTCTTTATTCTTTCATTTTGAATGGAAAATGTTTTAAAAATGCATATTTAACAAATGCATGCAAAATGGTAATTTCATGAAATTAGTGGATATTTACAGGTGTTTCACTAATGAAATGAAGCTAAAATAAATGAATAAAGGCAATGAATCGTGGATTCATCAAAAAGGTAAGAAAATACGTCGAAAACTAACAAGGCCCCCAAGAGGAGAATCGCTCGGACATAGGACCGTGTGAAGTGTGAAGAGTCTTGGAGAGTCTTGAATTATTACAATAATAATGCCTCTCTCTCACTTTAAATTACAAAATAAAATAAATTCTATAAGGGACAAAAAGCTCTATCTTAAAAAATCACCAGTCTTCGACTCCAGCTAGGTTAGAAAGTTGAACATCCTTCACGTGGGTACGCATGTTCTCCTAGAAGTACTCCCTCGATCCACATTCCTCGTAATTAAGTCAAACAAAGAGAGTGTTTAGAAAGCCTGCATAATAATATCAAATAAAATGAAAAATAAATAAAGTAAAAATAAAGAAAAGAAGGAACAAACAATGATAGCCAATTAATACGGTGTTGCTATCCATCAATTATAATATTGATAACAGAGATTTTACGAGGGTCTAATAATTATCCTTATTGAGAAGCGAAGATAAAAGTTTCGTTGAGGTGACCGCTCATGAAATCTTGTGTCAATCAATAATTAACCCACAATATAAATCAAGTAATGAAAAATAAGATGTGGAGTTAAAATTTATTATAACTCTACAACTAGTATGTTTAGTGTGTAAGCATGTTTAGAGGTCGAATAGAGGGAGCAAACGGTAGATTGGGCAATAACACACTAAAATTTGTGTTCTTCTTATCTTTGTTTTTATGCAGGTTTTTTATTTTATATTTTTTGGAGTTTTAAATTCTCTCTCTCTATGTATATATTAATTGTTTCTAATTTTAGATTTTAGATTTTATATTTTTATTTTCTTTTTCTTTTAATAATTTAGTATAAGGATATATAAGGCTATATGTACAATATAAGGTAATACAATAATAAATACAACTAAAAAATACCAAAAAGTGTAAAATAAATTGTTTTTGGGTTTAAAATAAATTGTTTTTCTGATTTTAAGATATTTTTGTTACTTTTTATGGAGTTTTAAAGTCGAAAATAGTCCAAAACAAGGAGTAATAAAATAGACCGAATTGTTTTGGAATTTAAAAATAGCAAAAAGTCTCTAAATTTTCCAAATCAATTTTAATAGTATATGATAATGATAACAAGAAAATCCATAAGCAAAAAAATATTTTTGGTCTTTTTTGAATTTTTTATCTTTTTAATAGATTTTAGAGCTTTTTATTTCTTATCTTTTTGTTTTCTATTTTCTGGGATTTTTGTTTATAAATTTGCTAAATTATAGAAAAATAAAAATTATTTTTTGGGAATTTTTCAAGATTTTTTTATAATTTTTGGAAAATTTTGTCAAACAAAGCCAAAATATGTTCTTTCCTAATATTAATAAATATTAAAAGGGTATACAATTGAAATCTAAAATATACATGAATGTACACACTAGCAGGCACCTATCCCTATTTTTTGAGAATTTTTAGAGCAGTGATGATATATTTGATAAATAGAGATAACACACAGAAATTGTTGAACTGCCAAGGGTATAAATCAATTAAAAATAAGCACAAGGTTGATTCTACAAATAAACAAAACAATTAAACTAATATAAAAAGTTATTGGATTAAAACAAAATATAAATACCCACAAGGGTATACATGCAAGATCGCCCCCTCATATAGGACCACACGTGATGTGATGTGGACTAGACTCAAAATCAAATAAAATAAACGACCAGAGGTTCCTTGTACTTTTTACAAACAATATGATATGACAGATGAAAGTTTATATATTAAATACTAAAGTACAAAAATGAGGTGGTAGAAATTGCAAAATACCCCTACTATGCACTATCCAACAGCTCCCGGTCGTCCACTTGCCACGTGTCTTCACGAGATGATCCGATGACATTTCACTTGGATGACAGAGATTAGATCTCTCGAGGGAGACCAATGTGATAAACCCAGGAATCGAACGGTCGTGTATTCCCCACAAGGCGGGAACACAGTCGGTGTATTGACCACTCAAGATCGGGATCTAATCAACAATTAATCCCACAATCAAATAATCCAAGCAATGAAAATAGATGTGGAGTTAAAATTTATTATAACTCTACAACAAAGATGTATAGGTGTAAGTATGTAGAGGTCGAACTCAGGGAGCAAACAAGATAGATCGGGCAATGATGCACAAAAATGTGAATGCATGATTAATGTCTACAAGTATGCCAATGTTTTTGTGGGTTTTTAATTTTATTTTTTTATTTTATTTTCAATTTTCAATTTTTAATTTTATTTTTTGATTTTCTGATTTTGTATTTTCTTTTTATATTTTATATTTTTTAATAAGGGAATGTATATACAATATAAGGAAGGGAGGAGTAGAGTATCTATAAAAATAGATAGAAATGCTCAAAAATCAGGGAATAAAATGTTTTTGGTATTTTTATATTTTTCAACTATTTTGTGATTTTTGGGGATTTTTCAGAATGTTTTTGGTATTTTTAAAAGTGTAAAAACAAGAAAACAGTGAATAAAGGTGCTGGACGAAATTAAAATGGGAATAAAAAATAGCAAATAGTAACAAAAATTTCCCAAAGTAATTTTATATAAAAGACAATAAAATAGAGAAACTACAGAAATTGAGTTTATATTTTTAGGATTTTTCTATGATTTTTTATTCCTTTAGTAAATTTTGAGGAGTTTTCTAATTTTTAAGGTTTTTGTTTTGAAATTTTTAGTGGTTTTTGGATTGACACTAAAAGATGATGAATCACACAAAATATATTTTTTAGAATTTTTCAAGACATTTTTTTAATTTTTATGGATTTTCTAATGCAAACAGTAGAAAAAATGAATGTTTTTTATTTTTAATAATTACGAAAATGCAATAAAAATGCAATAGAAAAATATGGCGTGAACCAGCAAGCAAACAGGAGCCTACACTAATTTTTTTGGTGATTTTTAGCAATTTATAGATGCATGAAATAAATAGAGACAACAAGCAAAAATACAAGGCCTGGCAGGGGTATAAGTGAAAATAAGCAAACATCCTAGGGCCAAGTTGCAACTTTCACACAAAATATAACACTAAATATTGCATTTAATGGACCAGTTATAAATATCAAGACCCACAAGGGTATGCCTGCAAATAACCCCACCCACGTGCGTGACTAGCACGCGCCTGGGAGGGACATGTATGTAATTTCCAAAAATTCGGGGGCCTTGATGCAAAATAAACAAAAGTTTGACGTGGACAGGACCTAATTGAAAATATCAGAAGTTTAGGGGCCTACTTATAAATATTACAAAACTTTTTAAACTACCACTGAAAGTTTATGGACTAATTAGCAAATAAAAAATACGCAGGGTGAATAATACAAAATAGCCCTCGCTGCTCGATCCAACGGTGGAGGGCTTCCCACTTGACGCATGGCGGCCGATGGGTGGTGAATGACACTTCGCTTCGACGTCTAAGATTAGATCTCAGATCGAGATCTAACGATGGAGGAGTGCGGATGATCTGGCGGTCGACGTGCGAACTGGAGGCGCGGCTCGATCCGACGGCTGGGAGACGCGGAGGAAGAACGGGGAAGAACGCTCGCGAGGCGAACTTCCCCGAGCTCGATCTCCGTCCTCCGATGTTCCTTGGGCTTCAAAATGGAGCTGCGGCCTCCTGGGGGGGCTTCCTCGAGGTGCTGGCAGGTCCAAAATACCTCGGCGAGGGCCGAGGTTCGCTGGAGTGACGGGCGGAGCTGATGGAGCTTCGTATCCTCCGACAAAGGTCAAAATGACCCCCCAGGTGAACATTAAGGTCCGAGTACCTGCAAAAATAAGTGAGAGGACCCAGAGCAAAATGTCTGGGTCTCGCGGAGGCGAAATGGCGGTGTGAAGTGGTGTGGCGGAGCTCGGCCGTAGGAGCGCTCTGGCGAGGTGGTCTGATCGTTGATTGAGTCGATGGAAATCGAAATTTCGAGGGGGCTTTTAATCCTAAGGCTACGGGAAATGAAATGCAAAAGAAATAAAGAGAAAACAAGGCTGCCTCGACGGTGGAGACCAGAGGGATATACCTCGACGCCGGCGATGGTGGCGGAGGTGATTGGAGCCACCTCAGGCTTCGCTCGACCGGCCTAAGACGCTCCAAGGGTAGCTGTCACCTTCCTGGAGGGCTCGGGCACAAGAGATGGGAGCTAAAACTAGAATGAGGGGTTCAAATTCAAAAGGGAATAAGGGGCTCTGTTTTATGTTGTTTGAACCTGCGACTGGGGTGGTCCAAAGACCAAGGGAGATTGACGCAATCGCTGGCCCAATGCCCAAGTCAATCACAGGGCGAGCAAGGTGGATGGTTGAGGAGAAATTTTGCAGAAGGAATCGAGGCGAAAGGGTGAAAGTCTTGACCTAGAAAAATCCGCCAAAGCGACCAAAAACTAGGCCTGACACAGGCTACAGGGGGAAGGACGCCTAGTTGACCGGGGTCAACTAGGGTTTGCACCTGGTTGGTCCACGTGGACCAACAAGGAAAAACCCTGAAGAATTATTTTGTAAATTCAATTAAAAATAGAAAATGAGCGAATTAAATTTTAATTATTAAATGAAAATGTTTATTAATTTATAAAGTATTTTATGTGATTTTTAATTATTATTATGAGGTATATTTTATAAGTTGCTTTTTATAGCCTATATAGGTATATTATCTATGTATTTTATTATTTTTTTTTTATTCTGTGAATTTAATTTTATTTATTTATGTTTATTATTTAGTAAAATTATAAGGTATTTTTATACACTTGATTATATTTTTATTTTATTTTTTTGATGTATTTTATACACTTAATAAAATAGAAGTATGTATTATATAGGTTTGAGTATAGGTATTATACCTATGTATGCTTTATACAAGTATTTTTATTTTGTATTTCTTTTATGTTTTTATTTTGATTTCAATGTACATTTATATTATAAGTAATATTTACAAAATTATAAAAATATAAAATTATAAAAATAATGAATAAATAATAAAATAAATATTTTACTATGTACAAGTATACAATAGAGGTCCAAAACTCAACTTTTAAACCGTAACTCGGAAAAATGCAAAACCACCGCCATTAAATAGCTTATTTTAAACTATATACAATTAACGGTGAGTTTGGTACAGTTCGAGTTTTTATTTGCAAGATACAGGTCTGGGAAGTTGGAGTTCTGGAATCTTATTCAGACCATAACTTTTTATTTGTACATTATTTTTGAATGAAATCAATTTTATATTTTTCTATATTAGATTATCTACAACTTTCATGTACAAAGTTTCTTTATTTGATGTATAAAAAGTGGAACCTAAAATAGGTCCCAAAAAAGAATGAAGGTATTTTTATGGTGTTTTGACCCTTATCTCCCCCTACTTTATTTCTTGTCGACCTATTCATCTAGATGCCTAGGTCTCGAGGTTTTGGGTCATAAAATATTTACAATATTTTATTCTTTTTCTTCTCTTTTATTTATTCTATAATTTTGTCTTTAATTACATTATTTTATACACTATTTACATGCACATGCATGAATGCTAAGATGCTGAATTTAATGTTATTTACATGCATTTCCTAGGGTTTTTGAGGCCAAAATGATAGAATAAAGATGATGAAATGTGGATTCATCATCCCCCTATACTTTACCTTTGCTAGTCCCTATCAAACACTTATGAAATAAGTGCAGAAAGAAAAATAAAGAAAAGAAAAAAAAAGAAAGTGGATTAAATTTGATTATCAAACTTGTATTCACAAAATCGATGTTTGGAGCTTAAGTCGGACCTTTGGATTTTTAGTGCGGGCGAAACCTTAATGAGAACCGGATTTGAAATCCAACAGCCTTCGAGAATCCCAAAACTCTGTTCAAGTCTCCTCAATAACCAGGTCAGAAATATTTCATCTCATACGCAAACCCTTACAACTATGAATCTGACTCGTACAATATAAGTGATGGTGGCTCTTCCCAACTTAAATGACAAAGAGACCGACTTCTCCAATATGACAACCCAATGATTCCCCAATCCAACAACTCATTCCTCAAGGAGCAGGGTATTCCCTTCTAAGTTCAAGTGGCAACCAACTCAAGAGGAGGGGGTGAAGAGAAGAATGGACGGTAGCCAGTGTAGCTACCAATCCTAGGATGCAAGACCAATGTAGTCAAGTCACCCAGCTGCAGGCTCACACGATTTGACTTTGAAGCTCAAGCTTGCTTATTTGACTTTACAACATATGTACACTCCGACAGGTATTTTTATTTTTGTACAGGCCTGTCCACTTTTTTGGAGTTTTTTGCTTTTGCATTTTTTTGAATACTATATACAACATCATTTACATAGGGAGTTTTTCCTCTTGAGCCAGTATACTATCCCTCTTTTGAAGCTTTATTGCAACCCACGATCTCCTATCCTCGAAACTCATCATTACTGGATGGGTTGGGGCGCACTTCTCTCCCTAGAGGACAAATGTTTCCACCTGTGTGCGTCTCATACCGGCAAATCCAACCCCCTCACCACTCCAACTGAGTGGAGCCATGTGAAAGGTGCAGGTGTCCAAGTTAGGTCATTATCAACAAGAGTCGTACGTGTGCTCCGAAATACTCTACTTAGGCAGTCAAGAATCCATTGAACCAAGTCCCGTGATCCTCAAAGAATTAAGTCAACTAGACCTGAAGTACCTTAATCCCAGTTCCTATAAGGTTCCTGTTAATTAGGTAGATTTAAGGTCCAATCAAGCTCCAATCTTTGGATTTTACATAGACTCGTTTAACTATCAAACTCAATCCGAAAAATGCTCATGCTATGTAATGCGATGTAGAAAATATTTTTGTGATCAATTTTCAAAGATTTTGAACTTTTTATAGATTTTTGAAAAGATGATGCATATGCATTTTTTGATTTTTTTCAAAAAGATTTTTCAAATGTTTTTGGATTTTAATTTTGCAAATATTTTTGGGATTTTTGAAAACAAAAAGGTTTTTGATGAAAACTAGGTACAAATATTTACGCAGGAGTGCATCTTATATATACAAGAAGTTGTTTTTAAGAATTTACAAAGGTAAGTGGTCAATTTTATAAATATATATAGTGAATTCTGGTATGATGTATATATTCCTCAAACTTATTTGACACAGGTTTTTCAAACAATTTTGAAAACTATAGTCCAAAATAGTTTTTACAAATAATTTTACAAACATGTACACACATTTGAAAATCATTTTGCAATAGGTTTTCCAAACAGTATATATAGATTTTTCAAATATTTTTGCAACCATTTTTCAAACCATTTGCAAATCATTTTTCAAACATTTTACTTCACACAAAGAAAATAATTTTATAATCAAAATGTTTTTACAAAGGTTGAAAACATGTAATAAAACGTTTTCAAAATAGTTTTCAAAAGATTTTTCACAAGGATTTTCAAACTATTTTTCCAACATTTTGCAAAAAAAATATTTTCACCTGATTTATTAATCAGTAAATACAAAAAGAATCTGAGGAATAATCACATATTTTTATTAAGGTTTTTAATGAATTTAAAAAGTATATTTAGCCATAATTATTAAGAAAAATACGAAAGTACGAGTTATGGCTAAAGTATATACACCGTATATATGACCCCCCTATACTTAGCTTGAGCTATGTTCTCATAGATCGGAGAGAAAAGAGAAGACATAACTCGTACTAAGTATAGAAAAGTCTAAAGAATAAATAAGTAAGAGATGAACGAATGAACCAATGAGAAGACGATCGTCCCCCCTATACTTAGGATCAAATAATCCTAAGTATAGCAGACTGTACACAAAGCAGGGAGGTTCAAGGGTGGGAATGAACAGATCGTACTCAGATTGTCTCCCCCTATACTTAGGGTAAGATATCCCTACGTATAGACAAGAAGAGGAGACAATGGAGAGGATCAAAGAATAGAACACTCGGGGTGCGCACCCCTCTATACTTAGGACAAAGTACGTCCTAAGTATAGAAAACTGTCTACAAGGGGCAACACCTTTTTGATAGATACAAAAGATAGAATAGGAAAAGAAGAAAAGAAGAAAAAGAAGAAAAAAAATCAACATATGGATCTATACAGCGGAAGATGGAAGTGATAACCATGTACGAGATGCAAATGATCAAAGTCAAAGAACACATCTCATTCCAGAAGAATGGGGGCAACGTCAACGGTCCACGGATCATGATCTAAGTATAGCTTCAGGCACTGACCGTTAACACGGAAGGTGGAGGAAGATGACGGTTCGGATATATCAATGCTGCCATTGTCATGTACCTTCCTGACCACATACGGACCTTTCCACTTGCTCTGTAATTTCCCTGGAAATAACTTTACCTGGAATCAAACAACCATACACGCTGATTGGGTTCAAACTGTTTATGGTTGATATGAAAATCATGCCATGTCTTCACTTTTTCCTTGTACTGTAGGCTGCTAGAAAAGGTTGTATCTCTCAACTCCTCCAGGGCTACCAACTCTGCTCTTCTCTGTTCTCCTATACTCCTGGGATCTAACGGTAACTCAGTGACTGCCCAAAATGATTTATGCTTGATCTCCACTGGCAAATGGCATGGCTTGCCATAGACGAGGCGAAAGGGAGATGTCCCTAATGGATTTTTGAAGGAGGTCCAATAAGCCCACAAGACCGAGTCCAAAAGCTGTGACCAATCCTTTCGGTCTGGGCGGACAACCTTTTGTAAGATCGTCTTGATCTCCCTGTTCGATACTTCGGCAAGGCCATAATATTTTTCCTAAAAATTTACACACAATTTTAGCATCTGCGGCTCGGGCGGGGATGGCCTCAACCCAACAGCTGACATAATCCATAGCAAGCAAAATGTGCTCAAACCCCTGACTCTTAGGAAATGGGCCCATGAAATCAATCCCCCATGCATCAAAAACCTCACAAAAGTGAATGGGTTGCATGGGCATCATGTCTCTCTTTCCGCAAGTACCCATCTTCTGACAGTCAGTACACCTCTTCACGAATTCATCTGAATCCTTGAAGAGAGTAGGCCACCAAAGGCTGGATTGAAGCACCTTCTGTGTTGTCCTTCTCCCTAAATGATGTCCTCCTTCCTCAAGATTGTGGCAGTATGTGAGGACGCTATGCTGCTCTTCTTTAGGAATGCAACTCCTCCAGATGCTATCTCCTCCTTCATGATAAAGTAAGGGATCCTCCCAATGGTAAAACTTGGCCTTAGCTAGGAAGGTCTCAAGTTTCTGCCTGGGCCAACCCTAGGGAACCGTCTTGGCAACAAGATAGTTTACAAAGTCAGCATACCATGGGAGTGAGGCGACAACCAAGATCACCTCGTCTGGAAATGTCTCTGTGATAGGTGCACTGGGCTCAGATTCCTCAAGGTTCTCTTGGCGGGAGAGATGATCCGCCACCACATTTTTAACTCCAGGCTTATCATTAATCTCAATATCAAACTCCTGGATCTGAAGGATTCATCTGGTAAGATGTGCTTTGGCATCCTTCTTGGCCATTAAGTACCGGATGGTAGTGTGATCTGTATAGATAGTCACTCTAGATCCGAGAATATACGATCGATACTTATCCAAAGCAAAGACTACGGCCAGCGTCGCTTTCTCAGTCACAGTATAATTCCGCTGAGCAGCATCCAAAGTCCAGCTGGCGTAGTGAATGGCATACGGTAATCCATCCCTCCTCTGTCCAAGCATAGCCCCTACGGAAAAATCAAAAGCGTCCATCATGATCTCGAATGGGAGAGATCAATCGGGTTGTTGAAGGATAGGAGCCGTGACAACCATATTCTTGAGAGTCTTAAAAGACGCAAGACACTTATCATCTACAATGAACTCGGTGTCTTTCGTCAGCAAATCAGTAAGCGATCGGGCAATACGACTGAAGTCCTGAATGAACCGTCGGTAGAAATAGACATGCCCCAGAAAAGACCGTAATTGACGCAGATTGGACGGTGGGTTGAGTTTTCTAATGATATCCACCTTGGCCAGATCGACCTCCATGCCCCTGTTTGAGATGATATGACCAAGGACCGTCCCTTGAGTCACCATGAAGTGACTCTTCTCCCAAGTCAATACAAGATTGACCTCTATGCAGTGCTGCAGCACACGGTCTAGGCAGTCAAGACAAGCATCGAACCCGTCGCCATAGACCAAGAAGTCATCCATGAAGACCTTTAAGCAGTCACCCACCATGTCCGAGAAAATGGACAACATGCACCTTTGGAATGTCGCCGGAGCGTTACATAGACCAAAGGGCATCCGTCTGAAAGCATAAGTCCCAAACGGACAGGTGAATGTCGTTTTCTCCTGGTCTTCGGACGCAATGGCCACTTGATTATAACCGGAGTACCCATCAAGAAAACAGTAATGACTCTTCCTAGCTAGCCTCTCGATAATCTGATCAATAAATGGCAGCGGGAAGTGATCCTTCTTAGTGGCCTGATTCAATCGTCTGTAGTCCACACAGACCCTCCAAGAAGTTGGTACCTGGGTAGCTATCTTCTTTCCGGACTCATTCACAACTGTAGTGATACCCGTCTTCTTGGGTACCACATGTAATGGACTAACCCACTTGGCGTCGGAGATGTGGTAGATAAAATCACCGCTCCACCACTTCGATGTTTCTTTCATCACCACATCTCGAAGATTCGGGTTCAGCCGTCACTGGAACTCACGTGAAGGCCTAGAGTCCTCCTCAAGATAAATGTGGTGGGAGCACAGAGCCGGACTAATCCCCTAGAGATCAGCTATACTCCATCATATTGCCTTGTGATTTCTTTCAAGAACCTCCATCAGACGAGATTCTTATTCTCCAGTCAAATCTGTTGAGATAATGACTGGGTGCATATCTGGCTCACCCGCAAGGAATCTATACTTCAGCGACTGCGGCAAGGGTTTCAGTTCTGGACAAGTGGGAGGTGGCAGATCTGGCTTTTGATATGTCTGTGTGAAGGCTACCAGGTCTGTATGTGAGAACTCTTCGCTATGCATGAGAATCTGACGAAATGAGCCATGTTGAATCATCTATGAAATGTACTGGCTCGCATTCTGTCCTAGCTGTCGGCTCAGAAGGAATCATACACGGCAAATAATCATCAAAATCATCCCAATCAATGTCTGAATCTGAGGGATCTGAACTAGATGACCAAGAATGAAAATCTGCACTGCTCGTCCCACAACTGTCAGCCTCAAATGTATTCTCGTTCATGGGTGTGCTCTCCAAGCTCTCAACTGCCATAAGTTGTAAATATGGTGATTCTGCGGGCAGGTTGAGGGCTTGTGCTATGGGATCTGTCCAAATGGATTCATCATCTATCATCACAAAATCACACTCCTGAGGGATGTCTATCTCAGCTTCTGTCATCTGCTCAATATCATTGGACTGCTCTGATCTTGCTAATTCTCTCGCTCTAGTTTCCTCGATTGTCCCTATTTGTATGGTTTCATCCTCTACGCGAAAGCACACCTTCCCATTATCATGATCGGTCACCGCCTTGGCTATGGTCAAGAATGGGTGTCCAAGTATGATAGGGGCATCAGTTAACGACTCAGGGATCTCCATGTCCAGTACAACAAAGTTCACGGGGAATTTCAGGCCCTGAATGGTAACGATCACGTCTCTGAACAACCCCTTCGGCCTCTTAGTTAACCTGTCAGCAAACTGAAGGACTGTCCTGCTCCTAAGAAGAGGATCAAACTCGAATCGGTCAAGTAAGGCTGCCGGAAGAAGGTTGATAGAAGAGCCACTGTCTAATAGAGTATGATCAAACCGCTGCTCCTGAATCTCGCATCTGACATAGGGAGCTCCTGCATCTGGTCGCTTGGCTGGCAGTTTGTTTTGAATGGTGCAGCAAGTGGAATGAGTGAGAACATGGATCTGATCTCTATGGTTCCTCCTCTTCCTGCGGATTGTAGTCTTCTCTTTCAAATTCTTTTTGAAGAGGGGGATGTGCTCAAGTGCTTCCTGTAGAGTCAGCTGAATATGGAAGCTGTCAATCATCTGGTTGTTGAACTCTACCTGCTGGGTCTTTTTTGGATTTTCTTTTTTATTCCCCTTTGCCAAGCGGAGTGCTTCAGGGAAGGGGATGGTAGGGGCCTCCTCAGATGGAGGACTAGGAATCGGTTCCTGTGCCTGTGAGGGAATGGAATCCATACACTGATCATCATGCAACACATATGGACTCGAAGTAGATACAGAAACATTTCTGTTATTCATTTTTTTGTTCTTTTTATTTCCATAGTCCTGAGCTACAAAAGGTGGCAACACAACATGAGGGAGCTCAACAAAAGTAGAAGTGGTGGCTTCAGTACCACCAACGGCATCTGACATCGCGGCATCAGCACCGTACTCTGGCACATCATCTAAAATGGTGGCTTCAGTACCACCGGCTGCATTTGGTATCACGACGGCCTCAGTACCGTCGTTTGGATCTCCATCATTGGTGGCATCAGCACCACCGTCATCAACATCATCCACGGCATCAGCAACGCTGCTCTGCTCATCTGGCACTCGTGGTTCTGTATGTGGCTGTCGCCCAGATGAGGCGCTGCCGGCTGGCATCCTACCGCTCCTAGTAGTCACAAAATCAGTATTATACAAAGAAGAAGACATATCACTCAAATAACCACTAGGATAGGTATCCTCTGTAAATTGTACCTGCTCATACTTCCTCTTCAGATTGTTCAGAATTGGTTCAATCTGGGCTGGTATGGCGGCTTTTCCCTTGATTAAATCACTCACCTCCTGCCGGAACTCATCCATGTCTCGCCGGTAGGATTCCCGATGTTTAGAGATCAATCTGGCGAGGTCATCTAATGTTGGGTTCTCGAAGGCAGGTGCCTGAGAACCGGATGTATTCCCCTGCTGGAAATGAGGGTGTTGCTGGGAGGAGAAGTGCTCACGAGGCTGGGAATATGACTGTTGAGGCTACTAACGCTGCCTCCACTGTTGTCCCTGATAGGAGGGACAAGGACCATGCTGGTTATGCTGGTGGGCATACTGGGGCTGCTGCTGCTATTGGTTGTTTTGATATCCCTGAGCCGGAGGCTGCTGCTAGGAAGAGGTGCCACCAGTGGTCCAACGGAATCCGAGGTGATCGCAACGAATCACGGGCTGTGGGTACCGATCGTACCAAATCCCATTGACTTCCATCAATGGGTCCTGCTCAAAGGATGGTGGAGGCAGAACTGCCAGTGGCTGATCAGGCTGATAGAGAACCATCTGGGTATCCTGAGATGGTGTCTACGCTGGGTGATACTGTAGCTGCGGCACCGGCTCTGCCTGGATGTGGTTGACCTGGTGGTACGAGGCAGAGGTTTGGGTGGAGCTGCTACTGCAGGGATCAGCTCATGACCTGGAGGCTGCGGAGTAGACATTTGTGCCTCCGGGATGCAAAGAATCTGCGTCTTCAAGTCACTCATGGTCTTGGTAATCTGGTCCATCTGAGCCAGTCCTTACATCTGTTTCTTCTCAAGGATCTCGAGACAGTCTAACTTCTCACTAATGATGCCCATGTCGGCTGCGGTTGATTCGGCTTGGGCTGCGGCTGCCGACGGAGTGTGGGGACCGGCATCGATGCAGGATATCCTCTGAAATGCTCATGTTCCCTGGGGTGGCTTCTGTTGTGTGTAGACTCGGGCTTGGTCCATGACCGTGGAGTTCTCTGCCATTCCTTCATAGATGGCCCAGACGTCATCTTCACCCTTGAAAAAATATGATCCACCACAAGAGGCATTTACAAGCTCCTGCAGTTCCGGTGTCAACCCACAGAAGAAACTCTGAACTAGATTGGGCTTGGATATATCATGATGTGGACACCGGTCAATGGGCTCTCTGAATCGATCCCAAGCTTCATGGAATTGTTCATTAGGGATTATGATGAAATTGCTGATCATGGCTCGTGTTGGTTGGTCCTGCCGAGAGGATAATATTTGTTCAGATATGCGGTCCGGAGTTGTGCCCAAGTGTCGACGAACTCCTCAAATGTTTCAGCCAGTAAGCGGCTCTATAAACCAAAGAGAATGGGAAGGCGATCATCTTGATGGTGTCTTCTATCACCTGCCTATCATGGATCGTGCTGCAGATCATCTCAAATTCGTACAGATGGAGGTGTGGCTCTTCGGTTGCCATCCCATGGAACTTAGGCAGTAATTGAATGGTGTGGGGGTGAAGCTCTATGTTTCCATGAACGGGAGGAAGTCGGATCCATCGGTGAGTGAGGGATGCGGCAGGATTGTGCAATTCCCTCATGATTGTCTGTGTCGGTCTCTCAGCTTCAGGATCTCCTCCTTCTGCAATAGGTATGTCTCCTCCACCACCTGCAACTCTGTTCTCTCTGTCGGCTCTCATTTGCGTCAGCTCTCGCATGACGTCACCTATGAAGGCTCCCTGGTCTCTGATCTGCCTCTGCATTGTCTCCAGGGATGCTAGAAGTGAATTGTTGATGGCAACTTGGTCATATAGGAAAGGAGGGTGCTCCTGCTCATCTGGGTGCTCTCCTCTGTCTGCCATGGCTGGGTTCTCTGAAAAGGCAAAAGAACCCATCTCAGGTGCCATCAAATTATCTAAGCTCTGTGTTGCACTAAACTCTGAAACAGCTGGACTGATGGAGGAAGAAGGGTGATCGAGGGGGAACAGGGTGGAAGTGAACTCAAGTTCGGAGAGTGGGTCTTGACTCCCCAAAACTATCCTAGATGAATAGGGAGGAGTGTTGGATAGCGGTGTCGATAGAGATGGCCTAAGAAACCTCCTTCCCATCATCGTGATTATTGAGAAGAGCAAGGTGAAGAAGAAGAAGAAGAAGGGGGCAAAATTGCGCACAATTGTGCGGTGTTTTTGATCTTGACCTAGATCCAACTAGCAAATCAAACACAAAGCAAGGGGTTCACCAACTCAACACGTGAAGCCGCAAGGGTTCGGCTTTTATCTTTGTAGTTTTTAGATGAATCCGAACATTTATCTTTTAACGAGTCCTTAGAGCGCTATGCCTATAGGAGAGAGAGTACTGCCGGAAGAGTATCACGTACTTGTCCTCCTCTTGTGTAACCTGTAGTCCGCACTTTTTGAGGTCCTTGTAACCCTTCCTGGATCCCTACTCAGCCAAAGAAATAGAAAAAGGAAGCCAATAGGTGAAACCGATACTTCGGAACTCGCTCGCAACGGAATCACCCGTGAGCGTGCAAGAACCTACTCGGACGCAAGACGATGAGACAAACACCCCCGTGAAGGCGTGGCCTAGGCTCGATACTTCAGACAAGGTCGATGCTCTACACAATAGAGAATCATCAATGGTGAACAAGCCCTACTCATCCACGTACGATAGAAGCGCCAATACTTCGGAAATCCAGGCGATATACAAGGCAACCACAGACTAGATTTTTGGCTTTAATCCTTACGAAGCCGCTCTCTCACTTGGAAGGAGACCTTCCCATGCAAGCTGAATACAAGTGAGGGTGTTACTCTCCCCAAGCAATGAATCCAATTAACCAATTTTATTTAGGTCAAGTTTTCCTTAGCAATCCCTTTTTTAATTTTTTTGGTGTTATCACTTGTTTTGAGTAGATCCAATACAAGCGCCTAACGGGTTTGTATTTTCTTGATTCCTATTGGATCCAAAAACAGAGGGAGAAGAGTCAAAAAAGCCAATGTAAGTGGCACTAAGATGGAAATCTCACCTTAGTTCCTAAATGATGAATGCAAAGATAGAAGACTTACAGTCACTCCCAGCTCTCTCCATGCGGGATGCAAAACAGGAATTTATAAACCTAATCTATATGCCGATATGCACACGGAAATCATCCTAAGCAGGCAATTACTAACGTGAAGAACCACAAGTCAGTCACCGATCTTCAATCGAGGAGTCCGGTCTAGACTCACCCCTCCTCTTCTCGACACATCGAGTTTAGGAGTAGCGCTTGATGGGGTGGGCTCGCGCCACGTAGGCTCGAAGATGATGAGGCGATTGTTTAATTAAACTAAGTCCAAATACGCACTATAGGTACATGCAATGGTTATTAGGGTGTTTGGACCTAATCTAATCAATCAAACAATGCCTAAAAATCTAAGGTCTCAATCCACAAAAGAAAGGAAAAATAAATCAAAATCAGAAAATGACAGCGGTAAAACACGATAAAAACCGCAGTGAGCCCCCAGGTGTACAAACACCTGGAAATTAGGCCCGAATGTCCTGAGTGTCCAAGTGTACATGTATTATTACAATTTAAATGAATCTCTCTCACACAAAAATAAGTAAAAGCTAGCTAACACTCTCTCTCTCACTCCTCCTGCTCCCTCCTGTCGGCTTGGGCTAGAAAAGCTGACTCCACCTCCCAAGGTTTCACCGGATCACCTAGGCGATCCTCCTCGGTCCGCGATCCCTCGCAAGAAGACAAGAAAGAAGAATGGTCAGATAACTCAACAATAGATATAAAAAATGAGAGATAAAGCAAGCAATGGTATAAACAAATAATCACAATCACAATCAAACAATAATCTAAACATTGTTGCTACCCGGCAACAGCGTCATTTGATAAACCCAGGAATCGAACAGTCGTGTATTCCCCACAAGGCGGGAACACAGTCGGTGTATTGACCACTCAAGATCTGGATTTAATCAACAATTAATCCCACAATCAAATAATCCAAGCAATGAAAATAGATGTGGAGTTAAAATTTACTATAACTGTACAACAAAGATGTATAGGTGTAAGTATGTAGAGGTCGAACTCAGGGAGCAAACAAGATAGATCGGGCAATGATGCACAAAAATGTGAATGTGTGATTAATGTCTACAAGTATGCCAATGGTTTTTTGGGTTTTAAATTTTATATTTTTTTATTTTATTCTCAATTTTCAATTTTTTATTTTAGTTCTTGATTTTCTGATTTTTTATTTTCTTTTTATATTTTATATTTTTTTAATAAGGGAATGTATATACAATATAAGGAAGGGAGGAGTGGAGTATTTATAAAAATAGATAGAAATGCTCAAAAATCAGGGAATAAAATGTTTTTGGTATTTTTATACTTTTCTACTATTTTTATGATTTTTGGGTATTTTTCAGAATGTTTTTGGTATTTTTAAAAGTGTAAAAACAAGAAAACAATGAATAAAGGTGCTGGTCGAAATTAAAATGGGAATAAAAATAGCAAATAGTAACAAAATTTTCCCAAATTAATTTTATATAAAAACAATAAAATAGAGAAACTACAAAAACTGAGTTTATATTTTTAGGATTTTTTCTATGATTTTTTAGATTTTTATGAAGTTTTGAGGAGTTTTCTAATTTTTAAGGTTTTTGTTTTGAAATTTTTAGTGGTTTTTGGACTGACACTAAAAGATGATGAATCACACAAAATATATTTTTTTGGAATTTTTCAAAACATTTTTATAATTTTTATTGATAATAATGCAAACAGTAGCAAAAAATGCATGTTTTTATTTTTAATAATTACGAAAATGCAATAAAAATGCAACGAAAAAAAATGGCATGAACCAACAAGCAAACAGGAGCCTACACTATTTTTTTGGTGATTTTTAGCAATTTATAGATGCATGAAATAAATAGAGACAACAAGCAATAACATAAGGCCTGACAGGGGTATAAGTGAAAATAAGCAAACATCCAAGGGCCAAGTTGCAACTTTCACACAAAATATAACACTAAATATTGCATTTAGTGGACCAGTTACAAATATCAAGACCCACTAGGGTATGCCTGCAAATAACCCCACCCACGCGCGTGACTAGCACGCGCTTGAGGGGAACTGTACGTAATTTCCAAAAATCCAGGGGCCTTGATGCAAAATAACCAAAAGGTTTACGCTTAATATTTAAATCCTAGGACTGAAACGAAATGCCCTTCGCCTCACGTGAACTGGTCACGTGAGGTGACCTGGCTAGGACCTAATTGCAAATATCAGAAGTTTAGGGGCCTACTTATAAATATTGCAAAACTTTTTAAACTGCCACTGAAAGTTTATGGACTAATTAGTAAATACAAAAATGCGCAGGGTGAATAATGCAAAATACCCCTCGTTGCTCGATCCAACGGTGGAGGGCTTCCCACTTGACGCGTGGCGGCTGATGGTAGCGGATGACGCTTCGCTTCGACGTCTGAGATTAGATCTCAGATCAAGATCTAACGATGGAGGAGTGCGGATGATCTGATGGTCGACGTGCGAACTGGAGGCGCGGCTCGATCCGGCGGATGGGAGACGCGGAGGAAGAACGAGGAAGAATGCCGGCGAGGCGAACTTCCTCGAGCTCGATCTCCGTCCTCCGGCGTTCCTTGGGCTTCAAAATGGAGCTGCGGCCTCCTGGGGACTTCCTCGAGGTGCTGGAGGGTCCAAAACACCTCGGCGAGGGCCGAGGTTCGCTGGAGCGACGGGCGGAGCTGGTGGAGCTTTGTATCCTCCGGCGAAGGTCAAAATGACTCCCCAGGTGAACGTTAAGGTTCGAGTACCTGCAAAAATAAGTGAGAGGACCCAGGGCAAAATGCCTGGGTCCTGCGGAGGCGAAATGGCGGCGCGAAGTGGTGTAGCGGAGCTCGGCCGGAGGAGCGCTCCGGCGAGGTGGTCTGATCGGTTGATTGAGTCGATGGAAATGGAAATTTCGAGGGGGCTTTCAATCCTAAGGCTACGGGAAATGAAATGCAAAAGAAATAAAGAGAAAACAAGGATGCCTCGACGTTGGAGATCGGAGGGATATACCTCGACGCCGGCGATGGTGGCGGAGGTGATTGGAGCCACCTCAGGCCTCGCTCAACCGGTCTAAGATGCTCCGAGGGTAGCTGTCACCTTCATGGAGGGCTCGGGAACAAGAGATGAGAGCTAAACCTAGAATGAGGGTTCAAATTCAAAAGGGAAGAAGGGGCTCCGTTTTATGTGGTTTGACACTGCGACTGGGGTGGTCCAAAGACCAAGGGAGATTGACACAATCCCTGGCCTAATGCCCAAGTCAATCATTGGGCGAGCAAGGTGGATGGTCGAGGAGAAATTTTGCAGAAGGAATCGAGGCGAAAGGGTGAAAGTCTTGACCTAGAAAAATCTGCCAAAGCGGCCAAAAACTAGGCCTGACACGGGCTACAGGGGGAAAGACGCCTAGTTGACCAGGGTCAACAAGGGTTTGCACCTGGTTGGTCCACGTGGACCAACCAGGAAAAACCCTGGAGAATTATTTTGTAAATTCAATTAAAAATAGAAAATGAGTGAATTAAATTTTGACTATTAAATAAAAAATGTTTATTAATTTATAAAGAATTTTATGGTGATTTTTAATTACTTTTATGAGGTATATTTTATAAGTTGCTTTTTATAGCCTATATAGGTATATTATCTATGTATTTTATTATTTTATTTTTATTCTATGAATTTAATTTTATTTATTTATGTTTATTATTTTATAAAATTATAAAGTATTTTTATACACTTGATTATATTTTTATTTTATTTTTCTGATGTATTTTATACACTTAATAAAATAGAAGTATGTATTATATAGGTATGAGTATAGGTATTATACCTATGTATGCTTTATACAAGTATTTATATTTTGTATTTCTTTTATGTTTTTATTCTAATTTCAATGTACACATATATTATAAGTAATATTTACAAAATTATAAAAATATAAAATTATAAAAATAATGAATAAAAAATAAAATGAATATTTTACTATGTACAAGTATATAATAGGGGTCCAAAACTCAACTTTTAAACCGTAACTCGGAAAAATACAAAACCACTGTCATTAAATAGCTTATTTTAAACTATATACAATTAACGGTGAGTTTGTACATTTTGAGTTTTTATTTGCAAGATACAGGTCTGGGAAGTTTGAGTTCTGGAATCTTATTCAGACCATAACTTTTTATCTGTACATTATTTTTGAATGAAATCAATTGTGTATTTTTATATATTAAATTATCTACAACTTTCATGTACAAAGTTTATTTATTTGAAGTATAAAAAGTAGAACCAAAAATTTGTCCCAAAATAGAATGAAGGTATTTTTATGGTGTTTTGACCCTTATCTTCCCCTATTTTATTCCTTGTCGACCTATTCATCTAGATGCCTAGGTCTCGAGGTTTTGGGTCATAAAATATTTACAATATTTTATTATTTTTATTTTCTTTTATTTACTCTATAATTTTGGCTTTAATTACAGTATTTTATACATGATTTACATGCACATGCATGAATGCTAAGATGCTGGATTTAATGTTATTTACACGCATTTCCTAGGGTTTTTGAGGCCAAAATGATAGAATAAAGATGATGAAATGTGGATTCATCACAATGGTCAAGGGTTGGTGCATCCGACTACAGCTGAAGCTTATTGGAACGAAGCTCAATCCAATGGTTGTGGACCCCACTAGATGAAAAGAGAAGAATACGATCAGGGATGAACTTTGATCGATGATCCTGGTTGACTTCGACCACCTGGAGATGATAATAGAGGTTCAAGATGTTCCAAGAGGAACCCTCTAACTGCTGGAAGGCTTACGGAGCCCCTAGATCCATCAGAGCGGGCTCCGGTGGTCACAGAAGGACTGAAGATCTAGGACCATTCATGTTCAGCAAGATCGCCTCGAATGAGGCAGATCTCCTCCTGGATCTACACAGAAAGGTATCTGGGTCGAGGGAAAATTGCCTCGACCCATCAGAGGGAGAAATGGAGGCGTAGTGGGGCGTGGTGGAGGTGTTCCGATGAGGTGGTGGAGGCGGAACACCGAGATCTTGGTCTAGGTAGGATCAAGTTTAGTGGAGTCGTGCAGAGCAGGGAGAATCTGCAGGGGAAGAGAGTAAAGGCATTGGGCGTGGTAGAAAAACAATGGAGAATGATGGAGGGTTCACTCCGACGAACTATGAATTGGTTATTTGATGAATCCACGATTCATCGCCTTTATTCTTTTATTTTAGCTTCATTTTCTTAGCCAACCACCTGTAAATACCACTAATTCCATAAAATTACCATTCTGCATGCATTTGTTAAAATTGTATTTTAAACACTTTTTGTACATAAATAAAAGAATAAAGGAGAAAAGAAAAAGAAAAGGAGGTATTTATGCAATAGATACAGACTGACCAAAACCCCGAGAGAAGGTCAAGACTTGACCTGATCGACCAGGAATAAAGTAGGGGGAGATAGGGTCTTCTGTTAGAAAATCCAAAAATATCTTGTAAATATTTTCCTGTATATTTGTACAAAACTCAAATTATTTTATTTGTACATAATTTGACCTCAAACTAATTACTTTTGTAAATAAAAGTTGTAAATAAAATTATGTTGTAAATAATAAAAATATTTGTAAATTAAAATATTGTATATATTGCAAATAATTACACCTAGAAAAAGCCGCAAAGCGATAATTGAAACATCAATTCCGGCTCCATACGAGCTCAAATCAAACCAAACTCACTTTCATTATACTATAAATTAAATTATCTTTCAAATGGCTTGGTTTCGTATTTTTTGGAGTTACGGTTAAAAAGTCGGTTTTCTAGGGTGTATTGTGTACTTTACCCATACATTTATGTATATTTATTTTTATATATAATATATATATAATTGTAAATATTGTTTTCATTAAAAATAAAATAAAATAATTTAAAAATTAAAAAATCTTTTATAAAAATTATTTCCTTATTTATACCTATGTATATTGTATTATATGTGCATAATACTTGTATATAATTAACTTCATTTTATAAAATTCACCAAAAAATTAATTATCTAACTTTAATTAATTAATTTAATGTAATTACGAATTTTATATTTATATTTAATTATTTATTTCATTTATTTGGTTTGATAACTTACCTTATATGTAAGGATTTGATTTTATATCTTAATTGGCCACCATTAAGGTGGTTAATTGATTTCCATAAATTACTTGATTTATTTAATTAATTTAATTCCGAATTTCGAAATTAATTATTTATTTTATTTATTTATTTAATTATTTTATTAATTTCACCAATAAAAACATTCCTTAAATGTACATACCTTCCTTTTTTATTTCTCTTCTCTTTTTAATGGACTCTTCCTCCCTCATTCACATTTGATCGATCTTTGGTGGAGAGGAGCCCGATCTCCGAGCATCGTCTTGTTGAAGAAGGATGCCTAGCCTCCGAGACGCTCGGTGACAGCGCGTCGGTCTTTGTTGAGGCCATCATGGCATGTCCGAACCCCGAGGTGAGATCCAATTTATTTTCTATCTTTTCATAGGAAAATCGTAGGTTTAGTTTTTGCGTAAATGTAGTGACTAGTTTTTAGGATTTAGATCACAAAAACTCCATCACATTTTATCCGCCTCCGAAACTGATTTTCATCTCATCATCTCGATCCCTCCATTTTTCTTTTCTACCTCACGCAACCACGCACCTCCGGCCACGCTCGGTGGTAGGTGTCTCGGATCCCTCTCCCGCATCACCGAGATCACCTCATTCATACATTCATTTTTTGTGTATAAATTAAAAAAACACAATTGTTTTTCCTGTTCATCTCACATTTGTTTTTGCAGGGAAAACTTTAAAAAAAAGAAATACAATTTTTGTTGTCTTCTCTCTCTAATCCTTGTTTTGCAGGAATAAAAATTGAAAATAAAAAAAATAGTTGTTGTATTCTATCTCTAACATTTTGTTTTCCAGGAAAATATATAAAAAAATATTAAAAAAATCTTTTCTCCTCCATTTACATCTGTTGTTTAAAAAAAATAAAAAAATATACATTTTTTTACCATTTCCTGCAGGTTACAAAACAATAAAAACAAAAAAAATAAAAAAAATCTTAAAGCAGACGGCGGGCTGCCACCCCCACCGCCCGCATCCACGCCTCCACAGCGCCCGGCCGCGCGGCAGCGCCGCTACAGGCCCGCCCGCCTCTCCTCCGCGCAAGCCCTCCAGGCGGCCTCCACCGCTCCAGCGGGCGGCGGCGCCGCCCCGCTCCCTTCCGCGACCCCCGACTCCACTCGCGCCCCAGCCGATCGCGCGGCTCCCGTGCGACCTTCGCGCGCGTGGGCCGCCTCCTGCTTGACCTCGCAGCCGACTGGCCGCGCGTGCGCCCTCCTCCTAGGCTCTGTCTGCCTCGAGCCGACGTTGGCCGCCGCTCGCTCCCCCCTGCTCGCCATCGCCACAGCCAGCCCACGAGGCCCTTTCCGTCGACAGCGTGCGGTGCAGCTGATGCGCATCCGTGCGCGGCCGCGTGCACCACGCCCTCCGCCGTCCCCGCCGAAAGTCCACGTCGCCCACTGCCGTAGATCTGAGGTGGGCGGCGGCACTCCCCTCCATCTTGAGAAAAGAAACGGCCCAACAAACCCTAGAAGAGAAGTCAAATAAAAAAAGGTTTTGGGTAAATTACAAGGAAAGCTCCAGGAAGTTTTTTTGAAATTGCGAAAAGATCCTTGCTCCAGATGGTCATGTGCTTGGCACATGTTTATTGGATAATTTGCGAAATTTATCCTGCATTTTATTTCTGTTAACTTTTGGTGCAAAAACTCTGAACAATTACATTTCAGTCCCTGTGTTTACAGACTTGAATTTGCTTGCTCTATTTGAATAAAATAAATGTTTTTATGTATCGAAAAATTCTCAAAAAAATTGTGTAAGATCCTTCTATAGTCTTTAACATTGTATAAATTTTTCATCATTTTTTATTATCACTTGATATATTCTAAAAAAAATCAAAAACAGTGTCTTTTTCCTTTCCTACACTTAGAAAATCCATAAAAAATCGAAATGTAGCCTAAAAAATCCAAACAAATTAGTTTAGGTGTATATTGATCTCTTTTAATTTCTGACCAATTTTGGTGAATTTTGCATTTATAAAACTCCAAAAAAGTGCGAAAAATGAAAAATCTTAAAAAGATTGTAAAAAAAAGGAAAATCCAAAAATAGTGATCTCGGTCTCCATATGTAGATATTGTTTTGTAGTGTCTCTTAAAAATAATTCTCAGGTATTTTGACTCTTAAAGGATTTTTAAATTGAAAAATACTCATGGTTGTGAATAGTCTCTTTATTTTTCATTGTTTTATTTTTATAAAATTTCAAGAAAATTGCGAAAAAATTTCCAAAAATATTTTAATATATATAAAACCCAAAAACATTTTCTTTGGACTTTTTTGTATATTTTTTATCTTTGTGAAAAATATAAAAAGAATGTTGTGTGTGTGTTTTTGTGCATTTTGTGCTTATTCGAAAAATACAAAAAAATTTAAAAGTCAAAAACCACTAAAAATAACTCTAAAATTTGGCTACTTAGTTTTTAAATCGTGCTCTTTGTGTTCGACCCTGGTCGCTATACCAGGTAAAAAGAATAGCGAAAGCCGCTTACATTTCACATTTTTATTGATTCATCTTTTATTGAGTGGTTTAAAATATAAATTTTTCCGATTGACCGCGCTTGGTGATTTGGGTCACAACGACCATTGTTAATTACATACTTAACCCGAGTCTCAGGCGTGTCATCAGAAAGGCGCTGTTGCCGGGGAGCTCGGCTTTGTAGTCATTTTTCAATTTTGTCTCTCCACTTTATAAGTGTTTTCTGACATTCTCTCTCTTGGATTTTTGTGCGAGGTACTGCTTGGACAACTTGGAATTACTTTTTGAGGACCCGTACGGGAGGAAGAGTAGAGAATTGAAGAAGAATTTTTTATTTGAGAGAACAATATTTGTTTTGTAATAATTTAGGACCTTTGAACTGTGGACTTGGACTATTTTTCGGGGTCTGTTTCGCCAAGTGCCGGTGCACTTGGGGGACCTCACCGTCATTTTCCGAGTTTTTGATTTAACCGCCATAACTTGCTATTTGATTCTCACAGATTTGGCCCCTAGACGTAGGATTTTTTGTTGATTGCGACGTAAATTTTTAAGGCCCAAACACCTAATAGAATATTTGTTCCTATAGAACGTAATTAGACCTTGGATAAAAATTGAATTGAAAAAGTTAGTTTAATTTGATTTGAGACCACGTGCCGTGAGGAGTCACATACAACGCTGACAGGACCCGTTGTGGCGGGCACCGAGTGACTCTCAAGATCGGACTTCGGACTCAATTCAGTGAGCTAACTATAGTTCTTCACGATCAATAGAAGTTGCTCGTCTAAGGCCGATTTCTTCGTGCATCATATAGTTAGTTTATATTCTGTCTTTAATTTATGCGCGGATCATATTGCATGTAGAGTGCTGGAGTAAGGTACGCATTTTCTATCTCTGCATGCATCATAGTTTTTGACTGTGCATTGGCATTTTCGACTTCCTCCACCTGTTTTTTGGACTCAAATTAATCAAAGAGGAAATCGAAAAACTCGTTAGGTGTTGTTCTTTAAAATATCCAAAAAATCACAAAATTAAAAATTTAAAATTGGGACTGCTAATTGAATTTGACCCTTAAAATTCAACTTAATTAATTCACACCATTGTTTTGGGAGAGCAACACCCTCATTGTCTACGCTTTTAATTGCTCGCGTATACACTAAGGAGCAATGCCCAAATCCCATTCAAGCCTCCTAAGTGTTTGTACAACTTTTGTTGATCACCTAACTCTAAAATTGAAAAGATAAAAGACCAAATCTCACGGTCTTCACTTTGTGTTGAGTTGGTGAACTGGGGGTTTGCTTTGTGTTTTGTATGTCTTTGGTGTGAGTCGGTTACAATCATCTTCGTGAATCATTAGCAGTTACCTTTCCTCCCTCCCTTCTATCTCTCTCTCTCCCCCACCATCTCTCACCCTCTCTCTTCTTTCCCACATTCTATCTCTCTTTCTACTCGGCAGAATGCTGACATGGGCATTATCAGTGAGAAATTGGACCGCATAGAGATGATAGAAAAGAAGCAGTGCCAGGGCATGACACAGATAGATCAATTGGCACAAACTCTTAGTGACCTGAAGACCCACATCCTGTGTCTCCAGGAGGCACAGGAGGCTTCTCAGTCTCATCCCAGGTCACGTGCTGATCCCCGCAGCAGCAACTCTTCCCAACCCTCTGCCCAGTATCGCCAGGTTCACCACATTCAGGCAGAGCCATTTCAGCAATTGCAGCAGCACTATTCCCAGCCACCACCATCTCAGGACACTCAGATGGTGGTGTATCAGTCGGATCAGCCACTGGCAGTTCTTCCCCCTTTCCCGTACGAGCAGGAGCCGTTGATGGAAGTCAACGGGATTTGGTATGATCGACAGCAGCCTGGGATACGCCGGGATCATCCTGGATTCAGACGGTCCAACGGAGGCACCTCGTCCCAGCAGCAGCATCCAGCTCAGGATGGACAGAGCAGCCAGCAGCAGCAGCAACCCCATTACTCCTAGCCACAGCAGCACTTCCAGCAGGATCCTTGTCCTTACCATCAGGGAGAACAGTGGAGGCAGCAGCAGCAGCCTCAACAGTATTCTCAGCCTCCCCCTCAGTTCCAACGAGGGAACCCATCTGGTTCTCATGCACTTATTTATGAGAACCCGGCCCTTGATGACCTCGCCCGCTTACTCACTGACCAGCAGGCGTCCTTCCGACGGGAGATGGATGAGTTCCGACAGGAAATGAGGGAGATAATCAAGGGAAAAGCCGTCATACCCGCTCAGATTGAACCTAAGCTGAACAATTTAAACAGGAAGTCTGAGCAGGTACAGTTTGCAGAGGCCGCCACTCCCAGTGATATTTTGAATGATATTTCTTCCCCCATATTTGATGCTGATTTTGTAAAACTTAGGAGCGGTAGAAGGCCAGCCGGTGGTGCCTCGTCTGACCGACAGCCCATTGACGATTCCAGAGCGTCAGACGAGGAGGATAGCGGTGTTGATGCCGCTAATGATGTTGACGACGGTGGTGCTGACGCCACCAAGGATGATGATCCAATCGGCGGTACTGATGCCGTCATTTCTCTAGATGTAGTTGGTGGTGATGATGCCACTATTCGATGTGATGCTGAGCCAGAGCGCGATGCTGATGCTGCGAAGACAGATGCAGTGGGTGGTGCTGATGCCACCATTTCTAGTCCAATTGTGTTTCCTCATATCTATGTATCTCAGGACATTATCAAAAATAACAAAAAAATGAATAAAGGGAAGGTTTCTTCATCTACTCAGAGTCCATATGTGTTGCATGATCACTCTTGTATGGATTCCAGTCCTTCCCAACAACAAGAACGTCTTCCTGACCCTCTATCTGAGGAGGGTCCAGCTATCCCCTTCCCTCAAGCACTCCGCTTAGGGCAAGGGAAGAAAACAAAAAATCCAAAAAAAATCACAACAGTTAGAGTTCAGCCAGCAGATGATTGACAGATTCCATATCCAGCTGACTCTACAGGAGGCATTAGAGCACATCCCTCTCTTCCAGAAGCACTTGAGAGAGAAGACCAATGTACATAGGAAGAAGAGGAATGCAGAAATCCATGTGCTTATACGTGCCACTTGCTTCGCTATACAGAACAAATTGCCAGCCAAGAAACCTGATGCAGGAGATCCATTTGTCAGATGCCACATTCATGAGCATCAATTTGATCGTACTCTATTGGACAGCGGTTCTTCGATTAACCTCCTTCCGGCTGCCTTACTCGATCGATTCGAGTTTGGCCCTCTTAGACAGAGCAGGACGATCCTTCAGTTTGCTGATAGATCTGTAAAGAGGCCAAAGGGGTTACTTAAGGACGTTGTCGTCACAATTTAGGGCTTGAAATTCCCCGTGGACTTTGTTGTACTATACATGGAGATCCGTGAACGTGTGATCGATGCCCCCATCATTTTAGGAAGACCATTCTTGGCCACAACCAAGGCGGTGACCGACCATGATAGTGGGAAGGTATACTTTCGCATCGAGGGTGAAAGTGTACAAATAGAGACTATCGAGGGGACCAGATCTAGAGATTCAGAGTGCTCAGATCAGATGACCGACTCAGAGCAAATGACAGATGCAGAGCTAGACATCCACCAGGAGTGTGACTTTGTGATTACAGACGACGAAGCAGTTTGGGCAGATCCCGCATCATGAGCTCTTGCCACATCTTCAGACAGTGAAGATTCACAGATCATGGCAGATGAGAGCTCGGAGAGCACACTCATGGAACAGGATACAGTAGAGGCTGAATACCATGATCAGGATAGCGAAGACAATTTTATCTCATGCGCTTCAGACTCAGATTCCTCAGACACAGACACCGACTTTGATTGGCAGGAGTTCGATGAATATTTACCGTGTCTGGTGCCTACAGAGCCGACAGCTAGGACGGAGAGTGAGCTAGGACAGTTGACAGATATACCAACAGAGCCATCTTTGTCAGATTTACCATTGTAGCGAGAGTTCTCACACAAAGATCTGGTGGCATTCACTCAAATATTCCAGAAGCCAGATTTACCAGCTCCCACTTGTCCAGAATTGAAGACCTTACCGCGGAGCATGAAGTATAGATTCTTATAGGTGAGCCAGATATGTTCCCAGTCATTATCTCAGCAGATTTGACTGAAGACCAAGAATCTCGTCTGATGGAGTGATGACACGAAAAACCGAGCGAGTAAGGCAATCAGGTATCTCTACGATGGTCGTCGCAACCTTGGTCACTCGATCGTGTCGATCAAGAAAAAGTAGACCACCAAGACATATAAAATCAATCAAAAAGCGAAATAGCGGTCTTGCTATTTATTTAACCTGGTATAGCGACCAGGGTCGAACTCAAGGAGCACGGGTTGGCCTCTCGGCCTACGAAGTAGTCAATCAGAGAAGAGAAGATATTTTTGGGTTTTTAAGGGTTTTTATATTTTTTTGAATTTTTAAGATATTAAGAAAATAAGAAGAGCAAGGAAACTACACACTTCAACAATTTATTAAAAGCACTAAAAATCACCCAAAAATTCTAACAAAAATATTTTTATGTGTTTTATAATTTTTAGTGTTTTTGATGAATTTTTGGGATTTTTCTGATGTTTATTTAGTTTTCTAAAAATCAAACAAGCACTGAAATGAGAGGTACTGTCCAGCCGAGCTAAAAGGGCCTAGATAAAATATCTAAAGGCCCCAAATTAGCTGGGAGGTAATTTTCTTGTAAAGAGAATGAAACAAGGAAAATTTAGGCACCTATATTATTATTTTTAGATTTTTGATTTAATTATTAGAATTTTTATAAGTTTTTAAGTGTTTTTCAATTTCTAGTGGTTTTCAGTAAATTTTTTTTAATTTTTAGACACTATTTAATATTTTTTTGTGATTTTTAAATTTAGACAGTAAAGAAAATAGATGTTTTTAAATTTTTAAAAATATCAAATGAAAACAAAAATGTCCTCAAAAATCCTCGAAAATTTTACACTACGGCAGGAGCCATGTGTCCAATTTTCGTTGGATTTGGAGGTATTTTGCTATTTTATCCAAAAATAAAGAAGGGGCACTGTGCACAGGGACCAAAGTGCAAATACCCGAGAGTCTGGGGGGTCTGGTGCAATTATCCCTGCGAAACACGTGCGATGCGCGTGTCTGGGGCACTCAGGGACCCATATGTAAGAAAAATAATTTCCAAGGGCCTATTGGTAACAGGTACCAAAAGCCCAAGGGCTTATCTGCAAATAACCCAAAATTTAATGCACATGCTCAAATGTATCACGCACAGGGGTATAAATGCAAATAATTAAAAATTTTAATTCATTGAAGAACAACCAGAACTACAGGGTAGATAATGTAAAAAGCCCAGATGATCACGTGTCGATGCATGTGTCAGACCACACACAAGGGCATATAAGTAAATAAATGCAAGCACAAGGGTCTCTATGCAAATATCCCAAAACTAAACAACTACGCTAGATATTTACAAGACTAAAAGAGAAATAAAATAACAAAGGGGGCCTAAGGGTAAATTACCCCTTTATTACGCGGACCGGCTAGATGGAGGGCACGTGGCACATCCGACGATGGGGAACAGCGGCCGCTCCACAGCTGGGCTCCTTGGGCGAATCCGATGGCGAGGGTTCCTCCACGTGGGCGATCGGACGGTGTAGGGCGCAAGTGGCTAACCCTTGTGCATCGGATGGCTGGGATCGGTCCTCCTGAGATCGGGCGGTGACTGCTGCTCCTAAGATGGACGTCCCCGATGAAGTCTGGAGCTGGAGGACTGATCGAACGGAGGAGGAGGATCCTCGAAGAACAGATGACCGGCGAAGTTCGCCGGCCCGGTGGCCTCACTCCGAGGCTCCTCTGCTGCGCCTGAAGGTCGGAGAAGCTCCGGCGTGGTGCTCCGCAGCTGCTGATGGCCTCCGATGGCCCAGCCGAGCTCGGTAGAGCTCCGGCGAGGTCGGCGGAGGCGAAGCTCCTGGCTCGATGTCGAAGGACCTCAGATGGTCCTCATTGAACCTGCAAAACAGTCCAGGAGACTCGCGGGTCGAGGGCAAACTGCCTCGACCCGGTTAAGCGGAGTAACGGTGGACGATGGGGCGAGGTGGACGAGCTCCGGCGAAGGGGAGACGGTGGAACTCGAATCCCAGCTCCTGTGCGAGCTGGGTTGGATGGAGGGATGGAGAAGGCGTGTAGGAGTAAGGAGAAGATGACTGTGGATTCCGATGATCGAGTCTATCTAAGGAGTGGTCGGAATCGGCGAAATACGGCGGAGCGGCGATTTGGGCGAAATGTAAAATCAAAGAAGAAGAAGGTCCTACGAGATTACCTGGGTGGATGAGTAGACTGGGGACGAGCTTAGTAAGCTCTGGGTCTTTGCCTCATGGAGCGCCGATGTCCGAGGCTCGATGCTCCTGCTGGTCGCGGAGCAAGGCGGCGAAGCTTCGCCGGATCAGTGGTCTCGCGTCCTCTCCTCGCTTCGACACCACGGGGGCCAAGCTGTCACTCTCACCTACGCAATGGAGCTCATGGGAGGTGGAATCGAGTGGCCAAAGATGAGATTCGAGGTGGCGGAGCTAGGAATATATATCATGGAGGGTCCGGAAAGAGGCGCGCGGGTAGGGCAATTTGGAGCGCGGATCCCAAGGCGAAGGCTCCGGCGAGGGTGACGGATGTGTCGTGGACGGATCTGACCCGGGGTTTAGGTAAGAGTCAATCGGGTTTAGGCTCTAGAAATTAGGGAAATCGGGTCGGGCGCCCAAGCCCGTGAGAAGTGGTCCTGGGGGGGGGGGTAGTTGACCGGGCGGTCAACAATCCCAGGACCAGTAGGAAGCGGCCACGTGGCTGGATTTTGAATTTAGAATTAAGGGTAGCAAATGGCTGATTTAGTGAAAACTTAAAACATGAAATATTTTTTCCTATTTTTTAGTGATTTTTAATAATTTTTTTCGAAATAAAAATAAGGTATATACATAATATGTTATATATAGGTATATGTACACTATATGGGGTTTTTTTAATTTTTGATATTTAATTGTTATTTTTGTACAATTTTATTCCCCTTTTATATTTTATTTATTTTCTTTTTAGAATAAGGAATAAAAAGAGATTTTTATTTTTTTTAATTATTTATATACATAGGTGAAATAAATACATATACATATTTATATACTTGGTATATTTACAATATATTTTTGTGTTTTTAATTTTGTTATTTTTATTTTGTTTTTGTTTTAATTGTTTTTATTTTATTTAGTTACACTATATACTATAGAATATTTACAAAACTTTTGGAGATTACTTTTATTTATTTATAAGGATAAATAAATAGGGATGATGGAACTATGTACAAGGTGATCATGTACATGAATGAGATTTTTGGTTTCTTTTTAATTTTTATATTTTTATATTGTTTTTATACTTATAAATATATACAAATATTTACAAGCCTATTTTTGTGAGGAAAATACTTTTATTTTATTTACATATATATTTACACACATGAGCCCCTATCTCCCTCTACTTTGGCTTTTATGCGGTCAGGCCCATGTTGAGCCGTCCCTTGGGTTAGGTTGCTCAATATTTATTCTAAATATTTCCCTCTTTTTTTTCTTTTTAATCTTTATTCTTTTATTTTTGCACAAAAACATGCTAATTATTAAACTTTATACAATGCATGCTTTTGATAATTATTTGTATTTACATGAATATACATGCATTTGCAAAGGTTTTTGTAGCTAAAATATAAGAATAAAGAGTGATGAATGGGTATTCATCACCCCCCTATACTTAACTTTTGCTAGTCCCTTAGCAAACACTTATTTGAAAAAGAAGTGAAAAAGAAAGAAAGAAAAAGAAAAAGAGGGGAATGTACATGGATCAAGGTTGAATATTAAACTTTCCTTCATTAATTTGAAATATGGAGCTCGATCAGATCGTTGGATTATTAATGTGTCGGAACCTTATTTGGACTTAAGCTTAAAACTCAACAGCCTCTAAGTTCCACCAATCTATGGACAAGACTCCTCAATAAACCAGA
This sequence comes from Ottelia alismoides, assembly GCA_037367405.1. NCBI lineage: Eukaryota > Viridiplantae > Streptophyta > Magnoliopsida > Alismatales > Hydrocharitaceae > Ottelia > Ottelia alismoides. Next base: position 93,431 of record JAZKJV010002550.1, on the reverse strand, counting down.
TCAGAACAAGTCTACATACACAAACTCTAATGACCATGAATCTTTCCATGCAGTGTAAGTGATATGTAGCTCCCCACCTCAGAAGTAACAAAGAAACAACCTCCCTCAACCTGGTAACTCTAATGCCTCGGTCTAGCAACTCTTTCCTCGAGAAGCGGGGTATTCCCTTCTAAGTTCAAGTGCAACCGGCTCAAGAAGAGGGGGAAGAAGTATAGACTTTTGGAAGCTCAGCCAGTGTAGCCAAGTCTCCCGCTGCAAGCTTCATGAGATGTAACATGGATACCATAAGCTTTTGCTTTATTTGACTATATATACTCCGGTGGGGTTATTAAATTTTCAATCCGACCCACCACTTTTTTGGAGTTCTTTTTGCATTTTGCATTTTTTTCAAGTGCCTCTGTACAACATATCTACATGGTGCAGCATATATACAAGAAATTTTCCTCTTGAGCCAGTAGACTATCCCTCTTTTGAAGCTTTATTGCAACCCACGGCTTCTGTCTTTAGCCTTCATCACCACTAGACCAAGTTGAGACGCACTTCCTTCACTAGAAGAATAAGAGAGGTTCCGCCTAGAAGTACTACCCTCATATGCTACCCCAAGCCAAAGGAAACTGCCTCCTCACCACCTCATCCGTGGAGAGCCATGTGTAAAGTGCTGGTGCAAGTCAAGCCATTGTCTCTAAGAGTCATGCGTGTGTTGCTAAGTGCTCTACTTAGGCTCATCAAGATGACATATGCTCATAGCCTAGTGGACTCAAAGAATTAAGTCCTTATGGACCTGAAAAGCCTTAACCCTAAGCCCTATAAGGTTCCTCTTAGAATTAGGTGGATTAAGATCTTAATCAAGCTCCATTTCTCAATTTAATTCCAGGCTTAGTTTAAATGTCAACTCTCATCCAGGAAAAACTATATACATATATATACAAAGATGCTATTTACAAATATTTACAATCGTGCAAAATTTTTGAAAAATGCTTTGAAATCATGGATGGATGGATGCATGAAGTGCAAGTTTTGCAAAAGTATTTACAAACATTTACACGAGATTTTTTGCAAACTTTTGATTTTCAAAACATTTTGGAAAAATTTTGTACTATATACATAGTTTTGATAAGAAAATATTTACACAAACTTTACACAAAAGATTTTTGAAAACATTTTTACAAGAATAATTTTGTACACTAGCTATGTATGTGCCATAAAAGAATGATTATGTACAGGAAAAATTTTTAATTTTTGTGATTTTAAAGGTTTTTAGCCAATTTATTTATTAACACACTCACACAAAGTACGAGTTATGGCTAAAGTATATATGAAATATATACACACCCCCCCTATACTTAGCTCGAACGATGTCCTCAGAGTGATCAAGAGCGATGAAGAAGACATAACTCGTGCTTAGTAAAAGGGAAGTGAAAAGGAATGGCTAAGTACAGAAATGAATAAATGAATATAATGAGAGGGACTCGGTGGTTTCCCCCTATACTTAGGATTAACTAATCCTAAGTATAGCAAGATGTACATGAAGGGAAATCCGAGTGAAGAAGATACAGAGTCTGCCCCCCCCCCTCTACTTAGGGTAAAATATCCCTAAGTATAGGCAGCAAAACAGGAGCAGAAAGAATGAAAAGAATACCAGCAGGTCCTGCATCCCCCCTATACTTAGGGTAAAGTACACCCTAAGTATAGCATAATCATAAGATGAGAAAAGGGATGCGGGACTAAAGAATAGAATGATATGGACAACTGGATCTATACAAGTCGGAAGAACAGTGATAATCAAGCGTAAGATGCAAAAGATGTGAGTCGAGAGACCACATCTCACGCGAAATGAATAGGGGCAACATCAACGACCCGCGGCTCATGATCTAGAAATGGCTTGAGCCACTGGCCGTTCACTCGAAAGGTACTCTCAGAAGACAACTCGGATATATCAATGCTACCGTTGTCGTGTACCTTTCTGACCAAGTAGGGTCCCTTCCACTTGCTCTGTAGCTTCCCTGGAAATAAACGAAGCCTCGCATCAAACAACCATACTCTCTGTCCAGGCTCAAAATGCTTGTGGCTGATATGAGAATCATGCCACTCTTTCACTCTCTCCTTATACTGTAGGCTGCTTGAGAAGGCTGTATCTCTAAGCTCCTCCAAGGCAGCTAACTCTGCCCTTCTCTGGTCTCCTACACTCTCTGGATCTAAAAGAATATCTGTGACTGCCCAAAGTGACTTGTGTCTCAACTCAACAGGTAAATGGCATGGCTTGCCATAAACTAGGCGAAAGGGAGATGTGCCCAATGGTGTCTTGAAAGACGTCCTATATGCCCACAAGACCGAGTCCAAAAGCTGTGACCAATCCTTTCGGTCAGGGCGGACGACTTTCTGCAAAATAGTCTTGATCTCCCTATTCGAGACCTCGGCTAGACCATTCGTCTGTGGATGGTATGGAGTGGCAACTCGATGGTCTATGACGAACTCACTGGCAAGTGCCTTTACCTGGTCGTTGATGAAATGAGACCCCCCATCTGAAATCAATACTCGAGGTACCCCGAACCGCGTGATGATATGCTTCCTCAAAAATCTGCAAACTGTCGTCGCATCAGCGGCTCGGGCGGGGATAGCCTCAACCCAACGACTAACATAGTCACCGGCCAACAGAATGTACTCAAACCCCTGGCTCTTAGGGAATGGACCCATGAAATCGATGCCCCATGCGTCAAAAATCTCACAGAAGTGAATGGGCTGCATCGGCATCATATCACGCTGTCCACAAGTGCCCATCCTCTGACAGTCAGTACACCTCTTCACGAACTCATCAGAGTCCTTGAAGAGGGTAGGCCACCACAAGCCAGATTGGAGCACTTTCTGTGCCGTTCTCCTCCCAGAGTGATGTCCTCCTGCCTCAAGCTTGTGGCAGTAAGTGAGGACACTATGGTGCTCATCCTGAGGGATGCACCTACGCCAGACACTATCCCCTCCTTCGTGGTAAAGGATGGGATCCTCCCAATGGTAAGACTTTGCCTTCGCGAGGAATGTCTCAAGTCTCTGTCTGGGACAACCTTGTGGGACTTTCTTAGCAACAAGAAAGTTCACAATGTCGGCATACCATGGGAGTGAGGCGATAGCAAGGATCGCCTCATCTGGGAAGGTCTCACAAATGGGATCAATCTGCTCAGACTCCTCAGGCTGCTCTAAACGGGAGAGATGATCCGCCACCACATTCTTGACTCCAGGCTTATCCTTAATCTCAATGTCGAACTCCTGGAGTAGAAGGATCCATCTAGTCAGTCTGGCCTTGGCATCCTTCTTTGCCATGAGGTATCGGATGGCAGTATGATCTGTATACAAAGTCACTCTAGATCCAATGATGTAAGATCTGAATTTATCTAGGGCGAACACTACTGCTAGCATCTCCTTCTCTGTGACTGATAATTCCACAGGGCGGAATCCAAGGTGCGGCTAGCATAGTGGATAGCAAATGGAACTCCATCCCTCCTCTGTCCCAGCACAGCCCCCACGGCAAAATCGGAGGCGTCCGTCATGATCTCGAATGGGAGAGACCAATCTGGTGGCTGGAGGACAGGAGCCTCAACAATACACTGCTTGAGAGTATCAAAGGACGAAAGACACTTGTCATCGACAAGGAACTCGGTGTCTTTCGTCAGCAGGTCAGTCAGCGGTCGGGCAACTCTACTGAAATCACGGATGAACCGCCGATAGAAACCGACGTGCCCCAATAAAGACCGTAACTGCTGCAAATTGGACGGTGGTGTGAGTTTTCTAATGACATTAACCTTGGCCGGATCAACCTCCATGCCCCTGTTGGAGATGATGTGGCCAAGCACCGTCCCTTGAGTCACCATAAAGTGACTCTTCTCCCAAGAAAGAACCAAGCGGACCTCAATACATCGTTGGAGTACTCGGTCTAGGTAGTCAAGACAGGAGTCAAATCCGTCGCCGTAAACCGAGAAATCATCCATGAAGACCTCTAAGCACTCCCCTACCATGTCCGAAAAGATCGACAGCATGCATCTCTGAAAAGTCGCAGGGGCGTTGCATAGCCCAAATGGCATGCGTCGGAAGGCGTATGTGCCGAAGGGACAGGTAAAGGTGGTTTTCTCCTGATCCTCAGGAGCGATGGCCACCTGGTTGTAGCCCGAGTACCCATCCAGAAAACAATAATGGCTCTTCCCTGTCAGCCTCTCAATAATCTGATCAATAAAGGGCAGGGGGAAATAATCCTTCTTGGTGGCCTGGTTGAGTCTCCTGTAGTCAACACAAACCCGCCAAGAAGTGGGTACTCGTGTAGCAATCTCCTCTCCAGACTCGCTAATCACTGTAGTGATGCCCGTCTTCTTGGGCACCACATGCAAAGGGCTGACCCACTTGGAGTCGGAGATGGGATAGATAAAATCGGTGCTCCACCATTTCGAAATTTCCTTCATGACAACCTCTCTCAGATTTGGGTTCAGCCGCCGTTGGAACTCACGCGACAGCTTCGCTTCATCCTCGAGATAGATATGGTGGGAGCACAGGGCCGGACTAATCCCATGGAGATCTGCTACGCTCCATCCTATTGCCTTGCGGTTCTTTTCAAGAACCCCCATCAGACGGGATTCCTGCTCTCCAGTCAAATCGTCTGAGATAATCACTGGGTACATCTCATGCTCACCCGCAAGGAATCTATACTTCAGCAACGAAGGAAGCGGCTTCAGCTCTGGACAACTGGGTGCTGGTAAATCTGGCTATGAAAGAAGATGCGTGTATGCTGCCAAATCTGTCCGGGAGACTGAAAGTGTACTCTCGCAAACTAGATCGGGAGAAGGCTGCTCAACTGTGCTGTCTCTGATCTGCTCTGCCTCTACCTCCTCCTCATCTGTAGGGTCTGGGGGACTCAGGTCTGGCATCTGATCATCACAATCTGCCCAATCAGACTCTGAATCCGAGGGATCTGCATCAAACAAGGTGGCATCAGTACCACCATCACACAAGGTGGCCTCAGTACCACCATCACTAAGAATCGCGTCGCGGTCGAGAACCGGCTCTGCTGCCTCTGTAGTATCCTGGACCAGGGTTGTGCTCTCCAAGCTCTCCTCTGCTGTCATCTCTGCATCAGTGGTGTCTGGAAATGAGAGGATGGCCTGTGCGGAAGGAACTGCCCATGCTGCCTCATCATCTGTGATCATAAAATCACAGTCCTGGTGGATGTCTAGCCCGGCGGTTGTCAGCTGCTCTGTATCTGTGCTGGTCTCTGAGCATGCTCTCTCTCTGGCTCTGTAGTCCTCGACCGTCTCTATTTGTACACTCTCGCCCTCGACGTGAAAGTATACCTTCCCGCTATCATGATCAGTCACCGCCTTCGCTGTGGCCAAGAACGGACAACCGAGGATGATGGGGGTATCGGCCACTGAATCAGGGATCTCTATGTCCAACACTACGAAGTCCACGGGGAATTGCAGGCCCTGAATAGTGACGATAACATCTCGCAACAACCCCTTCGGCCTCTTGACAGATCGATCAGCAAACTGAAGGACTGTCCTGCTCTGTCGAAGAGTGCCCAACTCGAAGCGGTCGAGAAGGGCTGCCGGAAGGAGGTTGATAGACGATCCGCTATCCAGTAGAGTCCGGTCGAACCTCTGCTCACTAATCTGACATCTAACATACGGGGCTCCTGAATCTGGCCTCTTGGCCGGCAGACGGTTCTGGATCGCGAAGCACGTGGCTTTCGTCAGCACATGTATCTCTGAATGATGGTTCCTCCTCCTCCTCCTGATTGTGGTCCTATCTCTCAAAGATCGTTGAAGAAGGGGGATGTACTGCAAAGCCTCCTGAAGGGTCAACTGTATGTGAAATCTGTTGATCATGCTCTGGCTGAACTCCTCCTGCTCTCTCTTTTTTGGGTTTTTTTTCTCTTTTCTCCCCCTTCCCCGTCTGAAGGGCTCTAGGGAAGGGATCACAGGGTCCTTCTCAGATGAAGGACTAGGAAAAGGCCTAGACGGCTCGACAGCCGGATCCGCACATACATCAATCACCACAGTGGGACCAGAAGAAACTAAACCTTTTCCTTTATTCAAAACAATGTTCTGAGATACATCAGCATGAGGAAAAACAACTGCTCTCTCTACAAAAACACCGGTGGCCTCAGTACCACCACGGGATGGCTCTGCTAGACGTCTCGCGGCCTCAGTACCGCATGCTGGCTTGGCTACTCTGGTGGCGTCAGTACCACCTCCTCGAACTGGTGAAGCGGCGGCCTCAGTACCGCCGATGGAATCAGCATCCTTGGTGGCATCAGTACCACCGTCATCCTCGGGTGCGGCCTCAGTACCGCTCTCCTCCTCCTCATCTGACGCCCTGGGTGGATCCTCGAGTCGTCGCTCAGATGAGGCACCGCCTGCTGGTGCTCTATCGCTCCTAAGTGTAACAAAATCAGCATCAAACAGATCTGAAGACATATCATCAAATGGATCACTAGGAGTGGCATGCTCAGTGCAAACTACCTACTCAGACTTCCTCTTGAGGCTATTGGGATTCGGCTCTATCTGTTCAGGGATGGCGGCCTTCCCTCTCATTAGGTCCCACATCTCCTGGCGGAACTCGTCCATCTCCCGTCTAAAGGTAGCCTGCTGGTCCGTGAGGAGGCAGGCTATGTCATCCAAGGTGGGGCTCTCATAGGAGCCTGACGGGTAACCTCTCTGGTAATGAGGCTGCTGGAACTGGTGCTGCTGCTGCTGAGAGGGGTAGGAGGAATTATGCTGCTGCTGGTGTGGCTGGTGAACCTGCTGCTCACGTCTCCAAGACTATCCCTGCTGCTGATAGGGACGAGGAACGAAGGACGACTGCTGGTGTGGCTGGTAGGCTGGGGGCTGCTGCTGCTGGTGATCTCTCTGCTGGCTATACTGCCCACCCTGACCGGATGACTGCTGCTGGGGCTGGGTACCTCCACTCCCCCACCTGAATCCGGGATGGTCTCGTCGGATCCCAGGCTGGGGACGGTCATACCAAATCCCGTTGACATCCATGAATGGCTCGGCGTCGTACTGGGCTAGCGGGAGTACTTCCAGAGGCTGATCCGACTGGTATACCACCATCTGCATGTTTGGAGATGGTGGTGACTGGTAGGAGGGCTGCTGCGGCTGGTACGGCTCCGCCTGTACAAGGTGAACCTGTCTAGGCTGCTGAAAGGAGCTGGAGCACTGGGACGAGCTGCTGCTGCCGTCGGTATCGCCTCGCGACTGAAGACGGGGCTGTGAAGCCGTCTGTGCCTCCTGGAGACACATGAGCTAGGTCTTCATGTCGCTCAGAGTTTGTGCCATCTGCTCCATCTGCGTGATACCCTGGCACTGCTTCTTCTCGATCAGCTCTATCCGGTCCAACTTCTCGCTGATAATACCCATATCCGCAGCGGACGACTCTGCCTGTGCTGCTGCAACTGCGGATGAACTGGATGGACCGGCGTCGACCCGTGCTATCCTCTGGTACTGCACGGGTCCTGGCTGCTGCTGGGGTCTGCCCTGAGTATATAACCGGGTCTGGGACATCACCATATAGTTCTCGGCCATCTCCTCGGAGATGGCCCAGACCTGGTCGTGATCCTTAGCGAAATAGGACCCGCCACAAGAAGCATTCACCAAGCCCTGAAGCTCTGGTGTCAGCCCGCTGAAGAAGCTCTGCACAAGGTTAAGCTTCGAGATATCATGGTGCGGGCATCAGTCAGTAAGCTCACGAAACCTCTCCCATGCCTCATGGAATTGCTCGTTGGGGAGCATGGAGAAGTTGCTGATCAGGGCCCTCGCTGCATTGGTCCGCCCGAGTGGATAGTACTTGTTCAAGTACTCGGTGCGGAGCTGCTCCCAGGTGTAAACAAACTTCCCCAAGTGCTTCAGCCAGGTGGCTGCTCTGTCTGCTAAGGAAAAGGGGAAGGCAATCATCTTGATTGTATCCTGGCCCACCTGACGATCGTGGACAGTGCTGCAAATCATCTCAAACTCCTGCAGGTGGAGAAGAGGCTCCTCTGTCGCCAAACCGTGGAATCGGGGAAGAAGCTGCAAGGTGTTCGGGGGGAACTTGAAGTCCCACGATCGCTGGAAGTACCACCCAGCGGTGTGTCAATGTCGACCCGGGATTGCGGTTCTCCCGCATCGATCTAAGTGGTGGTGGTGGTGCTCCTCCTGCTCCGCCTGCTCCGCCACCTCCGGCTGCAGGATCATCAGGTCCTCCTCCTGCTGCCGGATCGTCGGGGCCTCCTCCTTCTCCTCCTCCGCGGTTGGCTCTCAACTGCTCAAACTCTCGCCCCATGTCCATCATGAAAGCTCCCTGATACCTCAGCTGCTGCTGCACTGACTCGAGGGAGGTGATCAGGGTGGAGTTGATCGAACCGTGGTCCAGGACAAAATGCTGCTCTCCTCGTGGACCTCCGGGGTGATCCTCAGAACTGCCGGCCATGGCGTCTGCAAAATCAAACGAGCCAAACTCAGGTGCTGTCAAATCTGTGAGTCTCTCCTATGGCTCATATCTCTCAGAACCGAAAGAAAGGGGGTCGAGGGGGAACAGGGCGGAATCATACTCGGGCTCGGAGAACTGGTCTCGACTCTCGCAGGCCAACCTAGATGACTGGGTAGACGTGCCCGAAAGCGGTGCAGCCAGAGGCTGCCTAAGAGAGCGTCTACCCATCATCGCGATCTGGTCGAGTAGTGCGGATGGGATCTGGAGAAACTATGATCAAAATGCAAACCCCTCTGTTCACCAACGCAACACGAGCTGAAGACCATGAAGGCTCGGTCAGATTATCTTGTCAGTTTTTATTAGGTGAACAAACAATCTATCAGAGTGCTTACATGACCTGTTGGGATACCCGATGCTACTCCAACCGACTGGCCCGCACAGAAGAGTCGGTAGTCAGCTAGAAATAGCACCGGAGGGCTCTACCTAGGGTGCGGGTCACTCTCTCGCGCAAGCAAATCAAACAATGAGGGGGTTGCTCTCCCCAAGACAAATTTTTAAGGTGAGTGTCTTTTAGGGTCAATAGTCTTAGCCAGTCCCAATTTTATGGTTTTTCTTTTTAATATTTTTCAATGAAAACAAAGGCCTAACGAATTTTTCGGTTCTCCTGGTTATTTAATCCAAAACAGGGGGGAGAAGACGAAAATGCCGATGCGCGAGAAATCAATGATGCATGCAGAGATAGAAATGCGTACCTGACTCCAGCAATCTACATGCAAAGTGATCCGCGCAGAATTTAAAGACAGGAAATAAACTACCTAAAGGGTGCAGGCGGAAAGCCGAGTCCCTAAACAACAGTGCTACTCGAAAGAACGGCTAGCCGACCACCAGCCTCCAATCCAAAGAGTCCGGTCTAGACCCACCCCTCCTCTTCTCGACAGGTCGAGTTCAGGAGTAGCGCTTGACGGAGCGGGCTCGCGGCGCGTAGGCTCGGAGGTGATGGAACGGCTATTTTATTATTGTTTTTATTATAGGTCCAATTACCGCACTATAGGAACAGGCAATTATATTAGGGTGTTTGGATCCTATGAATTACGTCACAATCAAGTAGAAAATCCTACGGCTAGGGGCTCGAAAATCCGCGTGAAACCAGAAAAGGCAGTAAGAGAAAAACCGCGTAAAAACCGCGAAAAATCTAAAGGGTCCCTCGAGCACACCGGTGCTCGGCGAAACAGACCCGAGAGTCCAGTTTCTGTCCGAATGTACCTGTATTATTACAACCGTTCAAATATACGGGAAATAAATCCTAATCTAAATTATGCTAATCCGCGGCTATTCCGCGACTCCCGCACTCCTGCTTGCTCCTCGCGCTCTCCTGCGGCTCTGTGAAGAAGAGAGCCGCCTCCGGTTCTCGCGGTTGCGTCGGCTTTCGAAGAAGCCGCCTCGATCCTCGGGCCCTCGCAAGAAAATAAAAACAAGAGTGTCAAACCAGATTATTGTAAGAAAATGTCACAAAAATATATCTACAGAAATCTATACAAAAAGCCGCGAAAAAAAAACCGCGGAGAGAATTAAATCGACTACTAAGTCGTGCTCCCCGGCAATGGCGCCATTCTGATGACACGAAAAACCAAGCGACTAAGGCAATCAGGTATCTCTACGATGGTCGTCGCGACCTCAGTCACTCGATCGTGTCGATCAAGAAAAAGTAGACCACCAAGACAGATAAAATCAATCAAAAAGCGAAATAGCGGTCTTGCTATTTATTTAACCTGGTATAGCGACCAGGGTCGAACTCAAGGAGCACGGGTTGGCCTCTCGGCCTACGAAGTAGTCAATCAGAGAAGAGAAGATATTTTTGGTGGTTTTTAAGGGTTTTTATATTTTTTTTGAATTTTCAAGATATTAAGAAAATAAGAAGAGCAAGGAAACTACACACTTCAACAATTTATTAAAAGCACTAAAAATCACCCAAAAATTCTAACAAAAATATTTTTATGTGTTTTATAATTTTTAGTGTTTTTGGTGAATTTTTGGGATTTTTCTGATGTTTATTTAGTTTCTAAAAATCAAACAAGCACTGAAATGAGAGGTACTGTCCAGCCGAGCTAAAAGGGCCTAGATAAAATGTCTAAAGGCCAAATTAGCTGGGAGGTAATTTTCCTGTAAAGAGAAATAAACAAGGAAAATTTAGGCACCTATATTATTATTTTTGGATTTTTGGTTTAATTATTAGAATTTTTATAAGTTTTTAAGTGTTTTTCAATTTCTAGTGGTTTTCAGTAATGAAAAATAGCCAAAATTGGCTAGAAAATCAAACACAACAAAATAGACAGTAGACAATTTTTTTTAATTTTTAGACACTATTTAATATTTTTTGTGATTTTTAAAGTTAGACAGTGAAGAAAATAGATGTTTTTGAATTTTTAAAAATATCAAATGAAAAAAAATGTCCTCAAAAATCCTCGAAAATTTTACACTATGGCAGGAGCCATGTGTCCAATTTTCGTTGGACTTGGAGGTATTTTGCTATTTTATCCAAAAATAAAGAAGGGGCACTGTGCACAGGGACCAAAGTGCAAATACCCGAGAGTCTGAGGGGTCTGGTGCAATTATCCCAGCGAAACACGTGCGATGCGCGTGTCTAGGGCACTCAGGGACCCATATGTAAGAAAAATAATTTCCAAGGGCCTATTGGTAACAGGTACCAAAAGCCCAAGGGCTTATCTGCAAATAACCCAAAATATAACGCATATGCTCAAATGTATCACGCACAAGGGTATAAATGCAAATAATTAAAAATTTTCATTCATTGAAGAACAACCAAAACTACAGGGTAGATAATGTAAAAAGCCCAGAGGATCACGTGTCGATGCACGTGTCAGACCACACACAGGGGCATATCAGTAAATAAATGCAAGCACAAGGGTCTCTATGCAAATATCCCAAAACTAAACAACTACGCCAGATATTTACAAGACTAAAAGCGAAATAAAATAACAAAGGGGGCCTAAGGGTAAATTACCCCTTTATTACGCGGACCGGCTGGATGGAGGGCACGTGGCACATCCGACGATGGGGAACAGCGGCCGCTCCACAGCTGGGCTCCTTGGGCGAATCCGATGGTGAGGGTTCCTCCACGTGGGCGATCGGACGGTGTAGGGCGCAGGTGGCTAACCCTTGTGCATCAGATGGCTGGGATCGGTCCTCCTGAGATCGGGCGGTGACTGCTGCTCCTAAGATGGACGGCCCCGATGAAGTCTGGAGCTGGAGGACTGATCGAACAGAGGAGGAGGATCCTCGAAGAACAGATGACCGGTGAAGTTCGTCGGCCCGGTGGCCTTGCTCCGAGGCTCCTCTGCTGCGCCTGAAGGTCGGAGAAGCTCCGGCGTGGTGCTCCGCAGCTGCTGATGGCCTCCGATGGCCCAGCCGAGCTCGGTAGAGCTCTGACGAGGTCGGCGGAGGCGAAGCTCCTGGCTCGATGTCGAAGGACCTCAGATTCCGCATTGAACCTGCAAAATAGTCCAGGAGACTCGCGGGTCGAGGGCAAACTGCCTTGACCCGGTTAGGCGGAGTGACGGTGGACGATGGGGCGAGGTGGACGAGCTCCGGCGAAGGGGAGACGGTGGAACTCGAATCCCAGCTCCTGTGCGAGCTGGGTTGGATGGAGGGATGGAGAAGGCGCGTAGGAGTAAGGCGAAGATGACTGTGGATTCCGATGATCGAGTCTATCTAAGGAGTGGTCGGAATCGGCGAAATACAGCGGAGCAGCGATTTGGGCGAAATGTAAAATCAAAGAAGAAGAAGGTCCTACGAGATTACCTGGGTGGATGAGTAGACTGGGGACGAGCTTAGGAAGCTCTGGGTCTTTGCCTCACGGAGCGCCGTCGTCCGAGGCTCGATGCTCCTGCTGGTGGCGGAGCAAGGCGGCGAAGCTTCGCCGGATCAGTGGTCTCGCGTCCTCTCCTCGCTTCGACACCACGGGGGCCAAGCTGTCACTCTCGCCTACGCAATGGAGCTCACGGGAGGTGGAATCGAATGGCCAAAGATGAGATTCGAGGTGGCGGAGCTAGGAATATATAACATGGAGGGTCCGGAAAGAGGCGCGCGGGTAGGGCAATTTGGAGCGCGGATCCCAAGGCGAAGGCTCCGGCGAGGGTGACGGATGTGTCGTGGACGGATCTGACCCGGGGTTTAGGTAAGAGTCAATCGGGTTTAGGCGCTAGAAATTAGGGAAATCGGCTCGGGCGCCTAAGCCCGCGAGAAGTGGTCCTGGGGGGGTAGTTGACCGGGCGGTCAACAATCCCAGGACCAGTAGGAAGCGGCCACGTGGCTGGATTTTGAATTTAAAATTAAGGGTAGCAAATGGCCGATTTAGTGAAAACTTAAAACATGAAATATTTTTATTTTATTTTTTCAAATTTTTATTGATTTTTAATAATTTTTTTTCGAAATAAAAATAAGGTATATACATAATATGTTATATATAGGTATATGTACACTATATGGGGTTTTTTTAATTTTTGATTTTTAATTGTTATTTTTGTACAATTTTATTCCCCTTTTATATTTTATTTATTTTCATTATAGAATAAGGAATAAAAAGAGATTTTTATTTTATTTTAATTATGTATATACATAGGTGAAATAAATACGTATATACATTTATATACTTGGTATATTTAGAATATATTTTTGTGTTTTTAATTTTGTTATTTTTATTTTGTTTTTGTTTTAATTGTTTTTATTTTATTTAGTTACACTATATACTATAGAATATTTACAAAACTTTTGGAGATTACTTTTATTTATTTATAAGGATAAATAAATAGGGATGATGGAACTATGTACAAGGTGATCATGTACATGAATGAGATTTTTGGTTTCTTTTTAATTTTTATATTTTTATATTGTTTTTATACTTATAAATATATACAAATATTTACAAGCCTATTTTTGTGAGGAAAATACTTTTATTTTATTTACATATATATTTACACACATGAGCCCCTATCTCCCTCTACTTTGGCTTTTATGCGGTCAGGCCCATGTTGAGCCCTCCCTTGGGTTAGGTTGCTCAATATTTATTCTAAATATTTCCCTCTTTTTTTCTTTTTAATCTTTATTCTTTTATTTTTGCACAAAAACATGCTAATTATTAAACTTTATACAATGCATGCTTTTGATAATTATTTGTATTTACATGAATATACATGCATTTGCAAAGGTTTTTGTAGCTAAAATATAAGAATAAAGAGTGATGAATGGGTATTCATCATGGAGGTTCTTGAAAGAAACCGCAAGGCAATAGGATGGAGTGTAGCAAAACTCCAGGGGATAAGTCCGGCTCTGTGCTCCCACCATATTTATCTTGAAGACGACGCCAAGCCCTCGCGTCAGTTCCAGCGACGGCTGAACCCGAGCCTTCGAGAAGGGGTCATGAAGGAAAAATCTAAGTGGTGGATCGCCGATTTCATCTACCCCATCTCCGACTTCAAGTGGGTTAGTCCACTACATGTGGTACCCAAGAAGACGGGTATCAGTACTGTTGTGAATGAATCTGGAGAGGAGATAGCTACCCGAGTACCCACTTCTAGGAGGGCTACAGACGATTGAATCAGGCCACCAAGAAGGACCACTTCCCACTACCATTCATAGATCAGATCATTGAGAGATTAGCTGGGAAGAGTTTTTACTGCTTTTTGGATGGGTATTCGGGATACAACCAGGTGGCTATAGCGCCCGAAGACCAAGAGAAAACAATATTTACCTGTCCGTTTGGGACGTATGCTTTTCGACGGATGCCCTTTGGATTATGTAATGCCCCGACTACATTCCAAAGGTGCATGCTCTCTATCTTCTCGGACATGGTTGGTGAATTTTTAGAGGTCTTCATGGATGACTTCTCGGTCTACGGTGACAGTTTTGATGCATGTCTCGATTACCTAGATCGAGTACTTCAGCGCTGCATTGAGGTCAATCTAGTCTTATCTTGGGAGAAGAGTTATTTCATGGTGACTCAGGGGACGGTCCTTGGCCACATCATTTCCAACAGGGGCATGGAGGTTGACCCGGCCAAGGTGGATATCATCAAGAAGCTCAATCCACCGTCCAATATACGACAGTTACGGTCTTTTCTAGGGCATGTTGGTTTTTACTGACGGTTCATACAAGACTTCAACAAAATTGCCCGACCGCTTACTGATTTGTTAACAAAAGACACTGAGTTCCTTGTAGATGATAAGTGTCTTGCATCATTTGAGACTCTCAAGAATCTAGTTGTCGAGGCTCCTATCCTTCAGCCACCTGATTGGTCTCTCCCATTCGAGATCATGATGGATGCCTCCGATTTTGCCATAGGGGCCATGCTAGGACAGAGGAGGGACTGATTACCATATGCCATTCACTATGCTAGAAGAACAATGGATGTCGCTCAGAGGAATTACACAGTCACAGAGAAAGAGATGCTAGTTGTAGTCTTCGCCTTGGATAAGTTTCGATCTTATATTCTTGGATCTAAAGTGACTACTTATACTGATCACACCGCCATCCGATATTTAATGGCAAAGAAGGATGCCAAAGCCAGATTGACCAGATGGATCCTTCTACTACAGGAATTTGACATTGATATTAAGGATAAACCTGGAGTCAAAAATGTTGTGGCAGATCACCTCTCCCGTCTAGAGAACCTTGAGGATTTCGATCAGATTACGCCGATTACAAAGACATTTCCAGATGAGTCGATCCTTGCAATCACCTCACTTCCATGGTACGCCGATATTGTGATCTATCTTGTCACGAAGAAAGTTCCACAAGATTGGCCCAGACAATGACTTGAGGCCTTTCTTGAAAAGTCCAAGTCGTACCATTGGGAGAATTCCACTCTTTATCATGAAGGAGGGGATAGCATCTGGTGGCGGTGTATTCCTCAAGAAGAGAAACATAGTGTCCTCACCTATTGCCACAAGCTTGAGGCAGGAGGACATCATTCTGGGAGACGGACAGCACAGAAGGTGCTTCAATCCGGCCTTTGGTGGACCACCCTCTTCAAGGATTCAGATGAATTCGTGAAGAGTTGTACTGACTGTCAGAAAATGGGCACTTGTGGACAGAGAGATATGATGCCGATGCAGCCCATTCATTTCTGTGAGGTTTTTGACGCATGGGGCATCGATTTCATGGGTCCATTTCCTAAGAGTCAAGGATTTGAGTATATCTTGCTTGTTGTAGATTATGTGAGTCGTTGGGTTGAGGCCATCCCCGCCCGAACCGCAGATGCTAACACCGTTTGCAAATTCTTGAGGAAAAATATCATTTCACGGTTCGGGGTACCTAGAGTGTTGATATCAGACGGGGGAACTCATTTTATCAATGATAAGGTAAGGGCCCTTGCTAACGAGTTCAGCATAGATCATAGAGTTTCCACTCCTTATCATCCACAGACAAATGGTCTTGCTGAGGTTTCCAACAGGGAGATTAAGACTATACTGCAAAAGGTAGTCTGCCCAGACCGAAAGGATTGGTCACAACTTTTGGACTCGGTCTTATGGGCATATCGGACATCCTTCAAGACTCCATTGGGTACATCTCCATTCCGACTCGTTTATGGCAAGCCATGCCACTTACCAGTTGAGCTGAAGCATAAGTCACTATGGGCATAAGTCACTATGGTCTATGGACTCGTTTATGGCAAACCAAATCAGAAAGTATGGTTATTCGATGCCAGGCTAAAGCTATTTCCAGGGAAGTTGCAGAGCAAGTTGAAGGGACCATACTTGGTCCGGAAGATGCATGACAATGGCAGCATTGATATATCTGAGATGTCATCAGAATGGCGCCGTTGCCGGGGAGCACGGCTTTGTAGTCATTTTTCAATTTTGTCTCTCCACATTATAATTGTTTTCTGACATTCTCTCTCTTGGATTTTGTGCGAGGTATTGCTTGGACAACTTGGAATTACTTTTTGAGGACCCACACGGGAGGAAGAGTAGAGAATTGAAGAAGAATTTTTTATTTGAGAGAACAATATTTGTTTTGTAATAATTTAGGACCTTTGAACTGTGGACTTGGACTATTTTTCGGGGTCTGTTTCGCCAAGTGCCGGTGCACTTGGGGGACCTCACCGTCATTTTCCGAGTTTTTGATTTAACCGTCATAACTTGCTATTTGATTCTCACGGATTTGGCCCCTAGACGTAGGATTTTTGTTGATTGCGACGTAAATTTTTAAGGCCCAAACAGCTAATAGAATATATGTTCCTATAGAACGTAATTGGACCTTGGATAAAAATTAAATTGAAAAAGTTAGTTTAATTGGTTTTGAGACCACGTGTCGTGTGGAGTCACATACAGCGCTGGGAGGACCCGTTGTGGAGGGCACCGAGTGACTCTCAAGATCGGACTCCGGACTCAATTCATTGAGCTAACTATAGTTCTTCACGAGCAATAGAAGTTGCTTGTCTAAGGCTGATTTCTTCGTGCATCATATAGTTAGTTTATATTCTGTCTTTAATTTATGCGTGGATCATATTGCATGTAGAGTGCTGGAGTAAGGTATGTATTTTCTATCTCTGCATGCATCATAGTTTTTGACCGTGCATTGGCATTTTCGACTTCCTCGCCCTGTTTTTTGGACTCAAATTAATCAAAGAGGAAATCGGAAAGCTCGTTAGGCATTGTTCTTGAAAATATCCAAAAAAATCACAAAATTAAAAATTTAAAATTGGGACTGCTAATTGAATTTGACCCTTAAAATCAAACGTAATTAATTCACACCATTGTTTTGGGAGAGCAACCCCCTCATTGTCTGCACTTTTAATTGCTCGCGTACACACTAAGGAGCAATGCCCAAATCCCATTCAAGTCTCCTAAGTGTTTGTACAACTTTTGTTGATCACCTAACTCTAAAATTGAAAAGATAAAAGATCAAATCTCACAGTCTTCATTTTGTGTTGAGTTGGTGAACTGGGGGTTTGCTTTGTGTTTTGTATGTCTTTGGTGTGAGTCGGTTACAATCATCTTCGTGAATCATTAGCAGTTACCTTTCCTCCCTCCCTTCTATCTCCCCCCCCCACCATCTCTCACCCTCTCTCTTCTTTCCCACATTCTATCTCTCTTTCTACTCTCCCACCCTCCCGCCCTTCATTTCCCTTCTTCATGATGGGTCGCATTCCATTCCAGCCGGATTTTGCGTCTTCTACATTTCATACCCATCATTCTCGCCCACTCTCTTGGGAGGTCAGAACTCCGTCTGATTTCCCATCTTCTCCCTACCCACCCTCCTATTTGGGACATGCTGTGAGTGACACCCGAAGAGTTTAGATTGACCAAACACGAGACATGGGTGTTCACATTATTGAGATGAGAGTGCATCCCATAGGCGATCGAATGGGGCAGTTGCGAGATTTAGACAACTTCTATCCTAGGATGATGGATGAAAACCATGATCAAGAAGCACGGTCCGCTTCTACTTTGAGACCATTCATTTTGGATTTAGAGTTCATTGATCTACTGCCAAAATTTTCTGGGGAATTGCGCGAGGAACCCTATTTGCATATCGATAAGTTTGAGGATTTTTGTGGATCACGATCATATTCTGATATCACTTCTGAGGACTTGATGTTAATCACCTTCCCATTCACACTTCAGAGTAGAGCCAAGACTTGGCACAGACGATTGGGAAGGAAGATTGCTGCGTGGGGAGATTTACGATCGTTGTTTTTGCAAAAAATTTACCCCCGACTTAGAGCCGAGATGATGCGGTCTTGTATTCGTGATTTTTCAGTTAACCCCCAGAAGCTATTAATAGATACATGGTTGAGGTTACGAGAACTTTTAAGGCGATTTCCAGATCATGGATTTTCGATGACTGACCTTATCCATATCGCCATGAGGGGGAGGACCGCAGAGCAGATTGCATATGTCATTACCTCGTATGGTGGTTCACACCACAGTCCTGACCTGGATTTAATTGAGACCATCTTGGATTCACTTTCAGACACTCCATATTCACAAGATGATTTATTCAGGACAACACATGAGGGAGAGATGACAACAGTTGAGTGTGTGACGCATCATTTTGATTCAAACATCACACACCGATCAGAGGATATAGATGCTGATACTTCTCATTTGATGGATGTGTTGCCTATTGTTGTGAGTTCTCAGAGCTGGATATTGGTTGAGGACCAAATGAATTTACAGTCAGACTTTGAGCCAGTCCTACTCTTTCACATAGAAGATTCTTCGATTCTAGATCTGCTAGGATCCCAAGAGATACAGGAGGAGCCCACATTTCAGCCATCCTTAGAGTCATTCCAGTATCCATACACAGTTGATTCAGTGTCTTGTCTTCAGGAGATCTTCTCAGATTCGGGGATATACTTGGATCCATCTCAGCAAAGCAAGCTTGATGAGGGACCGATTTTTCATTCAACAGACCTTGATAGTCCCGTATTTGAGCCTTGTGTCCTCCCATTTGATGAGGTCGATATATTTTTGGAGGACATGACATTTGACAGCATTGATCCCCAATTTCCTGATGATTTGGCATTACTCCCCGAGGGTTATCTGCAGGAGGATGTCACGGACCCTGTGTACTCGGTTTCGCTTTCTGAGAGTGCATCCGATCTGTTGGATCACGAGACCGAGTCTTCTGATATATGTGATAATGAGTTTGATGATTCTCTCCTCGATGACCCTCGCGAGGATGAGCCGATCTTTGAGGTATTCGATGATTTCACTGATTTGACTACATTATATACATCGGATATCAGCCGTTATATTGAGTCTCCTGATCATAACCTTCTATATTTATTCGAGACGGTGATTGACGTGGAGGATTCTCTGACAGATCCTTCCTTCTCCACGTTCGACTTCTTCGGCTCTGCCCTTTCACTCCATACAGATCTTGAACCGATGATTTCTTTTGTGCTACCGGAGCCTGACTTCATCTGCACATATCTTTACCCGGTAGCAAACACCCGCCTGACTGTTTATCTGGGTGTTATCATTTACTCTCCTGACTCTGTTGACCTCGTTGTTGTTCTCCCACCGAGACTGCAACGACAGTACGGTATTCACCTGACAGATGCCGTCCTGAACCTTGATACAGCATTGTCCCAGCATTTGCGCCCAGCTAGGGGCGTAAACTCTAGCGCTCGTTGAGAGGCACCTCAACATTGATCACATCTGTATAGATCCACTCTGTCCATATCATACATCCATTCTTTCTCACACTCCTTATTCATCTCCTGATCATTCCATACTTAGGGTGTACTTTACCCTAAGTATAGGGGGGTGTCAAACATGTGATTATTCTTTGATTCTTTTTACCTCTGTTTTGTTGCCTATACTTAGGGATATTTTACCCTAAGTATAGGGGGGTAAACTCAGTACATTCTACCCCTCGGTTTTTCCCTTGTGTACAGTCTTCTATACTTAGGATTACTTGATCCTAAGTATAGGGGGATCACCGACTTCTATTGATTTTATTCTTTTATTCGTCGTTGTAGTATACTATTCTTCTCACTTTTCTATACGAAGTACGAGTTATGTCTTTATTTCCAGCTCTTTGATCACTATGAGGACATAGTTCGAGCTAAGTATAGGGGGTGTCGTATATATTGTATATATACTTTAGCCATAACTCGTACTTTCATATTTTTAATATGGCTAAAATACTGTGTAAATACTAAAAAAAGAGATGCAGAAATTTCCTCAAAATTTTTCCTTGTACATACTGGCTAATAAGTCAGGTTAAAATATTTTGAAAAATATTTTGAAAGTAATTTGAAAATCTATTTAAAAAATCTTTTGAAGACTATTTGAAAAGTGTTTGAAAAATATTTTCAACCATTGTAAAAATATTGTGGATTGTAAAAAAAACTTTTCTCTTTGTGTGAAATAAAATGATTTTGTAAAACTATTTGCAAATGTTTAGAAAAATGGTTGAAAAATTATATTGAAAATCTATATATAGTATTTGAAAAATGTTTGCAAAATTGTTTTCAAATGATTGTAAAATAGAGTGAAAAAATTATTTTGGACTATAGTTTTGAAAATTATGTGTAAAATTATTTTCAAATAAATTTGAGGAATATATGCATCACAAAAAATGAATTAAAAAAGAGATAGAGGTAATAGTAAAAAAAATAAAAAAATCCAACGGTGTATATAATTGTATAAATTACTCAAGTTGTAAATCCTTTCTCATGACTCTTGACTCACTTCTTTGTAAATATGTGTATATAATCCCTAACCCTTATCTTTTAAAAAAACTTTGTATATACTTGTATATTTTTCTAACTTTTGCATTAAAAAAAACTTTTGCATGTGCATCATTTTTTAAAAATCCATAAAAATTTCAAAATTTTGAAAATTGTTTCACAAAAAGATTTTGTTTTCTCTATGCATTGTACATATTTTCTTGCATTGGCATGTGCATTTTTCAGGATAATCTTGATAATTAAACTAAGTCTGAATAAATTTGAAGAATGGAGCTTAGTTGGACCTTAATCCACTTAATTTCAGAGGAACCTTATAAGATGTGGAGTTAAGACTTTTCAGGTCCTAGTGACTTAATTCTTTGGGTCCACACGACTATGTTCACATGTCATCTTGATGAGTCTAAGTAGAATATTTAACAACACACACATGATTCTTTCAGACCGTGGCTTACCTTGGACAATGCACTCTACACGTAGCTCTTCATGGAGGAGGTAGTGAGGGGGCAGTTTCTTTTTGCTTGGGGTAGCATACGAGTGTAGTACATCTAGGCGGAACCTCTCGTCCTCCTCTAGGGAGGGAAGTGCGTCTCAACCTGGTTTGGTGATGATGAGGTCTAAAGACAGGAGCTGTGGGATTGCAATAATGCTTCAAAAGAGGGATAGTCTACTGGCTCAAGAGGAAAAACTCCTTATGTACATGTTGCACCTTGTATATATTTTTTTTAAAAAAAATAAAAAAATGCAAAATCTCCAAAAGTGGACAGGCCTGATTGAAAAGTAAAATGCATGCCGGAGTGTATATACAAGTGAAAAAAAAAGAATAAGAGCTTCAAAGTCAAATATTTGTGAGCTTGCAGCGAGTGACATGGCTACACTGGTCATGCATCCAAGGATAGGTAACTACACTGGTTATCGTCCATTCTCTTCTCCATCCCCTCTTCTTGAGCTGGTTGTACTTGAACTTAGAAGGGAATATCCCTGTTCCTCGAGGAAAGAGTTGCTAGACTGGGGGATTAGAGTTACCTTGTTGAGAGAGGTTGTTTCTTTGTTACTTCTGAGATGAGGAGTTATATTCACTTACACCGTACAAGTAAGATTTCATAGTCACAAGAATTTGTGTATGTAGACTTGTTCTGATCTGACTATTGAGGAGACCTGAATAGGAGTCTTGTGGAACTTAGAGTCTGTTAGGTTTTAAATCCATATCCCATTAAGGTTCCGACACACTAATAATCCAAAGGTCCGACAGAGCTCCAGACTACATTTTTATGAAGATAAGTTTAAAGGTCAACATTGTTCTAACTTCTTTCCTTTTTCTTTTCTTTATTTTTATTTTCACTTATTTTCCAAATAAGTGTTTGCTAAGGGACTAGCAAAGGTAAAGTATAGGGAAATGATGAATCCACGATTCATCACCTTTATTCTTTTATTTTAGCTTCATTTTCTTAGCCAAACACCTGTAAATACCACTAATTCCATAAAATTACCATTCTGCATGCATTTGTTAAAATTGTATTTTAAACTTGTTTTGTACATAAATAAAAGAATAAAGAAGAAAAGAAAAAGAAAAGGAGGTATTTATGCAATAAATACAGACTGACCCAAACCCCGAGAGAAGGTCAAGACTTGACCTGATCGACCAGGAATAAAGTAGGGGGAGATAGGATCTTCTGTTAGAAAATCCAAAAATATCTTGTAAATATTTTCATGTATATTTGTACAAAACTCACATTATTTTATTTGTATATAATGTTACCTCAAACTAATTACTTTTGTAAATAAAAGTTGTAAATAAAGTTGTGTTGTAAATAATAAAAATATTTGTAAACTAAAATATTGTATATATTGCAAATAATTACACCCAGAAAAAGCCGCAAAGTGATAATTGAAACATCAATTCCGATTCCATACGAGCTCAAATCAAACCAAACTCACTTCCATTATACTATAAATTAAATTATCTTTCAAATGGCTATGGTTTCGTATTTTTTGGAGTTACGGTTAAAAAGTCGGTTTTCTAGGGTGTATTGTACAGTTTACCCATATATTTATGTATATTTATTTTTATATATAATATATATAATTGTAAATATTGTTTTCATTAAAAGTAAAATTAAAAAATTAAAAAATTAAAAAATCTTTTATAAAAATTATTTCCTTATTTATACATATGTATATTGTATTATATGTGCATAATACTTGTATATAATTAACTTCATTTTATAAAATTCACCAAAAAATTAATTATCTAACTTTAATTAATTAATTTAATGTAATTATTAATTTTATATTTATATTTAATTATTTAATTCATTTATTTGGTTTGATAACTTACCTTATATGTAATGATTTGATTTTATACCTTAATTGGCCACCATTAAGGTGGTTAATTGATTTCCATAAATTACTTGATTTATTTAATTAATTTAATTCCGAATTTCGAAATTAATTATTTTATTTATTTATTTATTTATTTATTTTATTAATTTCACCAATAAAAACATTCCTTAAATATGCATACCTTCCTTTTTCATTTCTCTTCTCTTTTTAATGGACTCCTCCTCCCTCATTCACATTTGATCGATCTTTGGTGGAGAGGAGTCCGATCTCCGAGCATCGTCTTGTTGAAGAAGGGTGCCTAGCCTCCGAGCCGCTCGCTGACAGCGCGTCGGTCTTTGTTGAGGCCATCATGGCATGTCCGAACCCCGAGGTGAGATCCAATTTATTTTGTGTCTTTTAATAGGAAAATCGTAGGTTTAGTTTTTGCGTAGATGTAGTGATTAGTTTTTAGGATTTAGATCACAAAAATTCCATCACATTTTATCCGCCTCCGAAACCGATTTTCATCTCATCTTCTCGATCCCTCCATTTTTCTTTTCTACCTCACGCAACCACGCACCTCCGGTCGCGCTCGGTGGTCGGAGTCTCAGATCCCTCTCCCGCATCGTCGAGATCCGCTCATTCATACATTCCATTTTTTGTGTATAAATTAAAAAAAACACAATCCTTTTTCCTGTTCATCTCACATTTGTTTTTGCAGGGAAAACTTTATAAAAAAAGAAATAAAATTTTTGTTGTCTTTTCTTTCTAATCCTTGTTTTGCAGGAATAAATAACAAAAATAAAAAAAATAGTTGTTGTCTTCTGTCTCTAACATTTTGTTTTGTAGGAAAATATACAAAAAAATATAAAGAAATTCTTTTCTCCTCCATTTACATCTGTTGTTTAAAAAAAAATAAAAAATATACATTTTTTTACCATTTCCTGTAGGTTTCAAAACAATAAAAACAAAAAAAAATCTTAAAGCAGACGGCGGGCCGTCACCCCCGCCACCCGCATCCACGCCTCCACAGCGCGCGGCTACGTGGCAGCGCCGCTACAGGCCCGCCCGTCTCTCCTCTGCGCAAGCCCCCCAGGCGGCCTCCACCGCTCCAGCGGGCGGCGGCGCCTCCCCGCTCCCTTCCGCG
The DNA here is from genome assembly GCA_037367405.1 of Ottelia alismoides. Classification (NCBI taxonomy): domain Eukaryota; kingdom Viridiplantae; phylum Streptophyta; class Magnoliopsida; order Alismatales; family Hydrocharitaceae; genus Ottelia; species Ottelia alismoides. The sequence goes on along the minus strand of JAZKJV010002550.1, from coordinate 69,300 downwards.
ACCCCCTACTCCACTCGCGCCCCAGCCGATCGCGCGGCTCCCGCGCGACCTTCACGCACGTGGGCCGCCTCCTGCTTGACCTCGCAGCCGACTGGCCGCTTGTGCGCCCTCCTCCTAGGCTCCGTCCGCCTCGAGCCGGTGTTGGCTGTCGCCCGCTCCCCCAGCTCGCCATCGCCACATCCGGCCCACGGGGCCCTTTCCGTCGACAGCGCGCGGTGCAGCTGTTGCGCCTCCGCGCGTGGCCGCGTGCACCACGCCCTCCGCTGTCCCCGCCGAAAGTCCGCGCCGCCCACTGTCGTAGATCTGAGGTGGGCAGCGGCACTCCCCTCCATCTTGAGAAAAGAAACGGCCCAACAAACCCTAGAAGAGAAGTCAAATAAAAAAAGGTTTTGGGTAAATTACAAGGAAAGCTCCAGGAAGTTTTTTTGAAATTGCGAAAAGATCCTTGCTCTAGAAGGTCATGTGCTTGGCACATGTTTATTGGATAATTTGCGAAATTTATCCTGCATTTTATTTCTGTTAACTTTTGGTGTAAAAACTCTGAAAAATTACATTTCAGTCCCTGTGTTTACAGACTTGAATTTGCTTGCTCTATTTGAATAAAATAAATGTTTTTATGTATCGAAAAATTCTCAAAAAATTGTGTAAGCTCCTGCTATAGTCTTTAACATTGTATAAATTTTTCATCATTTTTTATTATCACTTGATATATTTAAAAAAATCAAAAACAATGTCTTTTTCCTTTCCTACACTTTGAAAATCCATAAAAAATCGAAATATAGCCTAAAAATTCCAAACAAATTAGTTTAGGTGTATTTTGATCTCTTTTAATTTCTGACCAATTTTGGTGAATTTTGTATTTATAAAACACCAAAAAAGTGCGAAAAACGAAAATTCTTAAAAAAATTGTAAAAAATAAAAGAAAAATCCAAAAATAGTGATCTCGATCTCCATATGTAGATTGTTTTGTAATGTCTCTTAAAAATAATTCTCAGGTATTTTGACTCTTAAAGGATTTTTAAATTGAAAAATACTCCTGGCTGTGAATAGTCTCTTTATTTTCCATTGTTTTATTTTTATAAAATTTCAAAAACATAAGAAAATTGCGAAAAAATACCAAAAATATTTTAATATATATAACCCAAAAACATTTTCTTTGGATTTTTTTTGTATATTTTTTATCTTTCTAAAAAATATAAAAAGAATGGTGTTTGTGTGTTTTTGTGCATTTTGTGCTTATTCGAAAAATACAAAAAAATTATAAAAGTCAAAAACCGCTAAAAGAATAACTCTGAAATTTGGCTACTTAGTTTTTAAATCGTGCTCCTTGTGTTCGACCCTGGTTGCTATACCAGGTAAAAAGAATAGCGAAAGCCGCTTACATTTCACATTTTTATTGATTCATCTTTTATTGAGTGGTTTAAAATATAAATTTTTCTGATTGACCGCGCTTGGTGATTTGGGTCACAACGAACATTGTTAATTACATACTTAACCCGAGTCTCAGGCGTGTCATCATTATTTAATGCTAATACATGCAATTAAATATTAATCTAAAGGCATTAAATAAAATCTACAACTAAGACATACTTAAAAATCACTAAAAAGAACCCCGAGCGATGTCAGGCCACGAGGTAGACCTCACAGTGACAGAGGATGGTTGGAGATGGTGGAGATCACCTTGAAGCTGCTCCTTGTTCCAACCAAAATCTTAGCGAGGAATTCGTCACCTTCCTCGAGCCATTGCGTGCAAAAGGAGGTAGAGAAGGTGGCCAAAAGGGATTCGAAAATTCGAAGAAGCTCAACCGTAATATTATGTACATGTGATAGATAGGGGTCAAAGGACGAGGTGGCTTGCTCAATGCGGATGCTCTTGGATAGAGAAATCGAGTTGGTGTGATAAAGGGAAGATCGAGAAAAAAACGTTAAGAAGAAAGCAACCCGAATGGATCTCTACAACGATCGGGGAAAAATGGAAGAAATGGGTCAAAACGAGCTCTGACAGACCTACTCGCCTTGGGTAGAAGAGCTTATTGGGGTCAACTCTTGACTTCCCCTGGTTGGTCCACGTGGACCAACCGGAAAAAAGGCGAGTTAAAATTATTTCAAAAATAGATAATAAATAATAAATGATTTATTAAATTAAAGTTGTAAAATAATTTTTTTATTATATTAATAAAGTATTTTAATATGATTTTTATTTATTTTTATGAATTTATTTATTAAAAGTCACTTTTTAAGGGTATATTTATAGGTATATTTACCTTTGTTTTGTACATTTTATATCTATTTTGTAATTTTGATTTAATTATTTTGTTTCATATTTTATATATTTATACTTATTTTTATACATTCGAATATTTTTTATTATATTTTTCTGATACATTATGTGCACTTAAATAAATCAGGGCATTAAATATATAGGTATAAGTAAAGGTATTTCTTCTATGTATTTTTATATACAATTTTATTTCTGCATTTTATTTATGGTTTTATTCTATTCCAAATACAATATTATAAAAATATAAAATTATAAAATTATTAACGAATAAATAAAATGAATATTTTATTCAGATAAAGTATACAGTAGAGGTCCAAAACCTAACTTTCACAACTTAACTCTAAATGAAACCACCTTCATTAAATAGGTTATTAAAAGTTATATACAATAAAAGGTAGATTTGATACATTTTAAGTCTCTATTAGGAGATATTAGTCTCAGAAATTTTGATTTTGGCTTTTTATTTAAAGTATAAAATGTACATTGTACATTAAATTTGTGTAAAATCAATTTTGTATTTGTCTATATATTATTATCTACAACATCATGTCAAATGTTTCTTTATTAGAGATATAAAAAAATAAAATAAAATAGTTCCAAAAATACAATATTGATGAATAAAAGATTGAGATTATTATTGATTTATTGCCCCTTATCTCCCCATACTTTATTCCTTATCGACCTAGTCATCAAGATACCTAGGTCTCGGGGGTTTAGGATCATAAATAACTTTGATATTTTATTCTTTTTCTTTTATTTTCTTTTCTTTATTCTATAATTTTGGTATTAAAAGTTTAATTTTTATACAATAATGGAACAAATAATGAATGTTAATGTGTACAAAATAATGCTATTTACATGCATTAGCTAGGCTTTTTAATGCTAAAAGATTAGAATATAGGTGATGAAATGGAGATTCATCATCAATGTTTTCAAAATGATATATATTTAAATTATATTAAGGATTTTTTACTGTATGAACCTTACAAACCTTGAAAATTACCTTTTGGGCCTTTTAAACAACATATTTCTCCCTCGACCCCTTAAATTTGCTAACTCTTACCACATGAACCATGTGGTTAATCTGTTTGAAGCTCGTGGGGGTTCTCGGAGGTAATTTAAGAGGTCAATGGGGAAATTACGTTGTGTAAAGGTCGTAGAGAAAATATAACAAGTTTCTAAGGTTCGCTGGGTAAAAATCTTTTATATAATTATATAATTAAATGAAGTATACTCATGAGATGTAAAGACCATAAAAATTTGTAAAGAGTTTGAGAACTTGAGAACAAGAATAAAATAACAATTAATATGAAATTTATGGCGAATACTTTTTTCCCTTACGGTCAAGGAAATCTAAATATTATAACTGAAATTCTATAAATATATATAATTAAAAAAAGTCCCATTACCTATAATTTTAAGAGAAATTAAATTGTACCAAGTGTAGATTAGTTGATCTTATTTTTTATACATCATTTTTTATCTTCTACGTTACAATAAAATTGGTTAATAGCAATGAGTAACTTGAGATTTTTCATTGTTAAATACTTTGATCTTAAATATATAATAATGAATAATGTTTTTTTGGCAAAACTATTTTTTTTCTGCCATGGATATCATATTCATTATTAAATATTCATAAAAGAAAGACTACCTATAGACTTAAATGTTAAGAACCTTTTTTTGAGGGAAAAAGGGTGTCGAACCGTAAAGGTGGACACCCAAAAAACTTTTATTCACATGATTAGTTACAAACAGTTACAGTGACCAAGACCCACGTAGGAGTATGGAATGTGCAATTACATTTTCGATATAAAATCTCTCTCCCCGAAAAATAGTTCCATTCCTTCCCAACCAAATAGCCCACAGGATAGATGCTGCGTGTTGTTTCTCCGCTATTGTGCTAGATCCGAATGAGTCAATTGATGCCCAGAACTCTCTAACCCCCGAGGAAGAAATAGAAGATAAGTTGGCCTCTGACCAAATCTGTCTCGAGGAAGAACAAAGGAAAAATAGATGGTCAGCATCCTCCATTTCCTCTCCACATCGTACGCAAGAGCTATTAGCCCCAAAGAGCCTAGCCCTCTGTGCAACCAGTCAATACCCGTTCTCTACCGAACAACCAGAGAAAGACTTTCACTCTTTAGGAATCTTCCAAGACCATATTTTCCTAACCTTGGTATAGCAATTCCTGGATCAAAACGGTGGATGCATATAAGGCTTTGTAGGCTTTTTTCACAGTAAAAGTACCATCCGCCCATCTCCAAAAATTAGTTTCCTCTCCATTCCTCAGCACAGGGATTTAAAAAAGGAGCAATCTGAGGAAGTACCGAGGAGACCCCGTGCCAAAAATTTGAAGGCTTTATCCTTCTATTGGGACGCCACTCGATATTGCCTGTCACATCATAAATCTTCCTCAAAAGTGTACAGAGAGTATCCGATCCTTCACCCCAGATACGAGTAACCCATTTAGCCAGGAGGGCCTTGTTCATCACCTCAAGGTTCAGAACTCCCAAGCCACCATCTTCTTCCGTAAGCGTCACAATCTCCCACCTAACCAATGGAGTGTCGGCCCAAAAGAAACTCCGCATCAAAGTCTCCAATCATCTCCCGAATCCCCACCGGGAGCAAGCGGGAGGATAGAAAGAAAATGGGAATTGCAGAGAGAACCGACCTCAAAAGCACCAAGCATCCACCACGTGATAGGCAAGAAGCGCGCCAACCCGCAAGCTTGTTCTCAAGTTTCTCAATCACAGGTATCCAATCTGATTGTTTTAAACGGCCATCCACCATAGGTAACCCCAAATAGGTGATCGGGAGAGCCCCACGCCTTGAGAGAAGTAGCGATCCACAAGCCTCGATCTCCCCCTCCGTAAGGCCGAAGGGAACAAACACTGATTTCTCCTCATTGAGCTTCAGCCCTGAAACAGATCCGAACAGTTCCAAAACTGTAGCAATGCCTTCAGCCTCGCGTGCTCAACCCTCCACAAATAAAATCATGTCGTCCGCAATACTGCAAGATTGGGATTGACAAATTCTGAATCTTGTAGCCTTGAATGAAACCTCCCTCCACCGCACGAGTAGCCATCCTCGACAACGCATCTGCTACAATAACAAATAAGAGAGGGGAAAGTGGGCATCCCTGCCTAACCCCCCTCTGTGGCTGAAAAATCCCCCCTCCTGCCTACCATTAACCAGGATTGAGCAAGAGGTCGTCGTCACACACCTCTTCATCCAAGAGATCCACTCATCTGGGAAACCACGTCTGGAAAGATATGCCCAAATGAACTTCCAACTAACACAATCATATGCTTTGGAAAAGTCAATCTTCCAAAGCATACCTTTGACATTCCTCCTCTTCCAATCAGCAACAATCTCTGAAGCAATGACCACACCGTCCATCATATGTCTACCAGGAATAAAAGTTGTCTGCGAGTTACTGATAATGCCATCCAAGACAATACGTAGCCTGTTTGCAAGAACCTTGGCAACATGAGATATATGGCATTTGAAAGGGCGATAGGTCTGAAGTCCTCCATTCGCACTGCCCTCTCTCTCTCTTAGTTAAAAGGAAGATTAAAGATCGATTTAGTCGATCAAAGCCACGATTCTCTCCTCTGAGCTCCTCAACAATAGCTAACACATCTTGTCCCACCAAGTCCCAGAACTCACGAAAGAAGAATACAGGAAACCCATCTGGTCCTGGAGAACCATCTGCATTTAGATGAAAAACTGCTGCACGGACCTCCCTGAAGTGTGAAAGGGCAAACCAACTGCGATGCCCTAGCCTCCGATAGTCGAGGAACTTCTCTATCATGCCATCGAATCCACTAGGATGATCCCCTCCTACTCACTTCCCTGAAATGTTCAACAACCGCAGCCCCGATTTCCCTTTCTCCTTCCACGTGCATTCCCCTAATCTCCAAAGAATGGATTAAATTTCGCCGCCTCGTGCCATTTTGCCATTGCATGGAAAAATCTTGTATTCGCATCGCCCTCCTTTAACCATTTTTGCCTCGACCGCTAACTCCACTCTACCTCTCTTTTCTTGTCCTCCTCTAGAAGCATAGCTTGATAGCCCAATCTCATCAATTTCTCCTCCTCTGAAAGATCCATGTCGTCCTCAAGTCTGTCCAACCGATCCACCTCAGCCTGCGCACGGTCCCTCCTTTCACTCCGTCGCATTCTGATCTCCTTCGAAGTTTCACCAGCATCAACAGAAGTACCCTCAAACGAGACGCCATATCCCTCGACGCTGACCCAGATGAGCCAACTCCCCTCCATCACTGAATAATACGATCCCTGAGACCCTCCTCCAGGAGCCAAGAGCGCTCGAATCGGAACGGGCTGCCCAAACGAACGGACTCACCCGAGTCCCAACAGATAGGAGTGTGATCCGAGTGACTTCGCGGCAGGGACCTAGAAAACGCCAGCGGGAAAGCTTCAAGCAGCTCAATCGAACACCAAGAACCGATCCAACCTTGATCTTGAAGAGGTATTCAGCCAAGTAAAATGGGAATTCGAAGCATCAAACACTTCCATAGAGAACTTCCTCAACAAAATCTCTGAATGCATGTGAGCCAGGATCCAACCCCCCTCGATCCCGAGGTCGATCTGAAGAGAAAAGTGTGGCATTGAAGTCACCACCAATGAGCCAAGGAAGGTCTCCATATCGTGCCCGAATCATAGAGAGCTCGTCCCACATGTTTGATCTAGTATGCGCACCTGAAGGCCCATAAACTGTAGACAGAAGAAATCGAACCCCATCATTCTTGCGAGGCAGTACCACTGACAATGAGTGTTGAGCCTCCACCAAATCACTCAACTCCAATAAGTCACCATTCCAACCAACAAGGATGCCTCCTGACGCACCTTTAGAGGCCACCGTTCTGAACTGTGAAAGTCTAGCCCCAGATAAAGATCTCCATCGGGGAAGGTCCCAAACCTCAATCTTTGTCTCTTGCAAACAAACCACATCTGCCCGCCACTCATCCAATAAGGACCCGACTGCTCGACGTTTCTCCTGGCTGCCCCAGGCCCCTCACATTCCACGAGATGATCTTCATTTATAAACCGAGGGGTTTTCCCCCGCCAGCTCCACCTGAACACACTTAGCCACCTGCTGCCGAAAGCTCTCCACCAGTACCTTTTCTACCGGCTCTCCACCTCCACATGAGCACAATGATCCGGCATAACACATTCCCTCTGAAGCATGGGGTTCAGCTCCCACCCTCATCACTTCCAAAGGTGTCGGATCATACTCTAGACGACGACGCTTTCTTGAACTAGGCAAAAATACAGCCGTGCACTGAAGCTTCTCTGGTCCATCTATCCCAACTCCCCTGCCCATTCCACCTCTCCTCTCCATCTTGCCACTACGCGCCCAACATCCTCTTGCTGCCTTCTTCAAGCTCATAAAGGTAAACAATCCTCCACCCCGTACAGAACCTACGCTTCTGCTTGCATCAACTGTCCGATTGTTGTTCAAGGTATGGGTGGCGTGAGGAATCTATCGCCAACTTCGTGGTAGGACATCCAGACGTGACCACGTCTGCCAATTGAATGGGGGCCAATAAGTGCGTCTGTTATAAAGACAGGAACTGGACTCTCCGCAGACGACATAAAACCCGTGACCACCTTGCTGCCCACGTCTCTTTCCAATTCGTCACTCCCAATAACGGCACTTTGCATGGCAACATGCATTGAATGGCTCCCAAATCGGATGGGAGTGGCGACTTGAGTGGATCCCGTTGAAAGGCTCATAATGAATGGATCCCACGTCACCTTCGTGCTCATGCATCGCATGGTTCCAAAATTTGGAAAGACTCCCTCCTACGAAAAGTCACAGTTTTGATTTTCAAAAGTTTCTCGATTCATCCATGGGGAGTTAATACACGTATTAACTTTGCCATTCAATTCCGAGGAAAGTTGCGCAATTTCCCCATCGGTTACGCCAATCGACTCTCCGTGCCCGCGCGTCTCCTCCGCTACCGGTGACGGAAGTTCCTGCATTGCCGCCTCCTCCAGCTTCCCACCTCTGTTCATCAAAGGATCTCCATGGTTCCCGGAGACCCTGACACAGATACAGAGGCATCATCCACCATTTTGAGGTCGAGAGGGAACGACGTCCGACCTACAATCATGGTCACCGTCTCCGGCAAGGGGCAAGGCGACCCAAACAGTTCCACCATGACCTCAGAACCACCACCCGGTTCAGACCATCCGAGAGGAGTGCAACAACGTTTCCCAATGATGCTAAGCAAGCCTGGACCACGTCAAGACGTCTACATCTCAAAGGAACTCCAGATATCAAAACCCGCCTCAAAATCTTCCCCGCAAATAGTTCAGCACCATCTCGAAATCGAGTCCTCCGCCACGGACGACCAACCAAGGGCCCGATGCCTCCCTTCAAAAGAAGGGTCTCCTCCTGCTCCGAAAGGCCCCGGGCACACACGACCCCATTTCCGACGGCCACGACGTCTCCTTCAAAAGTTGAATCAAATAGGAGCAAAAGATCCTCCATCGCTCGAACTTATCACCGGCATACGCATCCGCAACAAGATGCCGATCCCGGACCACCACAGCCCGCTCATGTGCTTGAGCCTTAGGCCGCCAAGTCCCCACGTCGATGGCAGACACTTCTCCGATGTCCGACTCCATTACATCTGAAGCACACAATATCCTTTGAGCATGATTTTGCGAGGTGACCAACATCTCCACGGCGGAAGCACCGACTCGACTCCAACCATTTCTTTCTTCGCCCAGCCTTCGCCCTGACCAAAGACCAGCCAACATCGGTGTCGACCTCAGCCTCGGCCATTTCCACGTCCCGGTCTTCACCGGTGCCTCCCCCAACTCTCCCTCTGTCATCCCCAGATCTTCTTCCCCTTCTCCCTCCCGCACTTACCCTCTCTTTCCCCCTCCCCCCCCCCCCCCACCCCCCCCCCTTCCTTCTCCTTCCCTCTCTCTCCCTCTCCTTCCATCAACTCCTTCGCGTCAAAATATTAACCCTTAAATGTTAAGAACCTGTAGTATATAGTTACTAATTTAGCAACGAAAACGTCACCAGATAATTGTTATATGATCCGTTGATGGCGATATAACAATGAATACGATATTAGTTGTGAATGTAAATATTCAATCAACACATAATATTCATTATTATATATTTAACTTTATAAGATATGTCAACGAATGTTTTATATTTGTTGTAATTTTTCAATTTTGTTGGAGTGTTATAAAGTTAATCCTTTTCCTTTTAGAAATCATTAAGAGAGTGCTCACAGAATTTTAAATAGACACAAAAATATGGGTACACAATTTTTTTTCCATTTTAACAATTATAACCAATGAAGTTGTTATTCAAACAGTTATGTTGATAATTTAATTAAAAAAAGTTTAACTGTCGTTATAGTAACATATGAATGTGTATTTCTTATTCCATATGGTCTCCCCTAATCGAAACTCCTGGCATCCCCACTTTGCCACCCTACATCTCAAGGACTATTTTGCATTCCGATTTCTATTGCGATTATGGAAATTGGCTGTATTAATTAATTTTCTTATTTTTCAACTTTGATTTTGTTTTCATTCTCGAAAAAAAAAAGATTTATCGATTGATTTGTTCTTCCCTCCATCTATTACGATGATCAGTTCATGCATCCCATCAATCTCTCATATATCGCTTCCTGTATTTTACCAATCAGTTGCACATTCATTTTTTCACATCCTGTCTAGCATACTGTTAATGATTATGTCTGATATCTTTTTGAGGTATGCACTTACTGCTATGCTCGCTATTCGTCTGTGAAATAAAATCTGTGCATCACGCAAAAACTGGAGATTCGGTCACCTGAATTAACTTGTATCGATTGAATAAAGTCATCCATTATTGCTGAATGTGTCACTGAATCGCGTGTTTTCTGCGGACAGGTATGTCGTACTGCAAGTCTTCTTGAACTCCTTTGGTTTACATTTGTTCCTGCGATGGAAGTTCAGGACACCAGTTTGGACATTTTACTGTGCGATTTTTCATATGGAACTAGATTAGATGTGCGAATATTTACTATACTGTGCAGTGTACCGTGATATTAAATATGAATTATGGAATTGATTTTTTATTGGTTCCTGATACATTTATCTGTTGGCTTAGATTCACTAGAAGATCAACAGATCTGATGGTATTCAACTCTGCTCCTGATGTTGGAACTGTACGTTCTTGTTCAAACTTATGAAATGATTTTTTTTTTCTATCACAACTTCATGCTCTTAGGATTAGAGTCAAATTAGGATAGTATTCCTAATGAGATTGGACTCTTAATATTAATAGTTGTTAAATTGTATTCTATTTATAGTCCTATTGAGAATAGGATTATGATGTTGTAACAAGACAATATATAAAGGGGGTGGGAGACATTGCCTTCACACCACCACAAGAACAATGTAACACTTACAGAGGGAGGGAGGGAGGAAGAGAGGGAGAGAGAGAGAGAGAGGAAAGATATGAGATAGCGAGGGAATGGAGAGAGTTGTACTCATTCTAATTTATAGTTATCTTTCTTTTACGGTGGTCGCGAAAGGTGACTGACCACCGTTATATCTTGTTGTTCTTTCTTTTACATGCTTCAGTGGTAGTGATCGATTGTGCATCTGTATATGAGGGTTCATCCGATATCTGAGTATAGTTGATACTGGATCGCGTCCCATCAGCTGGTATCAGAGAAGAGTTGGTATCGTGTCGTGCCCCAGCAATTGTTGAGTTGTATTTTATTTATAGTCCTATTGGGAATAGGACTAAGCGGTTGTAACTAGGATATGTATCGAGGGATGAGAGGCATTGCCTTCACAACACTATAAGAACAATGTAACCCCTAGAGAGGGAGAGGGAGAGAGAGAAGAAAGATATGAGAGAGTGATGGAACAGAGAGAGTTGGCTGACCACTGTTATATCGTGTTGTTCTTTCTTTCACGTGTTTCCGTGGTGGTGATCAATCGCGCATCTTTATCCAAAAGTTCATTTGATATCCGAGTAGAGTTGATACCTGATCGAGTCCCATCAACTGGTATCAGAGTAGAGTTGATACCAAATCGTGCCCCAACACAAGCATCCCATGTTTGATTCGATATAATTTGGCTCTGCCCTTTGTGTTGGTTAATTAAAAGATGTGTAAAAACATGGTGATGAATTTTCCCTTAGGCAATGCAATTGATATTGTTTAGCACTATCCAAATGTTGTCTGTTATGCTTGCTGAAAGGTTGAGGGTTATGGTACGTGCCAATGCCTACTTCATCAAGTGATCACAATCAGATGCTGGATAAAGTTCTCAAGATCTAAGGAAGTATTGTGAAATGCTTTAATATTATATAAGGAATCTGTACCACTTATTTTGCTGGATGTCATATTGCTGAATCTTCATCAAATGATTAACAAGTCCATCCATTACCCAATGAATTGTCTATGTTAGAGCTCTCCATCTTGATAATAGACTGATACTGAATGTGTGCATCTTTGTTAGAAATAATTTGACATTGCGACATATGCTGATCACGTGTTAAGCCAACAAATAGTATCTTGTATTTCAATCCACGATTTCAGTTTGAGGGGATCGTATAGTATCCAAAGTGCTTCGGATTTGAACACCTGAAACTCTCCATTAAATTCTTGATCTTACTTAAAATACATGACTTCCGTTTAGCTTGCAAGGCTGTAGAGCCTTATCCGATTTAGCGTTGTGGGTAATTGCGTGTCTTGTTGCACAGATTAATCTATTATAGAGATTAAAAACTGTTACTGCAGGTGGTATTGCCATATACTGTACTGTTGCGAGTAGGGGAAATAAATAAGCACAAACAAACAAACCACGTCCACATATATTTACAAGGTTCACTATTAAGTGGACTACGTTGTGAATGGCCACGATCGTTTTCACTATAAATAGTCAAGGTAGAACACAAGAACCCTAACTCTAGTGTGTTTATATGGTACTCCCAATCCTTATGGAGGGTGCAGAAAAACGATCATGTAAACCATGCAGATATGGAGGGTCCTTGTTCTGTTGCAAGTAGTGGAAACAAACAAGCACATGCACAAAAAAGAAGAAGCAAGTGACACACACGTGGATTTAAATGATTCATTTGTGTAACCGGGCCATGGACGGCGATAATTGATTTCACAATATGTGGTGAAGGTAGAATACATAGAATATAGAGAACCCTAATCCCATGGTGTTTATATAATACTACTCCCAATGCAAAGGGATCCCAGCGACAAAAGGATACAACTAGAATTTTGTTTCTGGTCCTTTTTGTCAGAACAGAATGTGAGGATTCGAAGCACGAGAACATGTTTCTGTGGAGAATTTGAATATGAGATAATTTAATTAAATTAAAAGCCAAGTTTGAGTTGGAAGATGTAGCATGAGGTGGAGCAACTGGTGCTGTCGAAAAACATGCATGTCAAGACATAAATAGGCACAGCATTTGTTCTGTCCCATAACAAAAATTTGAATCAAATAGAATTTCTTGTTTTGAAATAGTGCTATTAGAAATGATTTTATGCTATTCAAGTGAATCATAATTCAGTCACTCTTTACATCAGGTAATGTGCATTAATGTTGTTGGTATGGAGTAATGCTAAGTGATGCTCTTAAATTTAATGTGTCGTACCATTTGAAAAAAAGCCAGAAACATAAAACACGTTTTAAATAATATTCTATGGGGATTATTCTGTTAAAATAATCCATAGGTTTTTCTGTTGAGAATGCAGATTCTGTCAAGATGCATGAATTTATTCTGTCGAAACTGTGAACTGCCAACGAACATGGGCCAAATATTATCAGCAACATATATTTGCTATTTATTAAATTGCATCTCTGATAATCTTTACTCACATGTAATAAGTGTTGAATCGCATTCAAGTCAATATTCACCTTAATTAATTGGACATACTATAACAAATATTTTAAATATTCGTTGCCATGACAATAAATATTATTTGTTGTCAAATCATCTCTTGTAAGTGTCACTATTCCCCGTTACCGGTTCATATAATGACGATTTTTCCATTGATTATTCATTAAAATTCATATTAATTGTTGCTAAATTTAGCAAAGCTCATGAATAACTTTTGTTGTATGATTCATCATGAGTAATATAGCAACGAATACCATTATTCATTGCAAATTTAAAGAAGTAAGTGATAAATAATATTCGTTGTTATATATTTAACTATAGAAAATATGACAATGAATATTAAATTATTCATTGCCTTAATCCAATTTTCTTGAACTCATGCTATATTGATTCTACTTATCGAGCTGCAAATTGTTGGATTTTTGAGTCCGGAAAGTTAAGTCTTTGGTGGGAATTTGACAATGGAGTCCATTCCACACTTAAAGAAAAACGAGTTACGGTCATATATGTAATGTGGTAACGGAAACTTGTGGCTACGATAACTGCGTGACCACTAGTTTTTTATAGCTACAATTCCGTGGCCGAAGTCTTCAAATATGTAAGGACATTCATGCAAGAGCTGTGGCTACGACAACTTCGGTAGTTACTTGTAGTTGCCATGACATATTTGTGATGAGAGAACTCTCGCGACGAAACTTGTAGTTGCAACTACAGGCCACAACTTGTTGTTGTCAGAGCCTAATTCTGTGGGCACAAACTCCACATCCATGAGCATATTTTTGTAGCTGCAACTTGTTTTCCTTGTAGTGCCATATCGTTTATCCTTGATATGGATAGTGGGATAAGTAGGAAGATATTCTTCAATGTCATGGTTCGTTATGCACAACCTAGAATATGTGAAAGGGAAGTGGGAGACAAACGATTAAAAGGCAACATATATGAACATAATATCTATTTGCATGAAGGATCATAGTGTTGATATCCCTTTTAGGTTGATGGAGGTGTTTGCCCGCCTCTTCTTATTATGTAAGACAATAGATTTATACACTTGTAAAACCAGGGCTGTTATTTTAGAGTGAAGTGTTTCCAAAGGATCGAACTCCTATTAAAAATGTTACGATAATTGATTTAAGGTGTGTTGGTATGTTCTTGTTTGACTCACATATACGAGAAAGATACACATTAACCAGACTAAACAGTTGAGATAGATGAGCTTCATTCTGGAAATTGATTTCCATGAAGACCTTAAATTTCAAAAAAACAATAAGAGATAAGGTTCTCTAATCTCAAAATTAGAATACTTTGTTGTATTATAAGTATTCTCGAGGTAAGATGGTACTTTATCTATAGCATCTGTTCCGAACAAAATAAAGAAACCAACCTTCCTCATTCATCCAACGGAAAGAGCTTATAATTGGACGTTCAACAAATCCATTATTCTCAGTTCTTGATTTAAAAATAGGACTAGAATTCGGGTGCAATCTCATTACGTATTAAGGTAATAACAAATTAAGAAAAGAAAATCAAAAGGAGACTGACGCCCGATTTCTGTCACGTCGAGTTATTATATCTTTCAAAGAACATGATCAATAGAAACGTTGGGTCAGTCAAGGCCAATTACTTCCTATACTTGTGCCTATATGGGCAAGTTCTTAGTTGTCCATAATATTGTCGTATCGAAGGAATTAGGATGAAGATTCCATATATTAGTGATACGAAGAGCTTATGTAAATTAGAAAAAAACAAAAACAAGAATTATCGACAGACAAAAAGAATCGGCCAACATGGAGTTGAAAAACAACGATATATACTTAAATTTACAGACGTAGTGCGTTGTGTTTTACAGAAATCATAGTACGCTGATCTATGACTTTCATCCTCGGTGGGACTTCTGATAATCTATGATTCGTCACCTTTAATCTTTCATTTTGACTAAAATCTTTGGAAAAATATATGTAAATATTAACTAATTTCTATTAATTAATATTCTAACCACAATTGTTAATATTATATATTTAACATTTATTTTATCCAAAATAAAATAATAAAGAGAAAATTGAAAAATAAAGGAAAAAGAAGAATGTATATAAAATATACAGATCGATCCTAATCCTAAGACTGGGTCAATATTGACATGATCGACAAAATAAATAAGGAGGGGAGATGATCATAATGTATAAAATATCAGAAAACCAAGACAATAAAAATATCTTTATTCATTTTCCACCTTATTAATATTTCACCTAATTTTTTTCTCATTAAAGAAATCTCAATTCAAAATACTTTCTTTATAAAAGTTGTTCATAAAAATATATATTATTTTATAAAATTATCAAAAAAATATTGAATATAAAAATAAAATAATGCAATGAATCGAAAAAGTCATAAAAACCGATATTCGAGGTTCGTAACTATTTATAAAAAACTCCAAATTGACTAAACTCACTTTAAATTTCATTTTATACCTAATACTATTTATGAATAATATAAAAAAAATATTAAAATAAAACGAGTGAGTTTTAACATTTGGGCCCCATTGTATATGTGTACTATGTGTAGAAACTTCCTGACTTTTTAATTAATTAACCATAACACCATTTAACTTATTTCTTTATTAATGTGTTTATAAAAATCATTAGAAAAATATAAAAATATAACTTAAGTAAAAAAGCCAATAAATCCTGAAGCCACAAAGTCGCTACCTAAATTTTCCGAACCTCAAAACTTGGCCATATGAGCTCTGAATTGGCAAACTCAGTTTTAAATATCATTTTAATTTATCTATCAAATGACATTAATTTTACTAAAATCGAAGTTAATGTGAAAAATGTGGGTTTCGGTACCGTATTGGTATATGTTTTGCAATATACAATAATTTATTATTCTTTAATATATGTTATTTATATACTTTAAAATTAAATTAAATTAAAGTCTTTAATTATTCATTTATTAATTAATTTAGTTACTTATTATGTAATATTTAATTATTCATTAAATTATTAAATTAATTCATTAATTATATTTGATTAATTATTTAGTTACTAATTACTTAATTATCCCTTTAATTATCTTTTAAATTAATAGGAATTAAATTATCTATTTATATATTATTTTTATTTAATTTTCCCTCTCTTTAACTTTCCCTTCTTTCTCTCTCCTCTCTTCTCCTCTTTCTCCCCGTCACCTTCTTCCTCTTCTCACGTCGCTGCTTTTTTTTTGAAGGAAAAAGGGTGTCAAACAGTAAAGGTGGACACCCAAAAACTTATATTCACAAAGTAAGTACAAGGTTACAGTGACCAAGACCCACGAATGAGTCTGGAATGTTCTAATACATTTTCAATATAAAATCTCTCCCCTCGAAAAATAATTCCATTTATTGCCAACCATATCGCCCACAAAATAGATGTCGCATTAAGTTTCTCCATTATTGTGGAAGTTCTGGGCAACCTAATGGATTCCCAAAAATCTCTGACCCCGGAGGATGCAATAGTAGGTAAATTGGCCCCTACCCAAATCTGTCTAGAGGAGGAACAACGGAAGAACAGATGATCTACATCCCCTACTTCCTCTCCACATCGTTTGCAAGAGCCGTTAGCACCAAAAAGTCTGGACCTCCGAGCACCAGTCATTACTCGCTCTCTTCCGAACAGCCAAAGGAAAACTTTCACTCTTTTAGGAATCCTCCAAGACCATAACTGCCCTAATACTGGCATTGCAATTCCCGGATAAAAAACGAAGCCTGTATATAAAACTTTGTAAGTTTTTTTCACAGTAAAAGCACCATCTGCCCAAGTCCAATAAGTGGCTTCATCACCATCCCCCGGCACCGGATTTAGAAATGGAGAAATCTGGGGAAGTATTGCGCACACGCCTCGCCAAAAATCTGAAGGCCTTACCACTCTACTGGGACGCCATTCTAGGCTACCTGTCACACCATAAATCCTCCTCACTAGCAAACAAAGAGTATCTGAACCTCCACCCCAAATACGAGTGATCCACTTAGTTAGGAGGGCCTTGTTCATCACCTCAAGGTTTAAGACTCCCAAACCACCATCTGCCTCAGTAAGCGTCACAATCTTCCAACTAACCAGTGGAGTACCAACCCAAAAGAATCTACGCATCAATGACTCCAAACGTCTATTAATCCCCACTGGGAGCAAGCGAGATGATAGGAAGAAAATAGGAATCGCAGAGAGTACCGACCTCAAGAGCACCAAGCGTCCACCCCGTGATAGGCAAGAAGCACGCCAGCACGCAAGCTTACGCTCAAACCTCTCAATCATATGTAACCAATGTGATTGCTTTAGACGGCCGTCCACCAGTGGTAACCCCAAATAGGTGATTGGCAGAGATCCCTGTTGTGAGCGCTGGAATGCCCCACATGCCTCGATCTCCTCCTCTAGAAGACCAAAGGGAACAAAGGCTGATTTCTCCTCATTGAGCTTTAACCCTGAGACAGCCCCAAACAACTCCAATACTGTAGCAACTCCCTCAGCTTCACGAGCTCCACCTTCCACAAACAAAATTGTATCATCAGCATACTGTAAGATTGGGATAGATAAACCATTTGAATTGTAACCCTGAAAAAAAATTCCCTCCACCGCACGAGTGACCATCCTTGACAGCGCGTCTGCCACAATAACAAAGAGAAGAGGAGCTAGCGGGCATCCCTGCCTAACCCCCCTCTGCGGCTAGAAAAATCCACCCTCTGGTCTTCCATTAATTAACACTGAGCAAGAAGTCGTCGTCACACATCTCTTCATCCAGCTAATCCACTCATCTGGGAAACCACGTCGGGAGAGCGATGCTCAGATAAACTTCCAGCTAACACAATCATACGCTTTGGAGAAGTCAGTTTTCCAAAGTAAACCTTTGACCTCTCTTCTTTTTCAATCATCAACAATCTCCGAGGCAATGATTACACCATCCATCATAAGCCTCCCAGGAACAAAAGCTGTCTGGAAGTCACTGATAATATCACCCAAAACAACACGCAACCTATTAGCAAGGACTTTCGCAACAATGAGGTATATTGCATTTGAAAGCGCAATAGGCCTGAAGTCTTCAATTCTAACCACCACCTCTTTCTTGGGCAAGAGGAAAAGTAAGCACCGATTTAACCGATAAAAACCACGATTTTCCTCCCTCAGCTCTTCCACCACAGCTAACACGTCCTGACCCACCAAATCCCAAAATTCACGGAAAAAGAAAGTAGGAAAACCATCTGGCCTTGGAGAACCATCTGCATTAAGATCAAAGACTGCTGTACGAACTTCCTGAAGGGTGAAAGGTGATGAATGCTCATTCATCACTCTTTATTCTTATATTTTAGCTACAAAAACCTTTGCAAATGCATGTATATTCATGTAAATACAAATAATTATCAAAAGCATGCATTGTATAAAGTTTAATAATTAGCATGTTTTTGTGCAAAAATAAAAGAATAAAGAGTAAAAAGAAAAAGAGGGAAATACTTATAATAAATATTGAGCAACCTAACCCAAGGGAGGGCTCAGCATGGGCCTGACCGCATAAAAACCAAAGTAGAGGGAGATAGGGGTTCATGTGTGTAAACAGTTATGTAAATAAAATAAAAGTATTTTCCTCACAAGAATAGACTCAAATTGGTTTGTAGATAATTGTATATATTTCTAAATATAAAATCAAGATAAAAATATAAAAAGTAATAAAACAAAACAAAAACCCTCACCTTGTGCATATTCATCATGTACATAGCCACTCCTATATTTATTTTACCCTATAAATACATAAAATTAATCCAAAAAATTTGTAAATATTCCATCTTTTATGTTGTAAATAAATTAAATAAAAACAATTAAAACAAAAACAAAACAAAAAGAACAAAATTAAAAACACAAAAATATATTGTAAATATACCATGTATATACATGTACATATATATTTATTTCACCCCTGTACATATATAGTAAAAATAAAATAAAAATACCCTTTTATTCCTAATATTATACTATAAATAAATAAAATACAAAATAGGAATAAAAATGCACAAAAATAACAAAAATTAAAAATCAAAAAAAATTAAAAACACATATTGTACATATACCTATGTATAGCTATATATTGTAAATACCTTATTTTTATTTTGAAAAATTAATTAAAAAGCACCAAAAAATAGAAAAAATTAAAACAAAAATATTTCATGTTTTAACTTTTTAATAAATCGGCCATTTGTTATTTTTAATTGAATTCCTAAATATTTTACACGTGGCCTGTTTTCATTGGTTCACGGGGTTGTTGACCGCCCGGTCAACTGTACCCCCCCCACCCCCCGGACCACTTTCCACGGGTTTGGTGCCCGACCCGGTTTTCTCCCTAATTTCCCACCTAAACCCGATACCCTATCACCTAAACCCCGGGTCCGAATCGTTCACGGTATATCCGAGACCCTCGCCGGAGCCTCCACCTCGAGATCCGAGCTCCAGGATGCCCTACCCGCGCTCGTCTTCTCGGACCTTTCAGCGTATATAGCTCCAGCTCCGCCTCCTTCATTCCCATCTTTGGACATTCGCTTCCACCCCCAGTGAGCTCCAGCGTGAGAGCGAGAGTGACAGCTTGCCTCCCGTGCTGTTGAAGCGAGGAGAGGTTGAGGATTCCACTGATCCGGCGCGTATCACCGCCGTGCTCCGCCACCAGCAGGAGCCCGAGCCTCGGAGGGAGACGCTCCTCGAGGCGACGACCCAGAGCCCCGTCAGCTCACCCCCAGTCTCATCAACCACCCAGGTAGCCCCGTAGGCTTTGCTTTTTCTTTGATTTTCCATTTCCCCCAAATCGTTGCTCCGCCGTTCGCCGTCGATTCCGTCTACGTCCGACCACCATTCGATCATCGGGCTTCGCCATAGCCATTGCCTTCCTTCCGCGCACCTTCTCCATATCTCCATCCAACCCAGCTCGCACAGGAGCTGGGATTCGAGCTCCACCGTTCCCCCTTCGCCGGAGCTCGCCCATCTCGACCCTCCGATCACCGTCACCCCGCCTAACCGGGTCGAGGCAGTTTGCCCTCGACCCGCGAGTCTCCTGGTTGTCTTTGCAGGTACATCCAAGCCCATCTGAGGGATTGGACCATCAGGTCCAGGAGCTTCATCTCCGCCGACCTCGCCGGAGCTCCCTAGAGCTCGGCTGGGTCATCGGAGACCACCAGCAGCTGCGGAACGTCATCGCGGAGCTTCTCCGATCTTCAGGCGCTGCAGGGGAGGTCAGGAGCGTGCACCTTGGGCCGGCGAACTTCGCCGGCCAATTGTTCTTCCGGTATCCTCCCCGACCGTCCGATCATCCTCGACCTCCAGTTTTCATCTAGGTCGTTCATTCCCGGAGGAGTAGCCACCGTCAGATCTTGGAGAGGTGATCAGGACCGCCCGATGCGCAAGGGTTAGCCACAGAGAGCCTCCTCCGTCCGATACACCACGTGGCGTAGCCCCAGCCGTCCGATCGTTGCGAGGACCTCAGCCTTGGAGCGCCCGCTGATCTCCACCGTCCGATACACTACGTGGCGTCCATCCTGCGGCCCGCATTAATAAAGGGTAATTTACCCTTAGGCCCTCCTGTTTATTTTATTTCGCACTTAGTCCTGTAATTACTTAGTATAGTTGTTTAGTTTTTGGTAAACTTGCATAGAGGACCCTGCATTTTATTTACTTTGCATTTATGCCCCTGTACGTTGTGTGACACGTGCTTCGTCACGTGGCTTTTTGGCTTATTTGCATCTTATGCCCTGTAGTTCCCAATGTTAATGAATGAATGAAAGTTTTTGTGTATTTGCATTTATAACTCTGTGCGTGAAACATTTGAGCATGTACGTGAATATTTGGGTTATTTGCAGATAAGCCCCTGGGCTTTTGGTACCTGTTACCAAATAGCCCTCGGAACTTATTTTCTTCACATTTGGGTCCCTGAGTGCCTCAGGTGCGTGCGACGCACGTGTTTACCTGGGTTATTTGCACCAGACCCCCCAGAACTTCGGGTATTTGCACATAGGTCCTTGTGCACAGTGTAAAATTTTCGAGGATTTTTGGAGACATTTCTGAGTTGATTTGATATTTTTAAAAATTCAAAAACCTCTATTTTCTTCACTGTCTCACTCTAAAAATCACAAAAAAATATTAAAACTCCTCTAAATACCACAAAAAAATTAGTTACTCTTAGTCTTTGCTTGCTTGATTTTCTAGCCAATTTTGGCTATTTTTCATTGCTTAAAACACCTAAAAATTGAAAAACACTCAAAATATTATAAAAATTCTATTAAATAAATTAAAGATCCAAAAATAATAATCTAGGTGCCTAGATTTTCCTTGTTTTATTCTCTTTACAGGAAAATTACCTCCCAGCTAATTTGGGGCTTCTAGATATTTTATCTAGGTCCTTTTAGCTCGGCTGGACAGTACCTACAGTTTCAGTCACTGTTTGATTTTTAGAAAATTAAACAAATATCAGAAAAATCCCAAACATTCACCAAAAACACTAAAAATTATAAAACACATAAAAATATTTTTGTCAGAATTTTTGGTTGATTTTTAGTGCATTAAATAAATTGTTGAAGTGTGTTGTTTTCTTGTTTTTATTATTTTCTTAATTCTTAAAAATCCAAAAAAAATATAGAAAGACTTAAAAAACCACCAAAAATACCTTTTCTTCTCTTCTCGACTACTTCGTAGGCTGCAAGGCCAATCCTTGCTCCTTGTGTTCGACCCTGATCGCTATACCAGGTTAATAAAATAGCCAGGACCGCTATCGTGTTTATTTGATTTCATCTGATTTTGGTGGTCTGCTTAATTTTTCTTGATTGATTGAATTATTTCTCTTGATCCGGGTCGCAACGACCCTTGAGTGATTTTATATTTTATCCTGGATTGATTGAGTGAATTTTTCGGTCATCAGAATGGCGTCGTTGCCGGGGAGCATGGCTTAGTAGTCGATTTTTGAGTTTTTTCCGCGGCTTTTCTTTTCGCGGCTTTTTGTATAGCTTTCTGCATATATATATATATATATATATATATATATATATATATATATTCTGACATTTTCATAATAATTTGGTTTGTGACACTTGCTTTCTTTCTTGCGAGGGCCCGAGGACCGCGGAGGCGACTTTCGAGGAGCCGGCGCAACCGCAGGATTCGGAGGAGGCTCCTTTCTGCACGGAGCCGCAGGAGAGAGCGAGAGAGGAGCTGAGTGAGGGAGGACTCTAGTTTAGGATTTATTTTCCGCACATTTGAATTATTGTAATAATACAGGTACACTCAGAGACTTGAACTTCCGGGGTATGTTTCGCCGAGCACCGGTGTGCTCGGGGGACCCTTTAGACTAGTTCAGATTTCTCGCGGTTTTTCGCGGTTTTAGCTTTTTAGCTGCCTTTTACAGTTTTCCGCGGTTTTTCTCGAACCCCTAGATTTAGGATTTTCTGCTTGACTGTGCCGTAATTAGTAAGATCCCCACACTTAATTGCTTGCATATTCCTATAGAACGATAATTGGACCTACTAATAATTCACTAATAAAAATAGCTTAGTCGCTTTCCTGAGAGCCTACGCGCCGCGAGCCTGCCCCGTCAAGCGCTACTCCTGAACTCGACCTGTCGAGAAGAGGAGGGGTGGGTCTAGACCGGACTCTTTGGATCGAGGGCGAGTGACTGATCTAGACGGTTCTGTCGAGTAGAAATTGCCTGTTTAGGACTCGGTTTTCACCACTGCACCATATAGGTAGTTTCTTTTCAGTCTTTACATTTATGCGCGGATCATCTTGCATGTAGACTGCTGGAGTCAGTACACATTTCTATCTCTGCATGCATCATTGATTTATCGCGCATCGGCTTTTTCGTCTTCTCCCCCTGTTTTGGACTTAATAACCAGGAGAACCGAAAAATTCGTTAGGCCTTTGTTTTTATTGAAAAATATTAAAAAGAAAAACCATAAAATTTTAAGCTATTGACCCTAAAAGACACTTGACTGAAAAATTTATCTTGGGGAGAGCAACCCCCTCATTGTTTGGTTTGCTTGTGCGAGAGAGTGACCCGTCCACTAGGTAGAGCCCTCCGGTGCTATTCCTGACTGACTACCGACTCTTCCGTGCGGGCCAGTCGGTTGGGGTAGCATCGGGAATCCCAACAGGCCACGTAAGCACTCTGATAGATTGTTTGTTCACCTAATAAAATTTGACAAGATAATTTGACCGAGCCTTTACGGTCTTCAGCTCGTGTAGCGTTGGTGAACAGAGGATTTGGTTGCTGATCATAGTTTTTCCAGATCTCATCCGCCTTACTCGCTAGATCACGATGATGGGCAGGAGGTCTCTTAGGTAGCCTCTAGCTGCACCGCTTTTCAGAACTCCTGACCAGTCATCTAGGTCGGTTCGTGGGAGCTCAGACCCGCTCTCCGAACCCGAGTATGACTTCGCCCTATTCCCCCTCGACCACCCTTCTTTTGATTCAGAGATACCAGTGCCAGAGGAGAGACAGACAGATGATTTATCGGCACCTGAGTTCAGTTATTTTGATTTTTCAGAGACGATGGCCGGCAGTTCTGGTGATCACCCCAGAGGGCCACGTGGAGAGCAGTACTTTGTTCTGGACCAGGGTGCGATCAACTCCACCCTGATCGCCTCCCTCGAGTCAGTGCAGCAGCAGCTGAGGGATCAGGGAGCTTTCATGATGGACATGAGGTGAGAGTTTGAGCAGATGAGAGCCAACCGCGGAGGAGGAGGACCCGACGATGCGGCAGCTGCCGCAGCAGCCGCAGCAGCAGCAGCAGCAGGAGGAGGAGCACCACCACCACTTAGATCGATGCGGGAGAACCACAATCCCGGGTCGACCTTGACACACCGATGGGTGGTACTTCCAGTGATCGTGGGGGACTTTAAGTTCCCCCCGAACACCTTGCAGCTTCTTCCCAGATTCCACGGTTTGGCCACAGAGGAGCCTCATCTCCACCTGCAGGAGTTTGAGATGATATGCAGTACTGTCCACGATCGTCAGGTGGACCAGGATACTATCAGGATGATTGCCTTCCCCTTCTCCTTAGCCGACAGAGCAGCCACCTGGATGAAGCACTTGGGGAAGTTCGTTTACACCTGGGAGCAGCTCCGCACCGAGTACTTGAACAAGTACTATCCACTCGGGCGGACCAATGCAGCGAGAGCCCTCATCAGCAACTTCTCCATGCTCCCCAACGAGCAATTCCATGAGGCATGGGAGAGGTTTCGTGAGCTGACTGACCGATGCCCGCACCATGATATTTCGAAGCCCAACCTTGTGCAGAGCTTCTTCAGCGGGCTGACACCAGAGCTCTAGGGCTTGGTGAACGCTTCTTGTGGCAGGTCTTACTTCGCCAAGGATCACGACCAGGTCTGGGCCATCTACGAGGAGATGGCCGAGAACTACATGGTGATGTCCCAGACCAGGTTGTATACTCAGGGCAGACCCCAGCAGCCAGGACCCGTGCAGTACCAGAGGATAGCACGGGTCGACGTCGGTCCTTCCAGTTCATCCGCAGTAGCAGCAGCACAGGCAGAGTCATCCGCTGCGGATATGGGTATCATCAGTGAGAAGTTGGATCGGATGGAGCTGATCGAGAAGAAGCAGTGTCAGGGCATCACTCAGATGGAGCAGATGGCACAGACTCTGAGCGACATGAAGACCCAGCTCATGTGTCTCTAGGAGGCGCAGACGGCTTCACAGCCCCGTCTTCAGTCGCGAGGCGATACCGGCGACAGCAGCAGCTCGTTCCAGCGCTCCAGCTCACACCAGCAGCCTAGACAGGTTCACCGTGTACAGGCGGAGCCGTACCAGCAACAGCAGCCCTCCTACCAGTCACCACCATCTCCAGACATGCAGATGGTGGTATACCAGCCGGATCAGCCTCTGGCAGTACTCCCGCCAGCCCAGTACGATGCAGAGCCGTTGATGGATGTCAACGGGATTTGGTATGACCGTCCTCAGCCTAGGATCCGACGAGACCATCTCGAATTCAGGTGGGGGAGTGGAGGTACCCAGCCCCAGCAGCAGTCATCTGGCCAGGGAGGCCAGTACAACTAGCAGAGGGATCACCAGCAGCATCAGCCCCCAGTTTACCAGTCACAACAGCAGTCTTCCTTCGTTCCTCGTCCCTATCAGCAGGGACAGTCTTGGAGGTGAGAGCAGCCTCCTCAGCCACATCAGCAGCAGCACCCTGTTTAACCCGAAAATCGATGATCTTAAGCTCCACACAAGGCGGGAACTCAGTCGCTGAATCGACCACACGAAATTCGGATTAAAACAACAATTAACCCACGACAAATAGATCAAGCAATGAAAGTAAATGTGCGGAGTTAAAATTTATTATAACTCTACAACAAAGATGTGTATAGTGCAAGTATTGTAGAGGTCGAACACAGGGAGCAGACAGGTAGATCGGGGCACAAGTGCTCAAAAATGTGTGTGAAAGTGATCAAGTGCCTACTTATGCTATTTTTTTTGTGGGTTTTTAATTTTATATTTTTTTATTTAATTTTTAATTTTATATTTTTGTATTTTGATTTTTAATTTACTGATTTTTTTATTTTCTTTTTATATTTTATATTTTTTTTTATATTTTCTTTTTCAATGTTGGAAATTAAAGACAATGTAATAAAAGGGAAACTAAAGTATTTATAAAAATAGATAAAAATACTCAAAAATGAGGAAATAAAGTCTTTTTGGTCTTTTTATACTTTTTTAGTGTTTTTGTGATTTTTGGGTAATTTTTAGAATGTTTTTGGTATTTTTAATTATCAAAATAAGGAAAACAGTGAAGAAAATACAAAACTGAAACTAAAATGGAGAAATAAAATAGCAAACACTAACAAAAATTCTCCAAATTAATTTTCACTTAAAGATAATAAAACAAAGAAAATTCAGGAAAAGAAAACACTATTTTTGGATTTTTTATGAATTTTATAAATTTTTATGAAGGTTTTTAGAGTTTTGCAATTTTTTGGAGTTTGGTTTTATATTTTTTAATGATTTTTGGCTGGGAATTAAAACTAACTAAAAGACACAAAATATATTTTTTTGGGATTTTTCTGAAGTGTTTTTATATTTTTTTGGTATTTTATGGTGTAAACAGTGCTGAAAAGAGATGTTTTTGATTTTTAATAAATAATAAAATGCAGTAATTACGAAAAATAAAAATATGGCGTGGAAGTACTATGCAACAGGGACTTAAGTTAATTTTTATGGATTTTTTAGGGTGCTACAGATGCATGGAAAAAATACAAGCAACAAAAAGAAAAGGCATGCGGCCAGGGGTATTTTTGGAATATTAGGAAAGTCTGGGGCTTGCAAGCAAATTAACCAAAAAGTTACAACTAAAATATCGACTCCTTAGACTAATCACCAATAACAAAATTTGCGAGGTCCTACCCACAAAATTCCCAAGGCCACGTGATAGCTCACGCGCGCCTGGGAGGGATCAAGTAGCCAATTTCTAGAACCTCAGGGTGAAGATGCAAATGTTACAGAAAATGTGAACTGCACTTTAATATTTTCGAATTATAAGCAAATAAGATAAAGGCCTCGGGGGCCACCTGCAAAATCGCCACGGCCACGTGCTATGCACGCGCCTGGCGGGGGCCTCGAAGTAATATAAAAAACGCTAGGGGGAAATTACGCAAATATTACAAAACTTATTAAAGGCCGTTGAAAGTTTAAGTACTTAAGAAAATATTACAAAAATGGGCGGGCAGATTATGCAAAATACCCGCTCCAGTGCGCATCCGACGGCAGATGAGAGTTTCCTTTGCCACGTGTCAGGTGCTGGGGGGGCGATACCCCTTCATCTTGACGGCTAGGATTAGATCCGGGGAAGGAGATCGGATGGTTGATGTGGCCCGAGATCCGACGGGCGCTGCTGCTCGCCAAGAACACGCCAAGATCGGACGGCTTACGAGATGCTTGGAAGAACACGAAGGAACTCGCCCATGGGCGAGTTTGATTCTGATGCAAATCGCCCCTCCGAGCACCTGGAAGCTGGCTGACCGCTGATCCACGCTCCAGCTGTGCTCCAGTAGATAGGAAGCCCAACAAAAAGGGCCAAACACCGCCGGGGGACGTCCGGCGACGCGCGGCTCCTGGGCTACCTTCACGACCTTCGAGAGCACCTGCAATGACGCATTCCTCGTGTGTTTCCTGCAGGGAAGCGATTAGGCAAAAAACACAGAGCTCCAGAGAGCTCCTGGGGGGGGGTGAATGTAGGATAAGGATGGCGGTTGCGAATGGGGTTCGCCGGAGCTTCCTCCGGCGAGGAGAGGAGATGACGGTTTGCTGGGCGAATACAAGGGAACACGGGGATCGATTTCTAAGGGGAAGGCGAGCAAAAGCTAACAGGCAAAAGAAAAAGAAAACAAAATGAAATGGAGAAAAATGGACCTCAAACCCGAGAAGGGGGCGAGATGAACCTCAACGGTGGCGAACCACCGGAGGTGTTGGAACGGCGTCCTCGCCTCGTCGGAGGCTTCCTCAACCAGCTGGAGGTTGGGCTGTCACCACCAATCGTCCGGAGCAAGGTCAAGGAGGGGTCAAACGGGTCAAAGACGGGTTCAAAGTTCAAATGGGGCATTTGGGGGCTATTTGAAAAGTTGGTCGACGGGGCACCTTCCACGAGGCGCACAAGGCTCATCAGAAGTCCAATCCCCAAGAAAATCTTATGGCGTGAAAGTTCAATGGTAGGGGAGAAAAATCCGTGAAGGAATCGACTCGAAATAATGCAAGGCGTGGTCTCCATAAATCCACGAAATCCAAGAAAAGTCATTCTGACAAAGCCCAGGTGTTGGGCAGAGAGTTGACCGAGGTCAACTCTCCTAGCCCCCTGGTTGGTCCACGTGGACCAACCAGGAAAAACCTGGGAAAAAGATTTCTAAATTCAAAATAAAATATCAAACGATTTTATTAATTTTTGATTATAAAATAAAAAATGTTTATTATTTTATAAATTATTTTATTATGATTTTTATTTATTTTTAGGAAGTGTATTTTTACAAGTTTGCATTTATACCCTTATAGGTATCTATATCTATGTATTTAAGTATTTTATTTTTATTTAGGTATTTTTAATTTATTTTATTTTGGTTTTTATTTTCTAAAATTATAAAATACTTTTATAGACACAAATATATTTTTATTTTATTTTTCTGATTTATTTTGTATATTTAATAAAATACAAGTATGTTTTGTATAGGTATGTCTATAGGTAATATACCTATGTATTGAATATATACAAGTATTTTTATTTGTATTTTAATGATGTTTTTATTCTTATTTTAATGTACATAATTATTATAAGTATTATTTACAACATTATAAAAATATAAAATTATAAAAATAATAAATAAATAATAAATTGAATATTTTAATATGTACAAGTATACAATGGGGGTCCAAAAGTCAACTTTCAAACCGTAGCTCCGCCAAATGCGAAACCACCACCATTAATTAGATTATTTTCTTCTATATACAATTAAAGGTGAGTACGCTGCATTTGGAGTTTTTATTTGTGAGATACGGGTCTGGGAAGTTGGCATTCTGGATTTTTATTCAGACCATAACTTTTTATCTGTACATTATTTTTCTGTGAAATCAATTTTGTATTTTTCTTTATTAATTTATCTACAACTTTCATATACAAAGTTTCTTTATTTGATGTATAAAAAGTGGAACCAAAAATAGGTCCCAAAATGAATAAAGAATGAATAGAGTGTATAGGTATTTTCTCTGTATTCTGGCCCTTATCTCCCCCTACTTTATTCCTTGTCGACCTATTCATCAAGATGCCTAGGTCTCGGGGTTTCGGGTCATAAAATATTTACAATATTTTATTCTTTTTCTTTTCTTTTCTTTATTCTATAATTTTGGCATTAAAAACCGTATTTTATACAATCTTTACACACATATGCATGAATGCTAAAATGCATGAATTAATGCTATTTTTACGCATTTACTAGGGTTTTCAAGGCCAAAATGATAGAATAAAGATGATGAAACGTGGCTTCATCATCCCCCTATACTTTACCTTTGCTAGTCCCTAGCAAACACTTATGCAATAAGTGCAAAAAGAAAAAGAAAGAAAAGAAAAAGAAGAAAATTAGATTAAGTTTAATTATTGAACTTGTCTTTGCAAAATCAAAGTTTGGAGCTTAAGTCGGACCTTTGGAATTTTAGTGCGGTCGGAACCTTAATGAGAACCAAGTTTGAAATCCAACAGTCCTTGAGAATCCCAAAACTCTGTCCAAGTCTCCTCAATAGCCAGGTCAGAAATACTTCAACTCATACGCAAACTCTTACGACTATGAGTCTGACTCGTACAGTGTAAGTGATATGTAGCTCCCTACCTCAGAAGTGACAAAGAAACAACCTCCCTCAACCTGGTAACTCTAATGCCTCGGTCTAGCAACTCTTTCCTCGAGAAGCGGGGTATTCCCTTCTAAGTTCAAGTGCAACCGGCTCAAGAAGAGGGGGAAGAAGTATAGACTTCTGGGAGCTCAACCAGTGTAGCTAAGTCTCCCGCTGCAAGCTTCATGAGATGTGACATGGATACCATAAGCTTTTGCTTTATTGGACTATATACACTCCGGTGGGGTTATTAAATTTTCAATCCGACCCACCACTTTTTTGGAGTTCTTCTTTTTTTTTTTTCTTTTTTCTTTTTTCTTTTTCTTTTTTTTTTTTTTCAATTGCATCTGTACAACATATCTACATGGTGCAGCATATATACAAGAAATTTTCCTCTTGAGCCAGTAGACTATCCCTCTTTTGAAGCTTTATTGCAACCCACGACTTCTGTCTTTAGCCTTCATCACCACTAGACCAAGTTGAGGTGCACTTCCTTCACTATAAGAAGAAGAGAGGTTCCGCCTAGAAGTACTACCCTCATATGCTACCCCAAGCCAAAGGAAACTGCCTCCTCACCACCTCATCCGTGGAGAGCTATGTGAAAGGTGCAGGTGTCCAAGTTAGGTCATTATCAACAAGAGTCGTGCGTGTGCTCCGAAATACTCTACTTAGGCAGTCAAGATTCCATTGAACCAAGTCCCGTGATCCTCAAAGAATTAAGTCAACTAGACCTGAAGTACCTCAAACCCAGTTCCTATAAGGTTCCTGTTATTAGGTATATTTTAAGGTCCAATCAAGCTCCAATCTCCGGATTTTACTTAGACTTGTTCAACTATCAAACTCAATCAGAAAAATGCTCATGCCATGCAATGCTTATGCAGAAAATATTTTTGTGATGCAATTTTCAAGGATTTTGAACTTTTTATGGGTTTTTGAAAAGATAATGATGATGCATGCAGATGCATTTTTTGTATTTTTCAAAAAGATATTTCAAATGTTTTTTGGATTTTAATTTTGCAAATGTTTTTGGGAATTTTTGAAAACAAAAAGTTTTGGCTAAAAACTAGGTGAAAAGTATATACACGGGAATGCTTCTTATATTTACAAGAAGTGGATTTTAAGAATTTACAGGGTAAGTGGTCAGTTTTATACATATATATATACAGTGGATTTTGGTGTGATGTATATATTCCTCAAACTTATTTTACACAAGCTTTTCACACAATTTTTGAAAACTATAGTCCAAAATAATTTTTACAAACATTTACACACATTTGAAAATCATTTTTGCAAAGGCTTTCAAAACCGTATATATAGGTTTTTCAAATCAACCATTTTTCAAACCATTTGCAAATCATTTTTCAAACATTTTATTTCACACAAAGAAAAGAAATTTTACAATCCACACAGGTTGAAAACACGAAACAAAATATTTTCAAAATAGTTTTCAATAGATGTTCACAAAGATTTTCAAACTATTTTTCAAACATTTTGCAAAAAACATTTTCACCTGATTTATTAATCAGTAAATACAAAAAGCATTTGAGGAATAACCACATCTTTTTATTAAGAATTTTTAATGAATTTTAAAGAATTTTTAGCCATATTATTAGGAAAATACGAAAGTACGAGTTATGGCTAAAGTATATACGTAGTATATACGACCCCCCTATACTTAGCTTGAGCTATGTCCTCATAGATCGGAGAGAAAAGAGAAGACATAACTCGTACTAAGTATAGGAAAATCTAAAAAAATAAAGGAATGAAGTAATGAATCAATGAATGAGAAGTTGACCGTCCCCCCTATACTTAGGATCAAATAATCCTAAGTATAGCAGATTGTACACAAAGCAGGGAGGGTCAAGGGTGGGAATGAACAGATCGTACTCAGATTGTCTCCCCCTATACTTAGGGTAAGATATCCCTAAGTATAGACAAGAAGAGGAGACAATGGAGAGGATCGAAAAGAATAGAGAAACTCGGGGTGCCAACCCCCCTATACTTAGGACAAAGTACGTCCTAAGTATAGAAAACTGTCTACAAGGGCGGCGCCTTTTCGGTAGATGAAGAAGATAGCAGAGGAAAAGAAGAAAAGAAGAAAAGAAGAAAAGGAATCTGAAGATGGAAAGAGTGATATAGGAGAAGAGATCGGAGGATGTACAAACCACTCCCCCTATACTTAGGGTAAAAGAAGCCCTAAGTATAGGCAACAACAGGAGTGATAACACGGACGAAGAAAGAGCACTCGGCTCGTCCACCCCTCCTAAACGTAGGACAAAGTGCGTCCTAAGCTAGGCAAACACGAGAATGGGAGGACGAGCAATACGGAAGAGAGACGGAGGTACACAACACGAATGTACAACAGGATGGATGTACAGATGGTCAAGAAGGTAGAAAGCGAACCTTCTTGCGGGACCGCGGAGGAATGGATCTGGTGTGATGCAGGTCGACATCGGGGTCCACAGTGGACGGACGCCGATCAGGGTCGACGGGGTGTAAATCCTCAGTGGCCCTAGGGTGTGGAGGCACAGACGGGGTAGTGGAAGAAGTACGGCTAGGTCCGGCCTTGGGAGTCTCGCTGATATCAAAGTGAAATGGGACGAACTCATCATCATCGGAAGTAGTGTACTCAGAGTCATCCTGCGAGGAGTCATCCAGGTCAAAACCAAAAGGCACGAACTCATCGGTGGAAGTAGTCGAACTCTGTTCGTCCTCTATAATCTCAACTGGATCATCTTTTTCATCAAAAGGTCCGAATCTCTGAAGAAAAGCAACAAAATCAAATTCGGCCTTAGTCTCATCAGTATCTACATGGACAGGAGCGGACCCATCAATGGAAGTAGTCAAAACATGTCCGTCCTGTATAGTCTCTACATCTGCCCTCCGCTCAATGGTGTCAATCGTGTAAATCCCGCGGATGTCATCAACACATCGCCAATCACAGGAAGCGGAAACACCAAGGTCTATGCTTTCCGAGCTTTCCTCCTTAGAGAGGAATTCTCGGGTCTCATCATCGGTCATGAAGAAGGTCTCTCTGATATCCTCATATAGATCATAGTCCTCGGGGTCAGCCAAGATAGGTGAAGTCGCATCAGGTGCGGGTCTCTGGTCAGCAGTGGGTGCGGTGATCACTGCTTCGCCCTCGTCAGCAGGACGGAAGCGAATCTCTCCTGATCCGTAATCAATAACGACCCTCGCAGAGGCAAGGAAGGGTCGTCCCAGGATGATTGGAGAATGCTCCCCTGTGGAGTTCTCCATGGGCAACACGACAAAATCAACATTGTGGCTCGTGCCCTGAATCGATATGACGGCGTTTTCAAGGATACCCTTCGGCCTCTTTATTGATCCATCAGCAAACTGTACGATCATCCTGGTCTTTTTTAGAGGCCCTAAGTGAAGAGACTGTACCAGCGAGAAGGGTATGATGCTAATCGAAGCACCGCCGTCTAGGAGAGTGCGATCACATGTGTGGTCAGAGATGGTGCAACTAATGAAAGGTGTGGCAGTGTTCTTCTTCCGAGGAATGGGACGGTGTGTGATGGCATGGACAGTGGCCATGGTCAAGATATGACGCTCAGATCTGCTCCTCCGCTTTCTCTTCTTGGGAAGAGGAGCAGACATATGGGTCATGGCCTGCTGAAGTGGGGCACGGATAATCTCATGAATGGTGGCCACCACTTCGGGTTCAGTCAGCATTTTTTTGAATTTTTGGACCTCCTCCATACAAGGGAGGAAGTCGGAATCAGCATATACACGAGGAATGCCAAGAGCAGTCTGTACAGCGGCATCCTCGGGGTCAAAGGTGGGACTGGGTGTGAATGCATGTGTGGTCAAGAAGTCTGGCAAGTGGGCGCTCTCCTCACAGTCCGACTCGATCGTGTGTCTCCCGAAATCTTTTTGTGTTTTTAAAATTTTCTCATTTTTTTGTATTTTGGGCGATTGCAAGCTCTCATGGAAATCCTCGAGTGAACCCATATCATCAAATGGTGGAATATCATGGTCGCTCTTATTGGTACTAGTGAGGGTGTCAATCCTCTGTCTCATATGATCCATCATCTGGGTCAAGTGCTCAAGGGTGGACTCCATGAAAGGTGACTCCATCAGCTCAGTCTCGGGTGGATGTGAAGGTGGAGGCGGATAATACACAGGTGGAGGTGGGTGTGGGTAGAAATCCGAGTCCTGATACTGTGGCTGAGGCGGATATGTACAAAAGTCAGGAGCAAAGTCCTCCTGGAAAAAAGGAGGTGGACCGGCTGGAGTGAAGGAGGGATCCGCGAAGTCCGGATAGAATACGCTCCAGTCGGCCATCTCGAAACAAAAGAAAATGATCGGGAGAGCACGATGGTCAAGTCAAGAGAATGAAGAAGAAGGCGCAAATGCGCAGGGATGATCTAGGACACACAAAACAATCACAACCAAAAAATAAAAAGAATACAAACCCTCAATTCACCTACTCAACTCGGTAGAGACCGCAAGAGCGGTCTTTTTATCTTGTCGGTTTTAGAGTTAGGTGAGAAGTCAAAGAATTTCACACACACTTAGGGGCTTGATGGGATTTGGGCACTAATCCTTAAGGTGTGCGTGAGCAAATAAAACGAAGACAATGAGGGGATTACTCGCCCCAATACAAGATTTTTCTTTTTGATCGGTTTTAGGGTCAAGTAATATTAGCAGTCCCAATTTTATTGATTATCACTTTTTTTTTGGATTTTTAATGAGAATGCACGATCCTATCGGGGAGTCAATTCCTTTAAGCTCCTAGATGATCAAAATCAGAGGTAGAGAGGCGGAAAAGCAATGCAAGCGATCAAAACGATGATGGATGCTAAAGCGTAAATGCTCACCTTGCCTCCAGCACTCTACATGCAAGGATGCTCAGCAGAATTGAAACCTATCTATATGCAAATGCAAAACCGATGAAATCGCCCTAAGTTTCAGAAATTGCTATTAGCGGGAAGCACCACAAGTCGGCCACTTATCTTTAACCTAAGAGTCCGGTCTTGGCTCACCCCTCCTCTTCTCGACACACTCGAGTTCAGGAGTAGCGCTTGATGGGGCTCGCTCACGGCACACGGGTTAAAAGATAATGACACGACTGTTTAAATTTGACTAAGTCCAAACGCGGCTATAGGTACATGCAAGGGTGATTAATGTGTTTGGACCTAATCTATCGCAAGCAATCCTAAAAGCTAAGGGCTCAATCACACAAAAGAAATAAAATCGGAAAACAAAACAAAAAAAAAAGAATGCGAAGAAAACCGTAAAAAGCCGCGAGAGCCCCCAAGTGAACAATCACTTGGAAATTAGGCTCGAAAGTCCAAGTCCGTGGTACCTGTATTATTACAAATTAAGGTCACTCTCTCACTTAAATTTACAAAAATAAATGCGGGAAATAAATTCTACAACTAAAGGTGGAGCTCGGTCTTCAAAAATCTCTCCCTGTCTCCTTGGTGCTAAGCTGGCAGAAGCCGGCTTCACGTGGGTGCGCAGGCGCCTAGGTTGGAGCGCCTCCCTCGATCCGCGGTTCCTCGCACGAAGTCAACAAGAGAGGGGGTTAGACAGCTCAACAGGTATATCAAAGATAAAGAACAATAAAATAGCAAAAATGAAAGCCGCGAAATGAACAATCAATCACAATCACAACAAGACCCGAACTAAGCGTTGTTGCTCCCCGGCAACGGCGCCATTTGTTTAACCCGAAAATCGATGATCTTAAGCTCCACACAAGGCGGGAACTCAGTCGCTGAATCGACCACACGAAATTCGGATTAAAACAACAATTAACCCACGACAAATAGATCAAGCAATGAAAGTAAATGTGCGGAGTTAAAATTTATTATAACTCTACAACAAAGATGTGTATAGTGCAAGTATTGTAGAGGTCGAACACAGGGAGCAGACAGGTAGATCGGGGCACAAGTGCTCAAAAATGTGTGTGAAAGTGATCAAGTGCCTACTTATGCTATTTTTTTTGTGGGTTTTTAATTTTATATTTTTTTATTTAATTTTTAATTTTATATTTTTGTATTTTGATTTTTAATTTACTGATTTTTTTATTTTCTTTTTATATTTTATATTTTTTTTATATTTTCTTTTTCAATGTTGGAAATTAAAGACAATGTAATAAAAGGGAAACTAAAGTATTTATAAAAATAGATAAAAATACTCAAAAATGAGGAAATAAAGTCTTTTTGGTCTTTTTATACTTTTTTAGTGTTTTTGTGATTTTTGGGTAATTTTTAGAATGTTTTTGGTATTTTTAATTATCAAAATAAGGAAAACAGTGAAGAAAATACAAAACTGAAACTAAAATGGAGAAATAAAATAGCAAACAGTAACAAAAATTCTCCAAATTAATTTTCACTTAAAGATAATAAAACAAAGAAAATTCAGGAAAAGAAAACACTATTTTTGGATTTTTTATGAATTTTATAAATTTTTATGAAGGTTTTTAGAGTTTTGCAATTTTTTGGAGTTTGGTTTTATATTTTTTAATGATTTTTGGCTGGGAATTAAAACTAACTAAAAGACACAAAATATATTTTTTTGGGATTTTTCTGAAGTGTTTTTATATTTTTTTGGTATTTTATGGTGTAAACAGTGCTGAAAAGAGATGTTTTTGATTTTTAATAAATAATAAAATGCAGTAATTACGAAAAATAAAAATATGGCGTGGAAGTACTATGCAACAGGGACTTAAGTTAATTTTTATGGATTTTTTAGGGTGCTACAGATGCATGGAAAAAATACAAGCAACAAAAAGAAAAGGCATGCGGCCAGGGGTATTTTTGGAATATTAGGAAAGTCTGGGGCTTGCAAGCAAATTAACCAAAAAGTTACAACTAAAATATCGACTCCTTAGACTAATCACCAATAACAAAATTTGCGAGGTCCTACCCACAAAATTCCCAAGGCCACGTGATAGCTCACGCGCGCCTGGGAGGGATCAAGTAGCCAATTTCTAGAACCTCAGGGTGAAGATGCAAATGTTACAGAAAATGTGAACTGCACTTTAATATTTTCGAATTATAAGCAAATAAGATAAAGGCCTCGGGGGCCACCTGCAAAATCGCCACGGCCACGTGCTATGCACGCGCCTGACGGGGGCCTCGAAGTAATATAAAAAACGCTAGGGGGAAATTACGCAAATATTACAAAACTTATTAAAGGCCGTTGAAAGTTTAAGTACTTAAGAAAATATTACAAAAATGGGCGGGCAGATTATGCAAAATACCCGCTCCAGTGCGCATCCGACGGCAGATGAGAGTTTCCTTTGCCACGTGTCAGGTGCTGGGGGGCCGATACCCCTTCATCTTGACGGCTAGGATTAGATCCGGGGAAGGAGATCGGATGGTTGATGTGGCCCGAGATCCGACGGGCGCTGCTGCTCGCCAAGAACACGCCAAGATCGGACGGCTTACGAGATGCTTGGAAGAACACGAAGGAACTCGCCCATGGGCGAGTTTGATTCTGATGCAAATCGCCCCTCCGAGCACCTGGAAGCTGGCTGACCGCTGATCCACGCTCCAGATGTGCTCCAGTAGATAAGAAGCCCAACAAAAAGGGCCAAACACCGCCGGGGGACGTCCGGCGACGCGCGGCTCCTGGGCTACCTTCACGACCTTCGAGAGCACCTGCAATGACGCATTCCTCGTGTGTTTCCTGCAGGGAAGCGATTAGGCAAAAAACACAGAGCTCCAGAGAGCTCCTGGGGGGGGTGAATGTAGGATAAGGATGGCGGTTGCGAATGGGGTTCGCCGGAGCTTCCTCCGGCGAGGAGAGGAGATGACGGTTTGCTGGGCGAATACAAGGGAACACGGGGATCGATTTCTAAGGGGAAGGCGAGCAAAAGCTAACAGGCAAAAGAAAAAGAAAACAAAACGAAATGGAGAAAAATGGACCTCAAACCCGAGAAGGGGGCGAGATGAACCTCAACGGTGGCGAACCACCGGAGGTGTTGGAACGGCGTCCTCGCCTCGTCGGAGGCTTCCTCAACCAGCTGGAGGTTGGGCTGTCACCACCAATCGTCCGGAGCAAGGTCAAGGAGGGGTCAAACGGGTCAAAGACGGGTTCAAAGTTCAAATGGGGCATTTGGGGGCTATTTGAAAAGTTGGTCGACGGGGCACCTTCCACGAGGCGCACAAGGCTCATCAGAAGTCCAATCCCCAAGAAAATCTTATGGCGTGAAAGTTCAATGGTAGGGGAGAAAAATCCGTGAAGGAATCGACTCGAAATAATGCAAGGCGTGGTCTCCATAAATCCACGAAATCCAAGAAAAGTCATTCTGACAAAGCCCAGGTGTTGGGCAGAGAGTTGACCGAGGTCAACTCTCCTAGCCCCCTGGTTGGTCCACGTGGACCAACCAGGAAAAACCTGGGAAAAAGATTTCTAAATTCAAAATAAAATATCAAACGATTTTATTAATTTTTGATTATAAAATAAAAAATGTTTATTATTTTATAAATTATTTTATTATGATTTTTATTTATTTTTAGGAAGTGTATTTTTACAAGTTTGCATTTATACCCTTATAGGTATCTATATCTATGTATTTAAGTATTTTATTTTTATTTAGGTATTTTTAATTTATTTTATTTTGGTTTTTATTTTCTAAAATTATAAAATACTTTTATAGACACAAATATATTTTTATTTTATTTTTCTGATTTATTTTGTATATTTAATAAAATACAAGTATGTTTTGTATAGGTATGTCTATAGGTAATATACCTATGTATTGAATATATACAAGTATTTTTATTTGTATTTTAATGATGTTTTTATTCTTATTTTAATGTACATAATTATTATAAGTATTATTTACAACATTATAAAAATATAAAATTATAAAAATAATAAATAAATAATAAATTGAATATTTTAATATGTACAAGTATACAATGGGGGTCCAAAAGTCAACTTTCAAACCGTAGCTCCGCCAAATGCGAAACCACCACCATTAATTAGATTATTTTCTTCTATATACAATTAAAGGTGAGTACGCTGCATTTGGAGTTTTTATTTGTGAGATACGGGTCTGGGAAGTTGGCATTCTGGATTTTTATTCAGACCATAACTTTTTATCTGTACATTAATTTTCTGTGAAATCAATTTTGTATTTTTCTTTATTAATTTATCTACAACTTTCATATACAAAGTTTCTTTATTTGATGTATAAAAAGTGGAACCAAAAATAGGTCCCAAAATGAATAAAGAATGAATAGAGTGTATAGGTATTTTCTCTGTATTCTGGCCCTTATCTCCCCCTACTTTATTCCTTGTCGACCTATTCATCAAGATGCCTAGGTCTCGGGGTTTCGGGTCATAAAATATTTACAATATTTTATTCTTTTTCTTTTCTTTTCTTTATTCTATAATTTTGGCATTAAAAACCGTATTTTATACAATCTTTACACACATATGCATGAATGCTAAAATGCATGAATTAATGCTATTTTTACGCATTTACTAGGGTTTTCAAGGCCA
Organism: Ottelia alismoides; assembly: GCA_037367405.1. Lineage (NCBI taxonomy): Eukaryota > Viridiplantae > Streptophyta > Magnoliopsida > Alismatales > Hydrocharitaceae > Ottelia > Ottelia alismoides. Next base: position 30,250 of record JAZKJV010002550.1, on the reverse strand, counting down.
AAATGATAGAATAAAGATGATGAAACGTGGCTTCATCACACCCTCCTACCTATCCCTCTCAGCAGCAGCAGCACCAGTTCCAGCAGCCTCATTACCAGGGAGGCTACCCGTCGGGCTCTCATGGTACACCATACGAGAGCCCCGCCTTGGATGACATAGCCCGCATCCTCACAGACCAGCAGGCTACTTTCAGACGGGAGATGGACGAGTTCCGCCAGGAGATGCGGGACATTGTCAGAGGGAAGGCCGCTATCCCTGCCCAGATAGAGCCGAATCCCAACAGCCTGAAGCGGAAGCCGGAGCAGGTAGTTTATACCGAGCATGCCACTCCTAGTGATCCGTTTGATGATATGTCTTCAGATCTTTTTGATGCTGATTTTGTTACACTTAGGAGCGGTAGAGTACCAGCAGGCGGCGCCTTGTCTGAGCGACAGCATGAGGATACACCTAGAGCGCCAGATGAGGAGGAGGAGAGCGGTACTGAGGTCGCACATGATGATGATGGTGGTACTGATGCCACCAAGGATGTTGATTCCCCAGGCGGTGCTGAGGCCGCCACTTCACCAGTTTGAGGAGGTGGTACTGACGCCACCCGAGTTGCCGAACCAGAGCGCGGTACTGAGGCTGCGAGTCTTCCAGCTGAGCCAGCCGATGGTGGTACTGATGCCACCAGACTTCATATAGAGAGATCTGTTGTTTTTCCTTCCACTGATGTACCTCTGAACAGTTCTGTGAATAAAGAAAAGGGTTTATTTTCTTCTGGTCCCACTGTGGTGTATGATGTATGTGTGGATCCGGTCGTCGAACCACCTAGACCCTTTTCTAGTCCTTCATCTGAGAAGGACCCAGTGATCCCCTTCCCTAGAGCCCTTCAGATGGGGAAGGGGAAGAAAAGAGAAAAAGATCCAAAAAAGAGAGAGCAGGAGGAGTTCAGCCAGAGCATGATTGACAAATTTCACATACAGCTGACCCTTCAGAGGCTTTGCAGCACATCCCCCTTCTTCAGCGATCATTGAGAGACAGGACTACAGTCAGAAGGAGGAGGAGGAACCACCATTCAGAGATTCATATGCTGACAAAAGCCACGTGCTTCGCGATCCAGAACCGTCTGCCGGCCAAGAGGCCAGATTCAGGAGCCCCATATGTCAGATGTCACATTAGAGAGCAGAGGTTCGACCGTACTCTATTGGATAGCAGATCGTCTATCAACCTCCTTCCGGCAGCCCTTCTCGACTGCTTCGAGTTGGGCACTCTTCGACAGAGCAGGACAATCCTTCAGTTTGCTGATAGATCTGTCAAGAGGCTGAAGGGGTTGTTGCGAGATGTTGTCGTCACTATTCAGGGTCTGCAATTCCCCGTGGACTTCGTAGTGTTGGACATGGAGATCCCTGATTCAGTGACCGATACCCCCATCATTTTAGGTCGCCCGTTCTTGGCCACAGCCAAGGCAGTGACCGATCATGATAGCGGGAAGGTATAATTTCGCATCGAGGGCGAGAGTGTACAAATAGAGACGGTCGAGGACAGCAGATCCAGAGACAGAGCATGCTCAGAGACCAGCACAGATACAGAGCAGCTGACAGATGCAGGGCTAGACATCCACCAGGATTGTGACTTTGTGATCACAAATGACGAGGCAGTTTGGGCAGACCCAGCAGCACAGGCCATCCTCTCATTTTCAGACACCGCTGATGCAGAGATGACAGCAGAGGAGAGCTTGGAGAGCACATTCCTGGTTCAAGATACTACATAGGCAGCAGAGCCGGTTCTCGACCGCGACACAGATTTTGGTGATGATGGTGGTACTGATGCCACCTTGTTTGATGCAGATCCCTTGGAGTCAGAGTCTGAGTGGGCAGATTGTGATGATTACATGCCAGACCTGATTTCCACTGAGCCTACAGTTGAGGAGGAGGTAGATGCCGAGCCGATCAGAGACAGTTCAGTTGAGCAGCCTTCTCCCGATCCAGTTTGCAAGAGTACACTTTCAGTCTCCCAGACAGATTTGGCAGCATACACGCGTCTTCTTTCGAAGCCAGATTTGCCAGCACCCAGTTGTCCAGAGCTGAAGCCGCTTCCTTCGTCGCTGAAGTATAGATTCCTTGCGGGTGAGCATGAGATGTACCCAGTCATTATCTCAGCGGATTTGACTGGAGAGCAGGAATCCCGTCTGATGGGGGTTCTTGAAAAGAACCGCAAGGCAATAGGATGGAGCGTAGCAGATCTCCATGGGATTAGTCCGGCCCTGTGCTCCCACCATATCTATCTCGAGGATGAGGTGAAGCCGTCGCGTGAGTTCCAGCGGCTTTTATCTATCCCATCTCTGACTCCAAGTGGGTCAGCCCTTTGCATGTGGTGCCCAAGAAGACGGGCATCACTACAGTGATTAGCGAGTCTGGAGAGGAGATTGCTACACGAGTACCCACTTCTTGGCGGGTTTGTGTTGACTACAGGAGACTCAACCAGGCCACCAAGAAGGATCATTTCCCCCTGCCCTTTATTGATCAGATTATTGAGAGACTGGCAGGGAAGAGCCATTATTGTTTTCTGGATGGGTACTCGGGCTACAACCAGGTTGCCATCACTCTTGAGGATCAGGAGAAGACCACCTTTACCTGTCCCTTCGGCACATACGCCTTCCGACGCATGCCATTTGGGCTATGCAACGCCCCTGCGACTTTTCAGAGATGCATGCTGTCGATCTTTTCGGACATGGTAGGGGAGTGCTTAGAGGTCTTCATGGATGATTTCTCGGTTTACGGCGACGGATTCGACTCCTGTCTTGACTGCCTAGACCGAGTACTCCAGCGATGTATTGAGGTCCGCTTGGTTCTTTCTTGGGAGAAGAGTCACTTCATGGTGACTCAAGGGACGGTGCTTGTCCACATCATCTCCAACAGGGGCATGGAGGTTGATCCGGCCAAGGTTGATGTCATTAGGAAACTCACACCACCGTCCAATTTGCAGCAGTTACGGTCTTTCCTGGGGCACGTCGGTTTCTATCGGCGGTTCATCCGTGATTTCAGTAGAGTTGCCCGACCGCTGACTGACCTGCTGACGAAAGACACCGAGTTCCTTGTCGATGACAAGTGTCTTTCGTCCTTTGATACTCTCAAGCAGTGTATTGTTGAGGATCTTGTCCTCCAGCCACCAGATTGGTCTCTCCCATTCGAGATCATGACGGATGCCTCCGATTTTGCTGTAGGGGTTGTGCTGGGACAGAGGAGGGATGGAGTTCCATTTGCTATCCACTATGCTAGCCGCACCTTGGATTCCGCCCAGCGGAATTATACAGTCACAGAGAAAGAGATGCTAGCAGTAGTGTTCGCCCTAGATAAGTTCAGATCGTACATCATTGGATCTAGAGTGACCTTGTACACAGATCATACCGCCATCCGATACCTCATGGCAAAGAAGGATGCCAAGGCCAGACTGACTAGATGGATCCTTCTACTCCAGGAGTTCGACATTGAGATTAAGGATAAGCCTGGAGTCAAGAATGTGGTGGCGGATCATCTCTCCCGTTTAGAGCAGCCTTTGGAGTCTGAGCAGATTAATCCCATTTGTGAGACCTTCCCAGATGAGACGATCCTTGCTATCGCCTCACTCCCGTGGTATGCTGATATTGTGAACTTTCTTGTTGCTAAGAAAGTCCCACAAGGTTGGCCCAGACAGAGGCTTGAGACCTTCCTCGTGAAGGCCAAGTCTTACCATTGGGAGGATCCCATCCTTTACCACGAAGGAGGGGATAGTGTCTGGCGTAGGTGCATCCCTCAGGATGAGAACCATAGCGTCCTCACTTACTGCCACAAGCTTGAGGCAGGAGGACATCACTCTGGGAGCAGAACGGCAAAGAAAGTGCTCCAATCTGGCTTGTGGTGGCCTACCCTCTTCAAGGACTCTGATGAGTTCGTGAAGAGGTGTACTGACTGTCAGAGGATGGGCACTTGTGGACAGCGTGATATGATGCCGATGCAGCCCATTCACTTCTGTGAGGTTTTTGACGCATGGGGCATCGATTTCATGGGTCCATTCCCTAAGAGTCAGGGATTTGAGTACATTCTGTTGGCCGTTGACTATGTTAGTCGTTGGGTTGAGGCTATCCCCGCCCGAGCCGCTGATGCGAGGACAGTTTGCAGATTTTTGAGGAAGAACATCATCACGTGGTTCGGGTACCTCGAGTACTGATTTCAGATGGGGGGTCTCATTTCATCAACGACCAGGTGAAGGCACTTGCCAGTGAGTTCGGCATAGACCATCGAGTTGCCACTCCATACCATCCACAGACGAATGGTCTAGCCGAGGTCTCGAATAGGGAGATCAAGACTATTTTGCAGAAAGTCGTCCGCCCTGACCGAAAGGATTGGTCACAGCTTTTGGACTCGGTCTTGTGGGCATATAGGACGTCTTTCAAGACACCATTGGGCACATCTCCCTTTCGTCTAGTTTTTGGCAAGCCATGCAATTTACCTGTTGAGATGAGGCACAAGTCACTTTGGGCAGTCACGGATATTCTTTTAGATCCAGAGAGTGTAGGAGACCAGAGGAGGGCAGAGTTAGCAGCCTTAGAGGAGCTGAGAGATACAGCCTTCTCAAACAGCCTACAGTATAAGGAGAGAGTGAAAGAGTGGCATGATTCTCATATCAGCCACAAGCATTTTGAGCCTGGACAGAGAGTATGGTTGTTTGATGCGAGGCTTCGTCTATTTCCAGGGAAGCTACAGAGCAAATGGAAGGGACCTTATCTTGTGAGAAAGGTACACGACAACGGTAGCATTGATATATCCGAGTTGTCTTCTGAGAGTACCTTTCGAGTGAACGGCCAGCGGCTCAAGCCATTTCTAGATCATGAGCCGCGGGTCGTTGATGTTGCCCCTATTCACTTTACGTGAGATGTGGTCTCTTGATTCACATCCATTGCATCTCACGCCTGATTATCACTGTTCTTCCGACTTGTATAGATCCAGTTGTCTATATCACACTATTCTTTAGTCCCACATCCCTTTTCTCATCTTATGATTATGTTATACTTAGGGTGTACTTTACCCTAAGTATAGGGGGGATGTAGGACCTGCGGGTATTCTTTTCATTCTTTTTGCCCCTGTTTTGGTGCCTATACTTAGGGATATTTTACCCTAAGTATAGGGGGGCAGACTCTGTACATTCTTCACTCGGATTTCCCTTCATGTACAGCTTGTTATACTTAGGATTAGTTAATCCTAAGTATAGGGGGAAACCACCGAGTTCCTCTCATTCTATTCATTTATTCATTTCTGTACTTAGCCATTCCTTTTCACTTCCCTTTTACAAAGCACGAGTTATGTCTTCTTCATCGCTCTTGATCACTCTGAGGACATCGTTCGAGCTAAGTATAGGGGGGGTGTGTATATATTTCATATATACTTTAGCCATAACTCGTACTTTGTGTTAGTGTGTTAATAAATAAAATGGCTAAAAACCCCAAAAAACCACAGAAATTAAAAATTTTTCCTGTAAATAATCATTCTTTTATTGCACATACATAGCTAGTGTACAAAATTATTTTTGTAAAAATGTTTTCAAAAATTTTTGTGTAAAATTTGTGTAAATATTTTCTTATCAAAATTATGTATATAGTACAAAATTTTTCCAAAATATTTTGAAAATCAGAAGTTTGCAAAAATCTTGTGTAAATGCTTGTAAATACTTTTGCAAAACTTGCACTGCATGCATCCGTCCATTCATGATTTCAAAACATTTTTCAAAAATTTTGCACGATTGTAAATATGTGTAAATAGCATCTTTGTGTATATATGTATATAGTTTTTCCTGGATGATAGTTGACATTAAAACTAGCCTGGAATTAAATCGAGAAATGGAGCTTGATTAAGATCTTAATCCACCTAATTCTAAGAGGAACCTTATAGGGCTTAGGGTTAAGGCTTTTCAGGTCCATAAGGACTTAATTTTTTGAGTCCACTAGGCTATGAGCATATGTCATCTTGATGAGCCTAAGTAGAGCACTTAACAACACACGCATGACTCTTAGAGACAATGGCTTGACTTGCACCAGCACTTTACACATAGCTCTCCACGGATGAGGTGGTGAGGAGGCAGTTTCCTTTGGCTTGGGGTAGCATATGAGGGTAGTACTTCTAGGCGGAACCTCTCTTCTTCTTCTAGTGAAGGAAGTGCGTCTCAACTTGGTCTAGTGGTGATGAAGGCTAAAGACAGAAGCCGTGGGTTGCAATAAAGCTTCAAAAGAGGGATAGTCTACTGGCTCAAGAGGAAATTTCTTGTATATATATGCTGCACCATGTAGATATGTTGTATAGAGACACTTGAAAAAAAATATGCAAAATGCAAAAAGAACTCCAAAAAAGTGGTGGGTCGGATTGAAAATTTAATAACCCCACTGGAGTTTATATAGTCAAAGAAAGCAAAAGCTTATGGTATCCATGTTACATCTCATGAAGCTTGCAGCGGGAGACTTGGCTACACTGGCTGAGCTTCCAAAAGTCTATACTTCTTCCCCATCTTCTTGAGCCAGTTGCACTTGAACTTAGAAGGGAATACCACGCTTCTCGAGGAAAGAGTTGCTAGATCGAGGCATTAGAGTTACCAGGTTGAGGGAGGTTGTTTCTTTGTTATTCTGAGGTGGGGAGCTACATATCACTTACACTGCATGGAAAGATTCACGGTCATTAGAGTTTGTGTATGTAGACTTGTTCTGATCTGGTTTATTGAGGAGTCTTGTCCATAGATTGGTGGAACTTAGAGGCTGTTGAGTTTTAAGCTTGAGTCTAAATAAGGTTCCGACACATTAATAATCCAAAGATCTGATCGAGCTCCATAATTCAATTTAATGAAGGAAAGTTTAATATTCAACATTGATCCATGTACATTCGCCTCTTTTTCTTTTTCTTTCTTTCTTTTTCACTTCTTTTTCAAATAAGTGCTTGCTAAGGGACTAGCAAAAGTTAAGTATAGGGGGGTGATGAATTCCCATTCATCACTCTTTATTCTTATATTTTAGCTACAAAAACCTTTGCAAATGCATGTATATTCATGTAAATACAAATAATTATCAAAAGCATGCATTGTATAAAGTTTAATAATTAGCATGTTTTGTGCAAAAATAAAAGAATAAAGAGTAAAAAGAAAAAGAGGGAAATACTTAGAATAAATATTGAGCAACCTAACCCAAGGGAGGGCTCAGCATGGGCCTGACCGCATAAAAACCAAAGTAGAGGGAGATAGGGGCTCATGTGTGTAAACATTTATGTAAATAAAATAAAAGTATTTTTCTCACAAAAATAGACTCAAATTGGTTTGTAGATAATTGTATATATTTCTAAATATAAAATCAAGATAAAAATAGAAAAAGTAAAAAAAAACAAAACAAAAACCCTCACCTTGTGCATATTCATCATGTACATAGCCACTCCTATATTTATTTTACCCTATAAAAACGTAAAATTAATTTCCAAAAATTTTGTAAATATTCCATCTTTTATGTTGTAAATAAATTAAATAAAAACAATTAAAACAAAAACAAAACAAAAAGAACAAAATTAAAAACACAATAATATATTGTAAATATACCATGTATATACATGTACATATATATATTTATTTCACCCCTATATATATAGTAAAAATAAAATAAAAATACCCTTTTATTCCTAATATTATACTATAAATAAATAAAATACAAAATGGGAATAAAAATGCACAAAAATAACAAATTAAAAATCAAAAAAATTAAAAACACATATTGTACATATACCTATGTATAGCTATATATTGTAAATAACTTATTTTTATTTTGAAAAATTAATTAAAAATCACCAAAAAATAGAAAAAAATTAAAACAAAAATATTTCATGTTTTGACTTTTTAATAAATCGGCCATTTGTTATTTTTAATTGAATTCCTAAATATTTTACACGTGGCCTGTTTTCATTGGTTCACGGGGTTGTTGACCGCCCGGTCAACTGCCCCCCCCAGGACCACTTTCCACGGGTTTGGTGCCCGACCCGGTTTTCTCCCTAATTTCGCACCTAAACCCGATACCCTATCACCTAAACCCCGGGTCCGAATCGTTCATGGTATATCTGAGACCCTCGCCGGAGCCTCCACCTCGAGATCCGAGCTCCAGGATGCCCTACCTGCGCTCGTCTTCCCGGACCTTTCAGCGTATATAGCTCCTGCTCCGCCTCCTTCATTCCCATCTTTGGCCATTCGCTTCCACCCCCAGTGAGCTCCAGCGTGAGAGCGAGAGTGACAGCTTGCCTCCCGTGCTGTTGAAGCGAGGAGAGGTTGCGGATTCCACTGATCCGGCGCGTATCACCGCCGTGCTCCGCCACCAGCAGGAGCCCGAGCATCGGAGGGAGACGCTCCTCGAGGCGACGACCCAGAGCCCCGTCAGCTCACCCCCAGTCTCATCAACCACCCAGGTAGCCCCGTAGGCTTTGCTTTTTCTTTGATTTTCCATTTCCCCCAAATCGCTGCTGCGCCGTTCGCCGTCGATTCTGTCCACGTCCGACCACCATTCGATCATCGGGCTTCGCCATAGCCATCGCCTTCCTTCTGCGCACCTTCTCCATATCTCCATCCAACCCAGCTCGCACAGGAGCTGGGATTCGAGCTCCATCGTTCCCCCTTCGCCGGAGCTCGCCCATCTCGACCCTCCGATCACCGTCACCCCGCCTAACCGGGTCGAGGCAGTTTGCCCTCGACCCGCGAGTCTTCTGGTTGTCTTTGTAGGTACATCCAAGCCCATCTGAGGGATTGGACCATCAGGTCCAGGAGCTTCATCTCTGCCGACCTCGCCGGAGCTCCCTAGAGCTCGGCTGGGTCATCAGAGACCACCAGCAGCTGCGGAACGTCATCGCGGAGCTTCTCCGATCTTCAGGAACAGCAGGGGAGGTCAGGAGCGTGCACTTGGGCCGGCGAACTTCGCCGACCAACTGTTCTTCTGGTATCCTCCCCGACCGTCCGATCATCCTCGACCTCCAGTTTTCATCTGGGCCGTTCATTCCCGGAGGAGTAGCCACCGTCAGATCTTGGAGAGGTGATCAGGATCGCCCGATGCGCAAGGGTTAGCCACAGAGAGCCTCCTCCGTCCGATGCACCACGTGGCGTAGCCCCAGCCGTCCGATCATTGCGAGGACCATAGCCTTGGAGCGCCCGCTGATCTCCACCGTCCAATACACCACGTGGCGTCCATCCTGCGGCCTGCATTAATAAAGGGTAATTTACCCTTAGGCCCTCCTGTTTATTTTATTTCGCACTTAGTCCTGTAATTAGTTAGTATAGTTGTTTAGTTTTTGGTAAACTTGCATAGAGGACCCTGCATTTTATTTACTTTGCATTTATGCCCCATGTACGTTGTGTGATACGTGCTTTGTCACGTGGCTTTTTGGCTTATTTGCATCTTATGCCCTGTAGTTCCCAATGTTAATGAATGAATGAAAGTTTTTGTGTATTTGCATTTATACCCCTGTGCGTGAAACATTTGAGCATGTGCGTGAATATTTGGGTTATTTGCAGATGAGCCCCTGGGCTTTTGGTACCTGTTACCAAATAGCCCTCGGAACTTATTTTCTTCACATTTGGGTCCCTGAGTGCCTCACGCGCGTGCGACGCACGTGTTTACCTGGGTTATTTGCACCAGACCCCCCAGAACTTCGGGTATTTGCACATAGGTCCTTGTGCACAGTGCCCCCTCTTTATTTTTGAATAAAATAGCAAATTACCTCCAAATACAACGAAAATTGGAAACATGGCTCCTGCCATAGTGTAAAATTTTCGAGGATTTTTGGAGATATTTCTGAGTTGATTTGATATTTTTAAAAATTCAAAAACCTCTATTTTCTTCATTGTCTCACTCTAAAAATCACAAAAAAATATTAAAACTCCTCTAAAAACCACAAAAAATTAGTTAATGTTAGTCTTTCCTTGCTTGATTTTCTAGCCAATTTTGGCTATTTTTCATTTCTTAAAACACCTAAAAATTGAAAAACACTCAAAATATTATAAAAATTCTAATAAATAAATTAAAAATCCAAAAATAATAATCTAGGTGCCTAAATTTTCCTTGTTTTATTCTCTTTACAGGAAAATTACCTCCCAGCTAATTTGGGGCTTCTAGATATTTTATCTAGGTCCTTTTAGCTCGGCTGGACAGTACCTACAGTTTCAGTCACTGTTTGATTTTTAGAAAATTAAATAAATATCAGAAAAATCCCAAAAATTCATCAAAAACACTAAAAATTATAAAACACATAAAAATATTTTTGTCAGAATTTTAGGTTGATTTTTAGTGCATTAAATAAATTGTTGAAGTGTGTTGTTTTCTTGTTTTTATTATTTTCTTAATTCTTTAAAATCCAAAAAATATAAAAAGGCTTAAAAACCACCAAAAATACCTTTTCTTCTCTTCTCGACTACTTCGTAGGCCGTAAGGCCAATCCGTGCTCCTTGTGTTCGACCATGGTCACTATACCAGGTTAATAAACAAGCCAGGACCGCTATCGTGTTTATTTGATTTCATCTGATTTTGGTGGTCTGCTTAATTTTTCTTGATTGATTGAATTATTTCTCTCGATCCGGGTCACAACGACCCTTGAGTGATTTTATATTTTATCCCAGATTGATTGAGTGAATTTTTCGGTCATCAAAAGGGCAAATCAACTGAGATGCCTGAACATCTGAAACTCGAGGCACATCTCTATCACGCCAATGAACTCCACCGAGGTGTTCTCTCCTAGTCAAATCCCTGAAGTGTTCAACAACTGCAGCCCCGATCTCCTTCTCGCCTTCCACTCGCACTCCCCTTACCTCCAGAGAATGGATTAAATTTCTCCGCCTCCTTCCATTTGCTACCGCATGAAAAAAAACGTGTATTCGCATCTCCTTCCCTCAACCAAGTTTGCCTTGAACGTTGCTTCCATTCTACCTCTCTCTTCTTGTCCTCTTCTAAAAGAACCCGTTGGTGAGTTGTCCTCATCGTCTTCTCCTCCTCAGAAAGCTCCCCGGTGTCCTCGGTGATATCTAGCCTAGTCACTTCAGCCTGGGCTAAATCCCTTCTTTCAGTACGACGGATCTTGAGCTCCCTGCGATAGTCCACCAACATGGACCGAAGTGCCTTCAGCCGAGATGCCATATCCCTGGATGCCGATCCAGAAGAATCAATCCCCCTCCAACACTGAACAATACGATCTCTGAGATACTCTTCTAAGAGCCATGAGCGCTCAAAGCGAAAGAGGCTCCCCAACCGAACCGATTCGCCAGAGTCCCAACAAATGGGTGTATGATCAGAGTGAGCATGCGGCAAGGACTTAGCAGAGGCCAATGGGAATGCCTCCAGCATCTCCATCGAACAAAGAAAACGATCCAACCTAGATCTTGAGGATGTATTCTGCCATGTAAAATGAGAGTTCAAAGCATCAAAGACTTCTAAAGAGAGCTCCTCAACAAACTCCATAAAGGCCGGTTAGCCAGGATCCAACCCACCCCGACTCCGAGGCCGATCTGAAGGTAAAAGAGTGACATTAAAATCACCACCAATGATCCAAGGAAGGTCTTCATATCTCGCCCGGACCAGACGTAGCTCATCCGAAAGGCCCGATCCACCGAGTGCACCTGAAGGCCCATAGACTACAGAAAGGAGAAATCGAACATTGTCTGTCTTGCGCAACAGCACCACCGACAACGAGTGATGAGCCTCCACCGAGTCACTCAACTCCAATAAATCACCATTCCAGCCAACAAGGATGCCACCTGATGCCCCATTGGAGGCCACCGTTCTAAATTCTGAGAGTCTTGCCCCCGAGAGAGATCTCCATCGAGGAAGGTTCCAAGTCTCCAATTTTGTCTCTTGCAAACAGACCACATATGCACGCCAATCATCTAGCGAAGATCCGATAGCTCTTCTCTTCTCTGGCTGCCCCAGGCCACGCACATTCCATGAGATGATCTTCATTTGTCAACAAAGGGGGCTTCCCCCGCTAACTCAACCTGAATGCACTTAGCCATCTGTTGTCGCAAGGTTTCGACCAGCCGCTTTTCTTCCAGCTATCCACCTTCTATTAAAAAGCCAAAAACAATTTGCACATCCCTCTCCTCTAAATCATGTGTTACAGTTTCTCCCTTAACTTCCTCCGGGTGCCCCAATACACCCTCCAACCGACGTCGTTTTCTGGAGGGATTCAACAATCCCTGCACCGCACTTCCCCTGCCCATTCCCCCTCTCTTATCCCACTTTCCACTGTGCACCCAACACCCTCTCGCTAGCTTCTCCGAACTCACGAAGGTAAATGGACCTCCACCCCCGGCAGAAAACATATCCTTGCTTGCATCAATTGCCGAAGATTGAACAGTGCTCGAGTACCGTGAGAAATCCACAGCCAAAGCCATGTTAGCATGGCCGGAAATATCCAAGGCACCCTGAGTAGGAGTGATAATTGATGTACCCAGGACATACGGGATCACACCCTCTGTAGTCCCTGATTCACCCTCTAATGAAGTAATATTGGGAGTTGTTTCCTTTTCTATCTGCATGGCACTAGTCGTTCCCGCTCCTGGCAAAGCTTCCATCTTTGACGTGCCAATGCATGGAATGGTTTCCATATTTGACGTAATTGTGCATGGCACGTTTTCCATTTCAGAAAAAGTTCTCCCCATCGGATCCTCAAGATTTTGGATTTGAATTTCAAAATTTCCTGGATTGGTTAAATGCGAGCTATTACAAGCATTAACTGCCCCAATTAATAATTCCTGAAAAGGCAGCTCTTTCCCACCGTCGGGAAAAGCAATCGACACCTTGGAACCGGCGACCTCCTCCACCATCACCAGCGTCGAGCCTCTCTGCGCAGCCTCCTCCGCCAGCTCTCTTCCTCCCCCATTCATAGGATCTACATAGTTCTTAGGAGAATCCATAGAAGGAGACGAAACATCGACCATCACCGTAAGACCAAGTATGAAGGAGGTCCGACCCACAACCAAGGTCGCCATTGTCGGCAAAGGGCATAGCGACCCCAACAACTCCACCATGACATCAGAGTCGTCGCCTGGCTTGAGGCCATCCGAAAGAAGTGAAACAACATTTCCCAATGGTGATAAACAATCCATGATAATATCAAGGCGTCTACACCTCAGAGGAACTCTAGAGACCCGAACACGTCTCGATGTCGACCTTGTAAGCGGTCTTGCACCATCACGAAAATGACTCCTCCGCCAAGGTTGCTCCACCAAAGGGTTGATGCCGCCCTTCAAAATATGTGTCTCTTCTTGCTCCGAAAGGCCACGAGCACAAACGATCCCGTTTCCGATGGTGACGACGTCACCTTCGAAAGTAGGACCCAATAAGAGTAGAAGATCACCCATCGCCCTTATCGCGTCGTCAGCATATGCATCTGAGACCAGGTGTTGGTCTCTGATCATGCAGACTTTATCAGAAGGTTGAACCTTAGGCCGCCAGGTCCCCTGACGAAGACATGCATTTCTCCGATGCCCCACGCTATTACACCTGAAGCACACGATATCCTTTGAGCAAGACCGCGCAAGGTGACCAATATCCCCACAACAAAAGCAACGACTGGACTCCAATCTACTCTTTCTTCGACCTCCCTTCCCCTTGACCGATGTCTAGCTGACCTCAGCGTCGATGTCTGCCATCTCCACATCATTACCTTCTCCGGTGTCTTTCCCTCCACCAGCCCCAGAAGTCGCTCTCCCTCTCGCAGCCCTCTCTCTCCCTCTCCCTTCCTCTCTTCGACTCGACTCCCGCTCTCTCCCTCCCCCTCCTCTCCCCCTCGCTCTCCCTCGCTCTCGCTCTCGCTCTCGCTCTCGCTCCATCTTCCCTCGCTCTTGCTCTCGCAACCCTCGGTGATCTTTCTCACGTCGCTGCTTCTCCCACATCTGCCAACCACCACCTACGATCCAAATGGTCGGTCATTGGCCGACCATTCACCTACCCTACCTACTATCACCGGATCTGCTAGGGGTGATCGGAACCAATTACTTGATCTCCAATACTCCCCATCATATAAATAGGGCACCCATGATCCATCGTTGGCCATCCTCCATTCCCACTGAAATCTAGGGAGCTCCTCCCCTTCTTTTGAGCTGTGACAGGGCACGAAGGTGTTACTGAGTTGAAACGAGTTTCGAGGTGTCGATCTGGCTCGAATCCGGATCTTCACATAGCAACTCCGCCAGTGATCTTCTGTGGCGTATAGCGCGGCTCCGCCATGAGAGTAGCCTCCACGTTCCGCTATTGCATCGAGGCCACAAACCATCTCCACAGGCGAGGACATCCATCCGTATTCACTTTTCAGGTTCATCTCATTGTTTCTATTCTCGTCCTCCTTCTCATTCTCTTCTCAACCCCTCTGTCCTTCTCAATCCGTTCGTTTCTCCCTCTTCAAGTTTGATTAACACTTCATTCACCCATACTACTACCATCGTCCCACCTCCGCCTCAAGCCACCAAACTTTGCCATCCACCATTGACAACACTCCACGCTACTTTGTTGTTCATGCTTTTCCCTTTGTAATTCGTTTCAAGCTGAGATTTCATCCTTGAGTCGATCTCTCATCTACAGGTTCACGTACATTGCCTAAGTTGCATCGTCTGGAGATGATGCACAAGCTCCACTGCTCGAAATCATCTGCACCGAGTATCTGAAGAACGGAGCGACCTGGAAGTATGCTAGTGAGGAACATTGTATCGAAGCAAAGCATTTGCAGCATGAAGCGTGACCAATCACCTTCTCGAATCAAGCATTTCTGCCTTAAACAATCGTACACCGCCACGTCAAGGAGCACCTGAAGATCCACTTTAAGAAATACTTGGAAGAACTTCATCGTAAACAGTTTTGACATCACGACACCACTATCATTCTCCATTTACGAGAACCAGAACGCTTGAATCGCCCAGAGATACACCTAGTTTTGGGGCTTTTTACTACAATCACATGATCATCTTTGATCGTACGGCCTTCATCGCGTCTCGTTTCGAAGCCGCCCCAACGACTAAGCTTAGGCGGTGCACGTGCATTGCGTGTGCACCCTTAACTACCTTTTGGGTGTTTTGAAATTTAATCCCCATAATTTTAACTAATTGCGAAACGACCTAGGGTCAGGTAAAACACGCGATCAACCATGCGCCTTCTCATGAATTTTGTAGGTCTTCCCCGCTACATCTATCATTTCACGTACAGGTCCTTCCAGGCTGCATGTCGTGCACAACACGTGTTTATTGGAGTTTTTATGTGATGACCCCTTGGAGATTCTGAGATTTGCGAACAAGTTTGCTGCAGACCGAACCACGTGCGTGGGCATGTGCTTATTTGAGAATATTATGCTGACAACCCTGTACTTCTGCCATATTTCACGCACACCCCTACCTTTCCATATTAATTACATATATATCCTTAATTGTATAGAAGTCCTATACTTATATATATAATAAAATAGAAAGAAATATAAAAACACAATAAAAATAAACAAAAATACACTATATATCGTATTATAACAGTTTTTAAAAAACAAAAAGAATTACTAATTTTAGTAAATCATTTAAAAATACCAAAAAATATCAAACTTTAAAATTCATAAAAAATAAAAACACTATTAAAAATCTAATGAAATTTACCTTAGTATATTTTACTATATTTTACACATAAAACAAAAACCAAAATAAATCAAATAATAAAACCAATAAAAAATTAAAAATTAATAAAAAATTTAAAAATAATAACTAATTCAATAAAATTCTCAAAAATAAGAACAACCTATGATATTAAAGATAATCTAACCTACTTTCAAATAAAAACAAAATAAAAATATTTTCTCCCTATTTACTTTTTAAAATCGAAAATATTTCACAATTTTCAATAAAAAACTTCATTTTTCAAATTAAAAATAATACAAAATCCATAAAATCTTAAAAACCTCTCTAAAATTCATAAAAACATGAAAACAAATTAAAACATAAAAATAATAAAACAAGAACCAAATAAAAATTAGAAACCATTTTCTAAAATAAATTTAAAATATAACTATTTAAAATTCATAAAAAAATATAAAATTTATAAATTCAAATAAAAATCTAAAAAAATCTCTAAAAATAAATAAAAATTAGGAAACTCATGAAACCTTAGTTTTCTACCATTTAACCCTACTTTCGAACAATTTGCCTACATGAGTTCTACACTCCTGTAATTAGCGCTATACATCAAAGTTTAGTAGTATAAATAAGATAAAAATAATTTTTTCTGTTAAAATGCAACTGATCATTACAACGCCAGTTGTCTACTTTTAGACAACTCGATCAGTTTAGTTTTTCATATGGCGGCGTTGCCAAGGAGGCAGCGCTAGGGTAGACCGTAGATCTTAGGTTTAGAGTTTCCTTTTTCACCATCTTATTTTTTTCTTACATCACGACTATTTGTTTCTTATTTTGTGCGACACAGATTCTGAACCGCACAACTGAGAACCAGAAAGCCGACTGATTTTATTTTTCTGTATTAACCTCGTAAAATATAAAACAAATCAAGGGCACTTGTCCAAATTTCTATTTTGTAGATGGGGCCCTGTCAGGGCATCCTGACTTGTACCTTCCTCCCTCTCTTTCTTGGGGTCTGTTTCACTGAGTACCGTGCACTTGGGGGAATAGGACACCTGAAGGATATGGGGAAATTCTTAAGTACATCATAGAAGCATGAGGATCGCATCATATGCGATTGGGAGCGACTAGTTGCACTAGTCGCTCGAGGCAACGGAAATAAAAAAATTTTCATCCGACGAAATCACATGATCCAAGAACACTTATCGGATCGTTTCATCTTAACCACAAACAAGCAATAGGATTACCTCTTGAAGCATGGTTGTGATCGAGTTTCTAAACGAAGAGACCTCATGTCTCAAGTCCGATCCGACGGAGGAGACGCTTGCGAACATGTTGATGAAACATGTGCTCCCCGCAATCCATGTTGATGATCCAAGCAACGGATCTCCTGATCTTGTCCCAAAAGTTACGACATCTTCTTCATGAGCAAGACGCGCCGAAGGAGACGGAGATCCATGAGCAAAAGATCTGGCATCATAAGGACGACGCTGCGACGATGGAGACTCTCTCTAGGGCATCCCATGGTGGACGACCATATGAGAGAGAGAGTGAGCATGTAGAGAGAATGAGAGAGAGAGAGTTGTGTTTCACATTAGCATTTGAAGAGCAAGGGTGCCCTTCTATTTATAATATTTTGAGATCCATGGATCTCAATCCATGGGCAACCCAAATCCAATGGCTCACATTGATTTGTATTTCTTTTAATGGTCAAGATGTTGTTGGTAAAAACACAACAACAATTGATTTAATTTAGAATATATATATATATATATATATATATATTGAAATATCAGTATAAACCAATACCAAAATTATTCAACAACATATGGAGATAATGGAAAGGAGAGTGCATCAAGGTTCAGAAAGTCGGTATGCGGTATTCGTTCGGTTAGGCGGTCTCAAACGAGTAAGCGGATATGCGGAAGTATATGCAGAAATATATGCGGATTATGCGGTTTGTATTTTTTAATTAAGAATATTAAAGAAATATATTTAATTGTGATGTCAGAGGTAAAAAAACTGCATGTTTACTTTAAATGCCTACGAAAAAACTGTTAGACAGATAGTTGCAAACAATTAGAGAAGCCAATAAGAATATAACATATCGTGAACTAAACTACTGAACTATATAATGAACTGAAATTTAGTGCCCTGAACTATATTTCCATACAAATTTAGTGAATGGAACTATATAGTGAAGTTGAACTGAGATGAACTATAACATATGGTGAACTGCAATTGTTAAACAAAACAAAATGGTAACACGGTAACAAATAGTGAACTCACTGAACAGAAATTTCATAACTTAACTACTATAGTGAATCAACCAACAACAAATCTAAGCATCCACTTTACATCAATAGTAATAACATAAAGGTCATGTCAATATACCCAAAAATTAGAACATTATGGAGTCAAAGTTCACAAAACTGAAAGAGCATAACGAGTGATCAAAAACTTCTAAGGGTTGATAAAATAAGAGTTGCAAATCTGTAACTTGAGACAAGAATTTCGAAATGAAGTAGGAGAAGCTCACAATATGATAAGAAGTTTCTTCGAAGGGCGAGGAAGCGAAGGCGGGGCCATGCGGTGGGGAAGAAGCTTCGCTAAAGAGGAGGCACTGCGAGGAGGCGCTGCAAGGAGGTTTGTCGAGGCGCGGGAGGTGCTGGAGGCAAAAGGCGGAGGTCATGGCATCGTTGTGCTGCGAAGAGAGGAGGTAGAGGCGATGGAGCAGTGAGGGCCGTCAGGTTGTGCGGTGGAGGAAAACTAGGGCAGAGGGTTTGGGAAATGAGGTTTTGGGATTTTGTCGAGGGGGCGAAGGGGCCAAGGGAGCAGAAGGTGTTCTTTTTATTTTCTGTTTTGGATCCTAAAACAGATCCTGTAAGTGAGGGCCTGTGGACCGCATATTTGACCGAATAAACGGCCGCATATGCGGTTTATGCGGCCCGCATATGCATTTGGACTGCATATGGGCGCATATTGGAAATGCGGTTCGGTTAGCCTACTGCATACGCATATGCGGCCGCATGGACCGCATTTTTGAACATTGGAGTGCATCCTTTCATGTATATGGAGTGGACGACCACCCTTTTCTAATAAGAATCGGTGGCCGTCCCTTCCTTCCAATATGGAAGGGGCATCTCCAATGTATTCTACTTGGATTACATTATTCCATGTATCTCCAATTTTACAACAACAATTGTTGTAAATTATTCTACAAAAATAATTCTTAATTATTTTGAGAATATTGCAATCTTACCATTTGAAATTTGCGAATCACATTCACAACCCAAAACAAAATGTAAATTATATTTTCAATATAATGTCCAATGCGAATCCAGTTCACATCAACATTTAAATAACAAATATAAATTACAAATAGCTCTCTCTTATATATTATAAATCACATTTATAATATATATGATTAATATGGTTAGTGCTATCCACATTATTCATATGCATGATAATTAAATCACATTTAATCATCTTGGATTTCTATTCTCATGTTCCGAAATAATATGAATCGCATTCACATTATTCACATCTCTTACAATTAAATCACATCTAATTATCGTGGATAACTCTCTTTATAATGTGAATCAAATTCATATTATTTATGATAATTAAATCTCATTCAACTATCAATATTCTCAATGTTCGGATATATAATATCAACAATGAAATTATCCTGAACCCTTTCAAGGATAATGCACTTTCTCTGCGAATACTTGGAGATAAGGACAGGGCGATTGTATTGTTCCACGTATAGTGACTTGGATATGGAGATCACATCTCAAATCCAAATCTCGAGCCTCCCATAGATGCTTGATTAAATCAAGATCGCAAATCTAATGTTCTCAATGCATTTGAATCACATTCAGATCAATGTCCAACATTTGGACCAAGATTAGATTACTTCTCTACTAGAGGAGTCACTAAAATCCAGCCCCATTTCATCACTCTCTCGGAATGGAAGCGTCATGGTTATACAATCATTTATGATCACATCACCCTCAGGTATTCCCAACGCCTGTACACCCTACATACTGGAAGACTCAGAATAAATCCGAAGTATTAGATCAATTTTACACCTTACTTCAGGATTTTAGCAGTAAGTTTCTCATTTGATCATTGGGAATCGGTATCGATCATATACTTTCCAAAAGCATATATCATACCTAGGTCTTTATTATATACTATCCGAAAGTATATATCAAATCTACAAATTCAGTCAAGCTTCCAAAGCGAGACGACTGTGCACGGAATTTGATTCTTCCCAATATCTCATGAGTGAGCTCATGTCTTCCGGTTCAGTAACTGAACCTGTATGATCCCTTTGAGAGATCGAATTACTCATATGCCCTTACATGCACACTAGCGCGCCAGTATATAGACCTTGATTAGGTCATCAACCTATTGGTCTGCCGAATGTACATACTCAGGCATATAGTAACACATATGTCTCCGATCAGAAGATGCGTGCCTATATCGTGACAGCTTACAACTTTGGACTTTGGTTATCTCAATCTCGTTAAGTCAACTCTTTTGACCTAACTTATGTAACACCTCCGAATCTCTATTCCTATGTAGAGGACCTGCATCAAAAGGTCGATTAGATATCAGCCTCCAGAGCGAGGATTGCCATCTCCTCCTTAGGCTAGAGATCATCTCTTAATAATCATTTGACGGTGCTCGATGAGTCCTCAATCTAAC
Source organism: Ottelia alismoides (assembly GCA_037367405.1). Classification (NCBI taxonomy): domain Eukaryota; kingdom Viridiplantae; phylum Streptophyta; class Magnoliopsida; order Alismatales; family Hydrocharitaceae; genus Ottelia; species Ottelia alismoides. The sequence continues at coordinate 9,919 of JAZKJV010002550.1, read as the reverse complement.
TCTTTAGATATTTATCCAAGCACCAACCTCTATGATTTAATTATTGAATCAACAGTTGTATGATCATTAAGATGGCCATGGTACATAACCCTAATTGCGCTAAGGGACCTATTATGCAAATTATTTATTCTTCATTTCATATCAGGGAATGATATTTGTAATAACATTTATTGCATAATGGCTCGTCGTGGGCTCGCATGTCCAACAATCCCCCACTAGCCCAAAAAGGAATTAATTGGCTAATCATTTAAACCAGCACTCATGTGACAATCATAGGCTATTTAGAAAAATAGCTAGGCAAGTTGATCAGTCACTCTGTTCTTGAGAGACTACGCCAAGTTCTTTTACGACACTTGCATATCCCCCAGTAACAGTGCTTGCATCGAATGCGAATGTTGCATCTTATGAAACCAGTACTCAATCTTGTTAAAGCAATTATAGAGTCCTTGACACTAATGCTCAATAATTACCATAATCAGTATTTCTATAACCCTTATCAGAATACCCTTATTCCTGGAGATATCTATATCCTAAGGTATCTACAGTTAAGACCCTTATAGATCACTATCTACAAGGTCTTAAACTTTTGAAGATAAGACTTTGATATCACTATCTCTAAGTTTCGTCATGTTTGAAGATATTGTCATTACTACAACCAAGTGTTTTATCTCCATAGTTGGATTAGTAACAGTTTACTACTCCCATTGCATGGTAGACATCTGACATTTGTACACATCTAGCATACACTCGGCTTCTCGCAACTGATTCACAAGGGAAAACAGTTTTAGCATTCACTTCCTCTACTCTTTGAGGTGTTATCTTTAATTGTCCTTTTAGTTTCTGATTTCAGGAGCCTCATTATCATCTCAAGATTAAATGAGTTCCTTTACTTCATTTTCGTCTTGATTCTTAAGAGAGTCATCTTCTAAGAATCATATCCTTAGAGATGAAATCTTTTAAGAATCTCAGGGTGATAAAGTAGGTTTCCAATAGCATCCTTTATTTTCCTAATGAAGCAGCACTCTCAAGTGCTCGATTCCAGCTTACTTGCATGAAACCTTATTAAGGATATATAATGTAGTCTCTATTGCATGTATACCTAGAAACTAAGAGGTAATCATGCTAAAAATCATCATTGATTAAATCATGTCACACATGATCCAATTGTATCTCCCTAAAACTCTATTGAGTTTACATTTTGTCAAGAGGAGTGAGATAGAAATGATATTCATATATCCATAAGGTATTCCTTGAATTCATCTAATAAGTACATGCTACCTCGATTAGATCAAATTCAATTTATCTTCCTTCAAACTTTGGTTCTAAACCAAAATTATGAAATCTTTGAACATTTCAAAGCTTTCTTAGGCGAAGAGAAGAAATCTCATATCATACATAATCATCAATATATATCACATATCCAAAATGTTTATTATGATATAGATAATCCACATACATCAATATGTATGAGATCCTGAATATCTTGGCATCTAACACCATTCTCAGAGAAGGGTGTATTGGATATTTTACTTTGAATACAATAATCGTAAGTATGTAAGTTTTGAAATTTTAGACGTTCTAAAGTTTCATCTCTTACTTGTCTATTAATCTCATCAACAGATACATACCTAAGACTTGATGTCATATCAATGTCAAATGGTCTTCATCCTCCTATTGATCTTTAAAGGTCTAATTTTCAGTATTAGAAATCTTAATGAATCATTCATCAATTTTCTAATTTAGTGGAGTCCACAAGATGTTAGATTACTATCTAAAATATATCCATAATAACTCTTTATGATAGTTCTATCTCAGAATTCATGTTTATTTCCAACATTTAGAAACAAACAATGAGTGTATTCTAAAATCTAGGTCATAGAGACATTCTCTAAGACCAAGGGCTCACCCACTGAAAATTATGTAGTCTATCTATCCAATAGAGATTGTTTTAAACCATTGCATCAATATCCATGTAGATGACTATTAAACGTGAAGATCAAATTCCAGTCTTCTAATACATATGCAACCAATTGCAAGTATTATTAAAAGATTGAGATATAATTATTAGACTTTGATCTTATCAAATAAGCAGTCTATTTTAATGATTGACGGGTCCGTAAAAGCCACGTTAAGAAGTTGTTTTTAATCTTTGGAGTGTAATAAAATATGTCGTTCGTTGTAGGCGGCAATCGGAAATAGTCAAGAAAAATAACCACAAATGTTTAATCAATTTTATTCAAGTGGTTTTATGTTTATTTTACTTGGGCAAGTCCCAAGGTCGATCACAAGGAGGCAAAGGAACAACCTAGAGTTGTGTCTATCCAATTTTTAGTTCGTTTTCAAGGCGGTCTTTTTTTGGAATTTTTCAATGCAATAGAGGGTGCAATATGCAAGTCCGACCTACTTTATGGACTAAAATGTGAATCACGTTCAAATGATGTCCGAAAAATACGAAACTTCGCCGAGATGTAAAAAAGTGATGAAATAAGTGCACTGTAATTTTTTGGAATTTTTGGATGCAATATGAATTTTTTTATGATTTTTTAAATGTAAACAGAATGATTTTCAATATTTAATTATAATAAATATTAAACCTACTTATTTTTGAGAGATAAAATTATCTAAGATCTATCACTACGTGATGGACCTCAGAAAAATCCTAAACCTCGAAAATGTGGGGTTGAATACCTATTAAAAATTAAATAATGAAATATGCAAAATAATTTTTACAAAGCAATTTATGCATGCAAATACAACGATTTTTGGGCACAATGTCAAGCAAAGTAATCTCTACAAAATGTGATTTTTCAGAGATTTTTAAAGAACGGTTAATTACCTATGAATTTCAAAGCACAGATTTGGCAAAATATTCTAATTTCCACAAAACAATTAATAACCAATTAACCATCAACCATAAAAATATCCATAATATGCTCAGATGTAAAGAATCAAAAGATGAACAAAGTGCTATTTTTAAATAAATAACATGATGTCTAGAATAGGTTCAAAACAGAGGGGGAACACAGGGTTATGAATGCAATTAGAATATAAAATAAAATAAATAAAAAAATGTGCAGACAGGGACCTAAGTGACATTACCAGGACTGGGGGGTTATTTCTGCAATTGTACCAGGGGGTCACGTGCGGTGCACGTGACCTTCTGGATCTGGGACTATAGTACAAATGGGCGTAGCTCCAAGGGTCTTTTTGCAATTTACCCAGTCACGTGCAAAGCACGTGACCTGGGATGATGACGTACACCTGACGTCCCCCTCGGACACACGTGCCTCGCACGTGCGCGAGGGGTCTCGGCCCTGACCCGGCCGGTGGTGCGTTGTCGGAGGGCGGAAGGGCCCCGAGCTCCTGGTGGTGTTGTCGGAGAAGACGAAGTCGGGGCGGAGTTGGCGGTGAAGGCGCGGCGTAGTCGGAGACGAAGGTGATGGCGTCGGAGAAGAGGGCGAACTCGGTGGTTGTCGGACGTGGTTGACGAAGCGTCGGTTGTCGGCGAAGGAGCAGCTGAGTTGTCGAAGATGGTTGGCGTGTGTGTTGTAGATGAAGGACGAAGTTGAAGATACGTTGGCTCGACGAGAAGCTCAGAGCGGAGCAGAGGAAGAGCGGCGACAGTGCTGCTTCTGCAACGAGGGAGGCTCCCCTCGGATCTCGCCGTCTGGAGAGGTGACGCTGTCACCGTCGACCTCGTCGCAGGGGTGAATCGGCGGATGAAGATCGTCGTCGTGGCGGCAGGGGTTTTAAATAGGGAAGGGAGTCGGCGATGGGGGTTGTTGAGGGATTTGCGGAGGAGTGGTTGGCGGCGGCTGTTGGCGAGATCAGCAGGCGGAGGTTGCGGAGAAGAGGCGCGACGGTTGCGGTATCGGCGGCGGAGATTGGGGAGGCGGCGCCAGACGATCGCGGAGGAGGCGGTGGAGATTTAGGAGGAGTCGTTGGGAGGAAGGAGACGCGCGTGGGCCGTTCGATCAGCGGCCGATCGAACGGCCGCGCGTTGGCCACGTGGCGGTTCAACGAGAGGGCGGAGCACGTGCGGAGCACGTGCTTGGGGGCACGTGCGACACACGTGCTTCGATTTTTATTTTTTTTTATTTATTTTTTTTATTTTTTTTATAAAAACGAGATTTAAAAAGGCGAAAAATAGCTGACACGTGGCGGTCTCTGGGGCTGCCACGTGTCAGCACCAGAAAATTCGAAAAATTCATTTGTAAAATCAAAAAGAAATAGCAAATGACCTCGGATCGAAAAAGTTCCTTCATGAAAATGCTCGTCTCGATGAGATCTACAACTTTTATGAAGATATCAAAGCCAAATTCGGTCAAATGTGAAAAGTGAATTTTTGGGGTATCCCATGTACATAGAATATCTTGATTTTTGGGTTTCTAATTTTTTTGTCATTTTTAAACAAGATAAAAATCCGGAAAAATATGGAAAAATCAAAGATAAATAAGAGATATCTAAATCTAACTTTTTTTTGGATTTTTGTAAATAAAGAAAATATATACATAAAATACAGGTTAAAAACTGCGAAAATACAATGTATAAAAGAGGCCCAAACCCCAACTTTCACATACGAGCTCTGATTCACTTGAACTTGGTCTTGTTTTGAAGGTAATTGAATGTGCATTAGTTCAAAAGTGAGTAGGATCAAATCGGACACTGGATGGGGAAGATATGTGGCTTTTAATCCGAAAATCCTGAAACTAGGGTTTGGGTTTTTGGTCCACTTATTTGGGTTAATGATTTTTTTGTATTTTTCATTTATGCTTGTGAGTGATATGTATACAATGGAAGTGGCTTTGGGTTATTCGAAGTTAGCATGAAGGAGTTAATAATCTGGGAAGTTAGGCTATTTACAGGTCAAATTTGGCTTTGATTTTTGGCTCTTATTTGTGCAGAAATTATGGATAAAATGTCATTTTTATGAAAACATGCATGAACGCTAATTTTGCAGAATAAATGCAAATATGCTGTTGATTTTTAGGGACTTAAGCTTAATAAATGAGATTTAGAGTGATGAATCCGAGATTCATCATCCCCCTATACTTAAACTATGCTCGTCCCTGAGCATCAAAAAGACATGCCATGAAGTGAAATGAGACTGGGTTCCATACCAAGATCATGAGTTGAAGGTGAGAATGAAACTAAACTCGACCTTTGGATTAGTAGTGTGGCGGAACTTCTGTGAGACTTAGAATTTTAAAATCAACATCCCTCAAGTTCTACACATCATTGTTACAGTTTCGACTCAGAAATCATCTTAGATCAATCCTCTTCCCAAAGTATACCCTATGAACAATGAATAACCGACTCGTGTGTGTGAAGGGTTTTAGCTCTTCCCATCCAGAATGCCGGACTACCATGCTCCCTCTCCTTTCCAGTAACTCATCCTCGGGGAGTCAGGTATTTCCTTCTAAGGTCCGTCGTGTTGTGTTCACAATCGAAAATGGGGGAGAAGTTAGAAGAAAGAGAAAAGAACTGGAGGGGGTGGCCAGTGTAGTCACCTCTCCTTGTGAAGATGGCCAGTGTAGCCAAGTCTCCACCAAGATCTGCAAGTTTCTTGAAGCTTGGACCTTTTTGGTCGAATTTTATTTGGTAGACTGCTTCTTTGTATTTAGAATTTTTAGTGGTTCTGCTTGGATCTTGTTTTGCCCCTACGGATATAGCATCTTTTTATTCCGTACATTTTTTGGGGTCTTAGAAAAAATTGTGCCCAGCCGTCCATCCCTTTTCCGAAGCTTTATTTCAACCCGTACTCCGGTCTTTAGATTTCCACGCTACCAGAAAAGAGACTCCCACAATCTTCCAACATCCCGTTTGGGTTGAGCTAAGTGCATAGTGCGAGAGTACAAATTAATTCCCTATTCCAGAGTTGTACCCAGAATGAAGAGATCAGGTTAGACACTAAGAGTCAAACGTTGTACATTGTCGTGTGGAACTTAAAGAATTAAGTCAAAAGACCTGAAGCTCTTAAAATCCTATTTCTCGGTGAAGTTCCTATGAAAATTAGGTGGATTAAGGGCAAGTTCAGACCACTCTCGGTTTCGGCTCACAACTTGGTTCAGAACCCAATGACTTTTCACAAATGCAATTGCATGTGATGTTGGATGAAGTGCAAGTGTGTGAAATGCAGATTTTTTTTTGCGTGTGTGTGTGCAAAGATGAAATAAGAAGCCATTTTTCAAAAATTTTGGGCAAGTCAGTGTTAGTAGAAAAACTCTTTCTTTTTTTCTTTTTTTTTGAAGTTAGTACCCACCCCGTAAATACATATAGACTTACACGAAAGTACGAGAATGGTAAAATATATACAAAGTATATATACAGACCCCCCTATACTTAGCGAGTGCTGTGTCCTCAGAGCACAAAAAGCGTAATGAAGACATAGCTCGTGCTAAGCATAAGGGAGTGGAAAATTTATATACAATGGGTTAGGAAGTAGAGCGGAAAAGAGTGAATGAGGAGAGTATTTACAGGTGGATGTCGGTTCCCCCTATACTTAGGCTCTGGATAGCCTAAGTATGGAAGAAGGGTGGAAATGGAGCGGTCGGGAGGATGAGAAGGATGGTATAAACATATGGCATCGGTCCCCCCTATACTTAGCTTTGGCCTAAGTAGAGGAAGAAGCTATACAGGAGATCGATGTGGTCGGGAGGGAGGGTGGGTAGCCGAATGATTAAGGCGGTTTTCGGCTGATCTTCTTGTGAGCCTGCGGTGGGAGATCATAATGATGAGGTGAAGATGGAGCATATGATTCCCAACTACAATCAGTGTCATCCTCAGAAAAATCATGATGGATAACATATGAAGTGTTTGAGTCAGATGAAAGATATCCATCATCAGAGTTATCCTCAGAGGAGTAGTATTTGAAAGTGGACATACTCCAAGTTTGCATATCTTTTTGTTTCTTTAATTGTTTCCTCAGAATTCGTTCCTTCTTGGGGTCAATCAATTTGTCCTCAAATGATAGCTCAGAAGCACCGGTCTCAGTCATCTCATACGAAATAATTCTAGTGTACTTGAAGAGGGCAGGAGCATCAACTTTGGATGAGTAGTAGTTAGGAACGGGAGTTGTCCAATGAGAATTGAATTTTGGATCCTACGAAGATATGGCTTTAGGGCTGCCGAACAGACTTCACTCATGTAGACTACCTTTTCCGGACCTGATGAGGGACCATCAGACGATACCTCTTCCGGAAGGTCAAAGGTGACTCTCTTTTTATTTCGTCGTGAAGGTGTTGGTTCACTTGAATATCCAGATGAATAGACATTTGAATTTTCCTTGGTTGGTGCTCGATCTGCGTGGTTGTTCTTAGTCTCCCGAATGTTTGAGCATTCTCGATTTGGGATGATTTGGTCAAGATATTCAGAGAATGTTGCTCCGGGTGTGACCATGCATATGTTTCAGGATCGTAGTAGAAAGATTTGTCTATTTTGAGATCCTCGGGATTTGAATATTGGGGAGAGTCTCTGCATGTTCTTTCTCCATTGATTCGATGTTGGTGCATTCCTGAGTCGAGTTGATGTAATCCATGTAGTCAGAGTAGGTTGACCCAGGGTGTGCCCATGCATAAGTCTCCGGATCATATGATTCATATACATGATTGTCCATGGTGAGAGCGGCTGGGAATGGAGCAGGGGGGAGATTTTCTAAACCAATAGTCTCATCAACAACCGCTATCTCAGGTGTGGCTACGGGGGTAGGGCTCTTCTACCGCTTCATGGTTACGGTTGTCGGGGACTTCGTGGGGTTGCCTCAGGCGATCGTGGTTCCTCAAAGACATGGTCAGATCTAAGTGCTTCCAATGCTGTGAAATTGATTTCCCGAGTCTCACAATCAATACTCGCCTTGGCCAATGCCAAGAATGGCTTTCCGAGAATGATTGAAGACTGGGTGAATTCTCCTTGATGCTCAATATCAATGATTGTGAATTCTACTTTGAGCAGAGCACCTTGGAATTTCATGATGACAGAAATGGTTCCTCTCGACTGTTTTATCGATCAGTCCGCCAATTGAATGATCTCTCGTATCTTTCGAATTGGTCCGAGTTTGAGTTCATGGATACAGAGGTCGGGAGGATATTAATTGGTGAATCGTCATCAATCCGAGCATGGGTGAAAATTATGTCTTTGAGTACACATTCAATTCTGGGCAACCGCTTCACTATGCGGCTCTTGGTTTTTCTCCTCAACACCAAGGAGGAGGCCATTGACAATATATGTCTCTCGGTTTTTGTTCTAATCCTACCCGATTTCTTCATCGTTAATTTGTCCAATACAAATCCTTTAAGATCGGGGAAGTGTTCAATGGCCTGTAGAAAGGGAAGTTCAAAAATCAATTTCTTTCCTATTGCTTCCCGTACAGTTGGATCCAAATTCCTCAGATCGTCTTCAGTCTCAATTTTATGAAATTTTCTAAATTTTCAATTTTTTTGTGGTTTTCAAATATTTCTATTTTTTGGTATTTTCTGGGTGGTGTGGGGGTGTGGGGTGTTCTTCAGATGGGCTCTGGAGTTCAGGGTGAGGGTCAACGACATAATCATTTTCAGAATTTGTCCATAGGTCCTGAATATCCGCAAAATTTTCAATCTTAAATCCAATCATTTCCTCATTCATTTTTATATCTGAGCTACCAGAGATTAATCGATCGGCAAGTTCTTGAAATTTATCCTCCATTAAATCAAATTTATTATTTATCCTCAAAATATTCTCCAAAATCTCTTCTTGGCCAAGTATGAGAGCAGTTGGGGTATGTTTCTGTAATTCAATGTCCTCTTCCATTTTTCTATATGTACTAGGAGAGGGATCTCTGGAAATTCCGATGTACGATCATCATTTTCTGAAAGTATCTCCTCAATAATCATGGAAGGTGGCTGCTCATATGGTGTAGGTAAGTGGAGTTGGTCCAAGGGGAGTTGTGATCTTATGTGGTCGGCCCAATCCTCTGTATGAGTGAAGAGGGGATTATTATGTTCAATCCAAGGTAATGATTTTTCTTTGGTGTTCAAGAATGATGGAGGAGGTGAAGAAGTGTTCAATTCGATCATGTGGTTATCTTCTCCCATGAATGATGGATTGACATTTACCGAATATGAGGGGTGAATTGTATGATCAATGTAAAGAGGATTAAATGAAGAAGTAGAGCCTCAATCATTTCTTGGTTTGTCTGCTCTGAATTATAAAGGGTTGTCATTAATGAAGTAGGTCAGATTAGCAGAAGGAGATGACTTTATTGGTGGTTGAGGGGAGGTGTTTTGGGTCTAACCGATACGAATTCATTTCATAGTATAGCTCTGATGGATTCTCGGATAAACGTTCGGCTTCTTTTGAAAGGGCTGAAAGGAATGAGGGGTGGGTCTGCAAGAGTTATTGGACAAGAAATCCATGATGAGGTTAAAATCAAGAGAGGAAAGAGATGATCACACGGGAAGAGAGTTTTTATCAAATGTGCGGTTTTTGATCTTAGGTCTCGGTTTACGTACACCAATGCAAACACAAATCAAACCTTGGATTCACCAACGCACACAATGAAGCCGTAAGAGTTCGGCTATTATCTTTTCGATTTTAGTTGGTGATAAATCAATCTTGGCAGGAATTTAGCGAGCTGAGATTTAGGATTTGGGCTCTAGCCTTAAGTGTCGTCTCTCGCTCACTAAGAAAAATAGAAACACACAAGATCGGGGTTCCTCTCCCGCAGAAATTCTTGATTTATGGGTTATTTTGATCGGCTATATTTAGCAGTCCCAATTTTAATTAGGTGATCACTGAAGAATTTAGATGAGCACAAATACACGTCTACCGTCCAGTCCCAATTTCCTTTAGATTTATGTGATAAAACAAGGGGGGAGAAAGTCGGGAAAAGCCGATGCACGCGGAAAACTATGATGAATGCTCAGTTAGAAGACTTACAGTTACA